>JAZKJV010000422.1:0-600000 GCA_037367405.1 Ottelia alismoides
TTTAAAATCGCATTAATCCAAACTGACAAGGAAAAAATGGTTGAGCCAGGTAATTAAACCAGAATAGATCATAGCATGTGCAGAATACACATTCAAGCAAGCTTGAAATAAATATAAAATAAATAGATAATTAAAATATCTTACTTTATACATAAAATATTTTCTTGAATATGCAGTATTAAATGTTATTCATATATGTATAAATAATATTTGAACTGAATACTCTAGCATAATAGCATGTTAATTATATTTATTATCCAATCCTTTCAAAAAGCTGAGTTGGAGTAGTTGGCTAGCACTTTGTAATGGGTTACAAGAGGTCATGAGTTTAACACTCATCACCGTTATTATTATTTTAATATAAGCTCAAATTTGAATTATAGTTGAGTGATTCAATTTCGATTGAACCGGGGTTAAACCGGGTTGCGAATAGTTGATCAAACTAGTAGTTGTACCAAAATTGTGTCAATTTGATCCGGTACTGTGAAAACTGATTAACTGGACTGGTCCAAATCCATTTCACTTAGTCCTAATAGAATATAAAAAATTCCCAAAAATATTGCGAGGTTGTGGGAGTCCGGATCGATACCCAACTTGCCCTCTACCCAATCCAATATATCCAATATATATCCAATATATATAGAGGATATGGAGTTACACCCTGGTGCATGTAATTTTACATGCACCCAGCCCTATAACTTTCACATTTTTTATTTTTTCGAAAAATACCGTCATGTATATTCATCTATATATCTCTCCTATATGTCATTCCAATTTCGTCAGGAAAAAAAGACTCCTACGCCCTCCATCCAGAATGGTCGATTACAACAATTCTAAGACCGTTAAAATTTCATGTTCTAGATGGAGGGCGTAGGAGTCTCTGTTTCTGACGAAATTGGAATGACATATAGGAGGGATATATAGATGAATATATATGACGGTATTTCTCGAAAAAATAAAAAAATGTGGAAGTTATAGGGCTGGGTGCATGTAAAATTACATGCACCCGGGTGTATACTCCCTATCCTCTATATATAATATTAAAGGACGTCAGCCCATTAATTCTCAGCCAGAAAATGCCGTTTTTACCCCCTTCCAATTTCACCTACCACTAGTCCTGAGGCATCATTCCACTTCTACCCTCATCTTTTACAAGGATTTCCACACACCACCCCCAACACTTCCCCCCATTCTCTCTCTCGATGTTAACTTCCTTCGGAAACCCTAGATGTTTCCCCTTCGCCTTCCGACACCCACTGCCTCCTCCGACAATCATCTTCCCCTCCTCCGAGTTTGCCCCTCAAGCTCCTCCCCTCCTCGGCGTAACTCCATCGGCGTCCCCCCCCCCCCCCCCCCCCCGCTGTGATCTACAAATTGCCCCCCGTCGGATCCCAATCTTATTAATATGTAGGATTATATAATAAGACCATCGAGCACCAAATGATTTTCCCAGTGACCACTAAAAGGCAGAAGAAATCTTCCTGACAGCTACAATTCGAAGTATTCCCCGCGGGTACTCCCGTCTCGCCACCGCCCCTGCTCATCTCCCACATCTCCGACCCCACCACCTCACCACCGTTCACATCCGATCACCGCTCTTCGCAGGAGGCAAGCAAGCAAACAGACAAGCCAACCCGAACAACGAAATCCGCGAGCAAACCACTCCAGAGGCCCGAGTATGAGCAAGGTCCGTGGCCGACCGGTGCTGGCGGCGGCCCGACCCGGGTCCGCGGCGGTTCAGAAACAGAAGGCGCTGTTGCAGAGGCTCGACATTGACGTCGCACACATCGTGGACGACTTCAACCTATTGGTCCATGTAGCCAAGATCCGTCTCTCCCATCACGCTCTCAAATCACCTTAATGTAAAGTGGGTCCGTGGAATTCTTCTCAAGAATGCAGATTCTGGAATAGTGCAACCTTTAGATCATGGTAGGAGTTCAGACTCATTGAGTTGTCTTTGCTTATTTATAGTTTTTCCGTCATTTCTTATGAGGGGTCTTTTTGGTTATCTCCAAAGCATTTTCTGTGTCCTAAAAGACGGTAATTTGAGCATCCATTTGCTTTAGCATTTAGATTGGCCTAATTCCTGGCAGTTGACAGTGGAGATTTTTGTAGGCAAACATTCTTTTTCATTTTTGTGAAAAACAGTGTCAAATTTCTTGTGTAACAGTTGTTTAAATGTATGTTTCTGTTATATAGAGCGTAATATATTTTGTTTAATAACATATACTAAACTATGCTTTACAACCACATTCATGCCAACTTCCTCACTATCCATTGTTCTTCACTCTATGATTATTAGTACATCACTTTATACTTGAACTTCTTTGATGTTGTCAAATATTACATTAATTGATGGGTTGCATAACATGTTTGAAATCATATCTTATATACAGGTTGGCATTTGGGAGATCTATAGTAAAGGAAATTGCTGCCGGAAAATTTTTATGGACACCATACTTTGTTTTGTATTGATTCCTATTATATACATAACCACCTTGATGTCACGTTTACTCCGCTAAAAACAATACATAAGATTTGACCTTTTGAAAATTGAGCATCATCTACATTTCCATTGTTGAAATCATTGTTTCTCAACTTAGCTCGACTTTACTCAAAATTCTTCTGTTGTTTGGCTGCCCGTTTAACACCCACTTATTGACCATTATATAGGCTTCTGTTTAAAATCGGATTCAATCAGACTTTCACTATTCTTTTGATTATATATGCATATAAAAAAGATGATACTAAATTTGTCTTTAAAGAATTGCCAAATAATAATGCTCTTCTCTTTGTTCAGAAACAAAGCTGATTTACGTGAATCCATTGATTACAATATCCTTATACTGCTTACCATTTTTTTACCCGTGCTTTTGCATGGGTTCCCTACTGGTTATTTGCATTTTATGTCATCCTCAATTATATATATTGTATTTGTTTGTAGTCAAATTTGAGTGATAAACAACGAGATGTTCACATCTTGAGATCACTAAAATAACCACAATAAAGATACACAAGATGGTGGAGCCATACATATCGTTTTGAGATGTGTGTGTATGTATGTATAAGGAAAAGGGAGCCTACACCCAAGGTGTAGGTAACTACCTACACCCGGCTCATTTTTTCATTATTTTTTGATTTTTTTGAAATGGAACTTTTGGGGAATTAGATCACTATATATCACCATAGTGTCATTCAAAATTCAACTTAATTCGAGACTCCTATCATCTTCATCAAGACCGCCAAATTTTAACGGTGTCAGAATTGCTGAAAATTGCTGAAAATGGTACCGTCTAGATGAACATGTTAGGAATGTTTGTTTGCATGAAACTTGAAACACATATTCCTCTCAATATATTAAGAAAAATCCCCCTATGGTTTCATTCAAAAAAACTCAAAAATCGGTAAAAAGAAGGCCGGGTGTAGGTAGTTACCTACACCCCTACCTAGGTGTAGGCTCCCAGCTCCCTATGTATAATATATATATATATATTTATTTATGTATATATTAATTTTAATACTATCATATTTATTATATAACAATAGTGTTGTGAAGGGTATATTATATCACCTATATTTTTCGACAATGTGAACAAAATTGGAAGATGAACCATCCGCTGATCCAACTGTCGAATTGGTTTTATTTAACATCATACGGGAGAAAGAGAGTATATAGTGATGTTTTGTTTTTCTAATTTGTCATTATATCTTGATTGTTATACTTGCTGATGAATATTATTTATTGTAAAATAATTTTTTATACTAGAAGTTGATGACAAATGCCATATTCATTGCTATTACCTAAGAACTAATTTTGGAAAACAGTAAAAAATAAACATTGCTATACTGATCATCGCTAATGATACAACAATGGGTATGGCTCCGTAAATTTCCAGTAGAAATAATATTTTGCAACGAACAATACATATCACTATATATATCTAACAACGTACGATATGGTGATACATTCTAAAAAGCTTTTAATTTCATGTTATTGTAGCGAATGTTTTGATAGTATATCCAAAAGTTCTAATCAACCATTCCACCGCAAGTTCTTCTTTATGTGGTTATAAAATAAAATTGTAATTTTGTTACTCTCCCATGTTATTTTATTTAAATATTATACACATATACATATGTCTACGGATTGATGCCGCGAACAAAAAATTTATGTATATATAAATAATATAGATATATACGTTGAATGTGTAATTTATATCTATTTAAATATATTTGGTGTATTTTATATACATTTTGATTTATTCTGGTTCGATTAGCCGGTTTAGCCACTTTTCCCATTGATTTAGTAATCTGATTCTTAAGAATGGTGAATTCATCATCCAAGTGAATCGGTTTTTATTCTGTGGTTCAACCTGATCCTATATTTTTAATAAGTCTTCCAATTCAATATCTGGTTCGGCTTCAAAGACATTGGTTAGAGTGACCAAAAGTACCCCAAGTTATCACCTACCCAAACACTAGTCTATGTATAGTCATGGACATGTATCACTCATGATATTGTGATACCTCATGGATTTCGTAGTAGGGATACAAACCGACAGATACAGCTATAGTTGTTAATATCCTTATCATTTTTATTAAATGCCGATATGTTTAGGAAAACATATATCTTTTGGATATTGAAAAATCGCAAACCATATCCTTAAATATGGAAACTGATATGGAAATTGATAATTATAACTCAGATATAAATATTTTGCAAATAGATATGGATTGTTATCCTATTGATAATACACCTTTCTTAATTTGATAAATTTCAATATATTTTTTTGTAAAGTTGGAATTAATAGTTAATTAAATTAAAATTACATAAACTATAAGTATAATAAAATAAAAAAGAAAAGAAAAGAAAGTAATATGTTAAACTAAAGAATTGTTATAATATATAGTTAAATAGCATAAGACATATATTTGGGTAGCATGCCTCAATTCTCAATTGAGGGCCTCATTTTTTAAATTATATAAAAAGTATACTAAACTTTCAACTTTAATCGACATTGAAGGGTTGCAGAAACTTATAGAAGCTTGTGTTTGAGACAAAATATCTCATCATTCTTTGTTACGCTCAAAAAATGAGAACCTGATTTTTTGAGGTAAAGTTGGAGCCTTTTTGTTAATTATCCTTGTTGAAATATAAAGAACGTGCAAGTAGAATCAGAAATAAGAATCAAAATTATAAACATCTTGGGATTTTACGTGGAACTCTACTCCCTATGAGGCGGGATGAAACCATGAGAGAAGGTCACAATGGGTCGCATCTTCTGTTAGAATTTCTCAATGAGTACATGACATGTAGGATCCATTATATAGCCCACACACAGACTACATCCGACAAATATTAGATATGGGACTAAACATAAGTGGGTGGATAGATCCAATTACCCCTCTATTACATACTCTAACAATCCTATATAGATTTTTTTTGCATTTGAAGTGACTTTAAAATGTATTATATTACATGTAACTCTATAATATATTCATATATTTGTTTATACATATAATGATACATGTATATGATATATATACACATATTAGTCATATCACTATCCATATCCAACTGACAGAAATTTTGTAACTATATCCATATCCGTATCGTTTAAAATTTTGAAAATGGTAGTTGAATCCATATCCAGATCCACAAAAAACTCATGTCTGTATATGTATCCATATCTTGCAAAATAAAATTTATATATCCATGTACGCTTAAAAACATATACAATAATGATTGGGTAGTGGATATATCAGTGTCTCATTGCATTCCTACATCATAGGCATCACTGGTACAATGACAAGATGCAAGCACATGACACCTGTCCATGAGCATCTTCCAATGCCATGGCATTCACATGGAGCCATGCATGGGTTACATCAATAGGAACCCCACACCCACATGGATTACCCTAACCCCTCCCCACCTCCTCCCCCCACCCCACCCCACCATATCCATGTGCACACACCACATCCAATTAAACCTTTTTTCACATGCAAGAGGAAAGGATCCAATAAGGGAACTTATCTCCTACACTCTTTTTGGTAGGGTCTTTTCCTTTCTTCGTCCAATCATTGTTGTGCTTCTTAAGTTCAACTTAGCAAGTATAGTATGGATGCAAAAAGAGAGCAATCTTGTCGATCTTGATTTCTATACATGGATTTGACATATAGTGCACAAACCTCGAGTTTGACCCGATCCATCGTGGCCCCAAATAGCCCTTGGAGATAGGGATGCGAATGGAAGGATATATATACAAATATATGTGTTATCGTATCATTATCCGTTTTTAAATATGAATACGAATGCGGATACCTATATTAACGAATAGCAAAACTATGCTACTGTATCGTTAAAAAATGGATATGGATGTCAAATGGATAGTGATTGCATACGAGTCATATTAGAAATACTCTATAGATTAGCTCAAATGTGCATTTATTGGATGGAATAGACAAGATATAATTATACTAAACATGTTTGCATTATAGTAATTATACCAAACATGGTAAAAGAAGGTATACAATTATGTTAAATATGGTTAAATAAAATCTATAATTATATTTAGAGTTATTTACACCCACCTGAGTAATTTCATAATTACCCCAGAAACCCTCTATAATCACGAATTACACTCATGGCCTTGAATAGTACTCAACTCTTACACTCATAACCATGTGTTAATTTCCACCCAATTTTCCATTAAGTATGACGGTATATGTTAAGTATTTTACATTTTATACCCTTTCAATTTCCATTATTTACGAGTGACCCATGCCGCTTCTCCAGCAAAGAAACCCTCCTCCACTGAATTCCTCTAGCCGGCCCCACCAGGCAACGCCCCCTCCTCCTCTAGGCAAGCCCAACCCCTACCATGCAATGCCCATCTGCCGACTTCCTCCCTGTCCACTGTTGAATCCATCCCCTTCGGTAGAATCTTGACCCCCGCCTCCAACCACAATCGAAGCCCCACCCCACCAAGACCACCCTGCACCCTTGCCTCCGACCATAATCAAAGCCCCCCTCCCGTGTCGTGGAAGCCCCCTGCAGGACCCCACCCCCGGCGCCGCCCGCTGCCTACAAGGCCCACACCTCACTTGAAAAACCTCCTCACCCCCGGCGTAGCTTCCTGCAAGTCCCTCTCCGCCTGGAAGAAAATTCATTTTCTTTTCTCTTTTTACTTTTAATTAATTTTAATCGTTAGATTGTGGATTGGTTAGATTAACCCACTCGTATGGTTAAAATAATGAGCTAAACTAATGGAAGGTTTGATAGCCATGTGAGCCCAAGGCGAACCATTCTTACAATAAATGTTATTGTAATAAATATGTTTTATCAATAAAAGTTATTGATTGTTCTCCCTTTCTGAAATTAAGTGAATGAATGCACTATAAGGCCCCTCTATACAATTAGGGTTATGTACCATGGCCGTCTTGATAGTCATATAATCGTTGAATCATTAGATGAATCATAGAGGCTGGTGCTTGGATGAATATCTAATGGGTTAGATAGAGGACTCATCAAGCACCGTCAAATGATTATTAAGAGATGATCTTCAGCCCGAGTAGGAGATGGCAATCCTTTCTCACATAGGCTGATATCTAATCGACCACTTGATGCAGGTCCTTTACGTGGAATAGTGATTCCGATGTGTCAGATTAGTTAGGTCAAAGGGTTAACTTAGCGAGATCGAGATAACCTAAGCCCTATGTTGAAAGCTGTCACAGCATAGGCACGCATCCACTGACCGGAGACAGATGTGTTACTATATGTCTGAGTATGTACATTTGGTAGACCATTAGTGATGACCTAACCAAGGTCTATACACCGGCGAGCTAGTGTACATATAAGGGCATATGAGTAATACGATCTCTCAAAGGGATCATACAGGTTCACTTATGATCCGGAAGACATGAGCTCACTCATGAGGTATTGGGACCATTCAAATTCCATGCATGGTCGTCGTGCTTTGGAAGCATGACAAGAATTTGAAGGTATGATATATGCTTTGGGAAAGCATATGATCGATACCAATTCCAATGACCAAGATTGAGAAACTTGGTGATCAAACCCTGAAGAAGACAATGTAAAATTGATCTTCATCTTCAGGTTGATCATTGGTCTTCCAGTATGCAGGATGTATAGGTATTGGGAATACATGAGGGTGATGTGATCATAAACGATTGTATAACCATGACGCTTCCAGTCCGAGGGAGTGACGAAACATGTTTGGATTTTAGTGACTCCTCTCAGTGGATAAGTAACTTGATCTTAGTCCATGTGTTGGACATTGATCTGAATGAGATTCAGATGCAATGAGAAGATTAAATATACTGACTTGATTTGATCAAGCATCTATGGGAGGTCTGTGAGATCTGGATTTGAGATGAGATCTCAACATCCAAGTCACTATACGTGGAATAATACAATCGCCATGTTCTTATCTTCAAGTATCTGCGGAGAAAACACATTATTGTTGAAGGAGTTCAGGAATAATTCCTATGATGAATTTTGTATCCAAGCAAGAAGGTCTTGATGCTTAAATGAGATTTAATTATCAAGTATAATATGAATAAGATTCATATTGTGAGAATGATTGTTCAAGATAATTAAATGAGATTTAATTATCAAGGAAAAGCAGATCGTGGATAGTGTTATCCATAATATATGTGTATATTATAAATGTGATTTATAATATATACCAGAGAGAGAGAGAGAGAGAAACTTTGTAAATAGCATTTGTTAATTGTTAATATGGATTGGATTCACATTAATTAATTAATTGGAAATGTAATTTACAAATTAGTTTGGGTTGTGAATATGATTCACATATTTCTCAATGGCATGATTGAAATATTCACAAATTAATTTGGAATTAACTTGGTGGGTAATTTTGCAATAATAGTTATTGCAAATTTATTAAGAAATAATAGGATAAAATAAAGAGGAAATAATCACCACAAAAATAGGTGACGTCACCTATAGGCGACGCCTCCTATTTTTTGGAGGGTGATTAATTATCCTCTCTTTTGTTATCTTGTTATCTCTTAATAATTAATTTATGTTAAATTAAATTGTGTTGATGATAATGCATCATATATTTGATTTGATATAAATTAATGTTGTTGGTTTTTAACCAAAAACAATCATGGTTGTTGATTGATACATAGATCAATCTAGCCGTTGGATCTATGTATGCCATGGATTGAGATCCATTGGATCCCAAACTAATATATAAGGAGGGTAACCCTAGTCCCTTCAAGGTACACTAAGAGTACATGTCTACTCTCTCTCTCTCTCTCATTCTCGCCGTCTCTTTCTATAAGGTGGTCGTCCATCTTATGCATTGAGAGAGACCTTCTCGCCTTCGCCTTCGACTACTCGAGGATCTCCATCTTCTTTGGGGCTGCTTGCTCTAAAGGAAGATGGAGGATTTCATTGGACGAAATCAGGGGATTCGAAGCTTGGATCTTCATCGAGGATTGCGGGAGTCACGCGTCTCATCATCGCACCGCAAGTGCTGTCTTCGTGGATCGGACTTGAGCCAGGAGGATCTTTTGCTTTAGAGATCTCGTGATCGCAACCACGCTTCGAGATGTATTTCTAATACTTTGTGGTTTGATGAAACGATCCAAGAAATATTCTTGGGATCATGTGGTTTCATCATTTGTTTTAGAATTTTTTAATTCCGCTGCATCTTGCCACTAGTGCAACTAGTCGCCCCGATCGCATAAGATACGATCGTCACGCTTCCGTGATGCGCTTGAGGATTTTCAATATCCTTCAAGGTTATGGGTGTAAAATAGAGTATTTATTCAGGGGTCTGGGTGTAATTCATGATTATAGAGGTTTTCTAAGGTAATTACGAAATTACTCAGGGTTATGGATGTAATATTCCTTATATTTATATATGAAAACAGATATAAAGATACAGATATTGACATTTGAGGATATTAAAGTGATATTCATATCATTATTCATTTTAAAATAGATACGAATACGGATGTTAAAATCGACATCAAACGACGGATTTGCATCCGCGCATGAAGATCTTGGTACTCACGACCAACTCTCTCGTATTTTTTGATGGAAAGGAGGGTGAGTGTAAAGCCATGAACTTGGCATCTCTCGGATCCTATATCATAGGATCCGACTTGTCAAGAGAAAACCAACGGAATTTGTTTCGTGTGAATCGGACTTCGTTTCGATTTGTTATGATTTTCGGAAGAAAGAGAAGTAAGGAGGGTTAAGAAGTCATTAACCCATAATAACTATCATTAGGACTAATTAAGTGTGGTTAAAGAAATTAATGACAGATTGAAAACCATTAATGATCATTAGCAACACTAATCAATAGTTAGAAAAAGATAAGCATAAACCGCGAAAGTTAAATCCGATTAGTGAAAGTTAATCACGATTAGTGTTAATTAAGCGTCATTAGCGAATCTAGAATCATTTGGAATGTTCTAACTTTAGCCCCAAGTTTGGGATAAGTTTTGGTCAAAACCATGGATCGCTAAACCATGGTTAAGGTCTAAACCATGGTTTTCTAACCATGATTAGTGGTTTTCTGGAGCCTATAAATATCCCCTCTACCCATTCATTCTCTACGATTTCCACTACCACCACAACCCAAGGGCTAGGGTTGAGAGGTCGAGAGGAGGGGAAAGAGCGCTAGCGAAGCGCTGCCGGGAGAATGAGGAGGAAGGTATGATCCTCTCATAGTTTGCTTCGTAATCTAGGCTTTCTATTCATCATCTTTTCTTCAAAGTTTTGTTCTTGATTCATCTTTCTTTCCGATTCGTTTCCTGTTGTGGTTTAAGGAGAAATCTGTGTAACACCATACTTAGGTGTGGGCGGTTGTGCACGTCAGTGAACCCTGTGATTTGTCACATATTTACTCATCTAAGACGCATGGTGTCTACCAATTCTCCATTGCTTATTGTTCTTTCTTTTCCTCTTTTATAGTTATATTGATGGAGAAATCCGTGTAATACCTTACTTAGATGCGGGCGGTTGTGCACGTCAGTGAACCCTGTGATTCGTCACACATTCACTCACCTAAGACGTGTGGTGTCTATTGATTCTCCATCACTTGTAGTTTAATTATATTCTTTTAGTTTCTTTGTTGTTTTCCTCTCGATTGATTTTATAGGGGAAACTCTTTTCGTTTTTATTTTGAAATATGTCCCGATATAAGGGAAAATTCTGCAGAAATTTTCCGAGAAATATGTCGCGATATAAGGGGAAACCCTGCCGAAATTTTCCGAGAAATATGTCCCGATATAAGAGGAAACTCTGCCAAAATTTTCCTAGAAATATCACCCCATATAAGGGGAAGCTCTACCGAAATTTCAAGAGAATATGTTCTTGGCGTTCTTCATTTTCTTTGTGTTTTTTGTGTTCTTCGTGTTATTCGTTCGTTCTTCACGTTCTTAGCGTTTTTGATACGAAAATAAGATTCAATCATTTCAGGAGCCTTAAATCATCCTTTCTGAAAACGAAACACGATAAAGCATTGCATACGTGAGAGAGAGCTCGATTAGGTAACGAAATCCTTCCTTTTGCTGTTGGGTTTTCATACAAGATTATTGAAATTCCTGATTTTATGTTCTTTGCTACGAATAACCCTAATTTGACTATTTTTTTTAGAAATATGAAAAAGTTGCTTTGTGATTTCAACTAAAATAAGGTCTAAGCATCGAATTGATGCAGTGGCTTGGAAAGTTAAGGTTTGGAATTTAAAATGAGCATAATTATGAGTATATAAATATATGAATTAATATATGTGTATGTAAGTCTATACTCAGTATTTATGGTTGCTAATCTATTACTTGACAGAGGAATTACATCACGGGAATTTATGTGTTTTAAGTTGGATCCTGAAAAGACCGTGAGTCAAGTTAAGGATGACTAGGAGTAGAACTACAGGTCGGGCATGCAACCTGTAGGTTTGTCGGAAGGAACCCGTATTGACGTTTCCCTATTTAGGTGGTACACGGTTGCCCTGTCATGATAAGTATGTACGAAATGAATGATTTGCAGCGCGTGGTACCGGGAGACAATATATTCGGGTTGGAACGACGGAAGATGTAGTCGTGCCATGTGGAGGCACGGGTGGTTTAATTGCGGTTGGGTCACGACAACATGTATTTAAAGCCGCTAGATTATATAATTAAATGTTTGCCTGAGATTTTAAGCAACCGAGTCCTCGAGGACGGTGTGCTCCTTTGTTTGCCAGGCTGAGGGTTTGAGATCCCGATTAATAAAAGAAAAGGAAATTGTCAAGGTAGTATTGGAGGATTGGTTGAGGCGACGTGCGGCGACATAAGCTTACCAAGATCAACACAATCTACAATCCTGAAGGGTCCATAGCTTCGGAGTCCAAAATGGTGGGGTTCCCCTGTACTAATCCCTGACGTGGAATAGAAAAGGAATAGGACTTAAATTAATGAGAAGGAATGAAACTTTTTGTGATAACAAGTTTTCAAAAATTACACAATTTGTTTGTTTTTCTCTTCTTCAGCATTCGTTAATTTTTATCCAATGATTTATGGAAATCCAACAGATGCCGGTGATCCATCCCAAGGACTTTGAAAATCCATCCAGCTTACATATTAGACATCCAGCCAGCCACAGTAGCTTTTCTTTGTAAGATAGTTAGTAATATTTCTGTGTATTTCCTTCAAGTTGATGTACATGTAAAGGGTTGTAGTGGGACAATGGATCATGTAAAATTTATTTTGTGAATAACAAAGTGTTGAAATACTTCCTTCTGAGTATTTTTATTTGCAGTATGTTTCTGAATGTTAGTTTAGATTGCTAAATAAATTTTTGCTGAGTAACCAGATCCGGATATGGGAGGATCCGACGGTCCGGGATTCGGGTTTGCGATAGATTGGCATCAGAGCCCGGTTACTCCATTAATTTATTTAGTAATTAACAACTATGAGCGGTATTCATAAACTAAGGTTATATTAAGATCCTTTGATCTTAATAATTGACTGCAGTCTCATTCAAATGTCATTGTCCCTTACGTACATCATGCTAAGACATATATGATCTAACCTTTGGCCTTGACTTATTCCAAGATCATGGCAGACCAAGATGTGTCTAGACAATTAGCGGCTATGATGACAATGTTCCAAGACATGGGGCAAAGGCAACAAGTATTGGAGGAGAGGATCAATACACAAGCTGAGAGATGCAAGGCATCTAAGCCTACAGATGGTAGGATTGAAGGTTCTGTCCATCTTTCTGAGAAAGAATCTAGTTACCATCCTTCAACTGAGTCTGCTCCTACCCCAGCTGAAGGAGAAATGGAGAAGGCCCTTCTTAGACACCAAATATTACTAGACAATTACCTAAAGGGAAAGATTCCTCGATTTAAAGGCATAGAGACACCTGCTGAGGCAGAACTATGGCTTGATGATGTCAGCTGATAATTGAGAATAATACACGCACCAATAGATACTTGGGTACAATTTGTTGATTACTCCTTAGCAGACTATGAAAGACGATGGTGGAGAGTCCGAAGAAATCAGTAGATCCTGTTTTATGGGATGTTTTTGAAAAAATATTCCGAGCTCACTTCTGTCCCTCCCATTGGGAAGAATTGAAGAGGAGGGAGTTAGCTTCTTTGACCCAAGGATCCAACAATGTACAAGATTATCATATTCACTTTACGGAGTTGCTATGTTACTCCCCAGCTTTAGGAGCTTCACCACAAGAGTGTCTTACCAAATTTGTTAGCGGTCTTTAGGAAGATTTGAGGGAGAAGCTTGCAGGTTTTAGAGCCACCACTGTAGATGAAGCCATGGACATCGTCTATCGTAGTGAGATGGAGAGGGATGAAAATCGCCAAAGAAGAAGCTTTCACTTTACTGGTGGACCATCCAAACGTAAGGAGAATTATAACCGAAGAGACAAACATTATCATCCAGTCGGGTCTAATATAAGCTCGCCACAGACTTTGGGCCAGGAATTATCTGGAAGAAAGGATTTCTCTAGACCTCCACTATATCCTCGCGACTCAGCAGTATGAGCTAGTACCTCTATGGACGGGTCTTCAACTCAAACAGGAGCACGTGTGTGTTTTTACTGTCATCAAGAAGGCCACATCAAGAAAGATTGTCTAAAGTTGAGAGGGTCAGGATTTAAACCAACCCCAGTTAAAAGTATAACATCCACCTCGAGCAATGGAGCAACATGCGGAGGAAGATATGGTAGAGGTCGTGGCTCACAAGGAGCGTCTCCTACACAGCAACCACCACAAAGTGTTGCGGGTTCTAGCTTTCTTAATCCTAATGGTCAGCTCAATGCAATCACTGAAGAACAAGCCTACAATTCAGGCACAGTCGTACGAGGTACCGTTACTATTCATGGCTTTTCAGTACATGCCTTATTTGATTCCGGTGCTTCACATTCATTTATTGCTCGACGGTTAGTACCCACTTTGGGTAAGATACCAGTAGAAGTACAACAGTCCTATCTGATCAAGGGACCAGGAGGACAAGTATTTATAATCCGAGAAATCATGGATAATTGTATAGTAGTGATAGTAGGACATCAATTACCTGTTTCACTACTACTAATAGAATTGGAGGATTTTGATCTTATCTTAGGGATGGATTGGCTAGAAAGGCATCATGCATGTCTTGACTTTTTTCAGAAGACAGTAACATGCACCTTCCTAACTTGATAGAGTTTCAGTTCATTAGAAAGAGATCCAATGATAATATCGAATATATCTCTACATTGAAGGCACAACAATTGTTAGAGCAAGGATGCCGAGGTTATTTAGTTTATGTAACCACTACATCAGGATCAGACAGAATGATGAAAGATATACCTATAGTGTGCGAGTTTTCTGATGTATTTCTAGAGGAACTACCTGGATTACCAATTGAGTGAGAGATTGAATTTGAAATCTCTCTCATACCTGATACTCAGCCTATCTCTATCCCTCCTTATAGGATGGCACCAGCTGAGTTACGAGAGTTAAAGGTACAGTTGCAAGAACTGTTAGATAAATGATTAATTCGTCCTAGTACTTCACCATGGGGTGCACCTGTCTTATTTGTCAGGAAAAAGGATGGGTCAATGCGGTTGTGCATTGATTATATACAACTAAACAAAAAGACCGTAAAGAACAAGTATCCTCTGCCAAGAATAGATGATCTCTTTGATCAGTTACAGAGTACAACTGCGTACTCCAAGATTGATTTAAGATCTGGATACCACCAGTTGAAAATTAAAAATACAGATATTCCCAAGACAACTTTTCGAACTAGATACATGCATTATGAATTCTTAGTTATGCCTTTTGGACTGACAAATGCCCCAGCAATCTCCATGGATCTCATGAATAGAATATTCAAGGAGTTCTTAGATCACTTTGTAGTAGTCTTTATTGATGATGTGCTTATTTACTCCGAGGATAAGTATCTGCATGAACACCATCTTAGGCAGGCACTTGAAACTCTAAGGAAGAACAAGCTGTATGCTAAATATAGCAAATGTGGCTTCTGGCTATCTGAAGTATCTTTCTTAGGCAATGTTATTTCTGGGGAAGGTATATCAGTTGATCCTACAAAGATTAGTGCGGTGATGAGTTGAGAACGCCCGAAGACTGTCACAGAAATACGATCTTTTCTGGGATTAGCTGGATATTATAGAAGATTTGTGAAGGACTTTTCACGAATAACATTGCCAATGACTAGGTTGGCCCAGAAGAAAGTTCCATTCATATCGTCAGATGCATGCGAAATAAGTTTCCAAACACTAAGAATGCCTAACATCTGCACCCATCCTTACTCTACCCTCCGGGAGCGAAGGGTTTACAGTGTACACTGACGCATCTAAAGGACTTGGGGCGGTTCTTATGCAACATGGTAAGGTAGTTGTGTACACATCACGATAGCTCAGGACACATGAGAAGACTACCCAACACATGACCTTGAATTAGCTGTCGTAGTTTCCGCTTTAAAGATATGGAGACACTACCCGTATGGTATTACTTTTGAGATCTTCATCGATCATAAAAGTTTGAAATATCTGTTTGATCAAAAGGAGCTCAATATGAGACAGAGACGGTGGCTAGAGCTGTTGAAAGACTATGATTGCACCATCTCCTACCACCCCGGTAAGGGGAACTTCGTAGCAGATGCCCTTAGTAGAAGAACTTATTCACATGGGTTAGTAAGTGCTATCAACTTCTGGGGTTTACTATCAACGTTAAGTGAATAGAAACCATTTGATAGTAGTGCCGATACTATAACTATTCCTCACCGATACAAACCAGAGATCTGGGATAGAATAAATAAAGGACAGGAGAATGATCCAGTCCTTAAAGACTTGAGACAACAATTTGAGAAGAATGAGATAGAGGGATTCCATATACAAGATGGGTTACTATATAACCATCACAGAGCTTGTGTACCAGACATACCCGACTGAGGAAAGACATCTTACGTGAAGATCATTGTTCTAGATTATCTATTCATCCAGGAATTACGAAGATGTATAAGGATCTTCATTCATACTTTTGGTGGCCAGGAATGAAGAAAGATATTGTTGAGTTTGCGAATTCATGTTTCACATGGCAATAGGTAAAAGCTTCACACCAAAAGACACCAGGATTGTTACAACCCCTCCCTATACCTGAGTGGAAATGGGAAAGCATTTCCATGGAATTCGTTACTGGTTTGCCTCAGACGACTGGTGGTAAAGATAATATATGGGTAATAATAAATCGTCTAACCAAGGTAGCACACTTCACTCAAATAAGTTTATCTTTTACTCCAGACCAGCTTGCTGAGTTATATATTACACATGTGATCCGCCTCTATGGTATCCCAAAGGAAGTAGTTCCCGATCGAGATTCATGATTCACCTCACACTATTGGGAGAACTTCATGAAAGCCTTAGGCACACAACTATGCTTGAGCATAACATATCATCCACAAACAGATGGTCAATTCGAAGGAACTATTCAGACTTTAGAGGATATGTTACGAGCATGTGCCTTAGAATGGAAAGGATAATGGTTGAAACATTTGCCTATTGCAGAATTCACATACAACAACAACAGTTACCATACAAGTATTGGCATGGCACCATTTGAAGCACTATATGGACGCAGGTGTGCTACTCCTCTATGTTGGCAAGAGCTTGGGATAAAGAATCTTTATGATTTAGATAGACTTCAGGAGACACGAGAAGCTGTAGAACTTGCTCGAAAAAGACTAATAACTGCCCGGAGTCGCCAGAAAAGCTATAGTAATACCATGCGAAGAGACCTTGAATTTGATGTAGGTGATTTTATATTCCTCAAAGTATCAAGAAGTTGAGAAGCAGAAGAGGTGTCTCTAGTTAAAGTATTGTGGCGGAAACAAGAGTTTGAAGAAGACACATGGGAACCTGAGGCAGAAATGAGAGAGAAATACCCGTACTTGTTTGAATGATAACACTATGTACTCTGTATATGTTCATTATAAATGAAAGGACGTTCAATTCTCTTTAAGGTTGTTATGCCTGCATTTCTAGTCTCGAGGACGATACTTCATTTAAGGTTGTTATAATTGTAAAGCCATTAACTTGGCATCTCTCGGATCCTATATCATAAGATCCAACTCGTCAAGAGAAAACCAACGGAATTTGCTTCGTGCGAATCGGACTTTGTTTCGATTTGTTATGATTTTCGAAAAAAAGAGAAGGAGGGTTAAGAAGTCACTAACCCATAATGACTGTCATTAAGACTAATTAAGTGTGATTAAAGAAACTAATGACGGATTGAAAACGCTAATGATCATTAGCAACACTAATCAATAGTGAGCAAAAGATAAGAATAAACCACGAAAGTTAAATCACGATTAGTGAAAGTTAATCACGATTAGTTTTAATTAAGCATCATTAGCGAATCTAGAGTCATCTGTAATGTTCTAACTTAAGCCCCAAGTTTGGGATAAGTTTTGGCCAAAACTATGGGCCAAAACCATGGATCGTTAAACCATGGTTAAGGTCTAAACCATGGTTTTCTAACCATGATAGTGGTTTTCTTGAGCCTATAAATACCCCCTACCCATTCATTCTCCACGATTTTCACCACCACCACCACCCAAGGGCTAGGGTTAGGAGGTCGAGAGGAGGAGTGGGAGGCGGGGAAAGAGCGCTAGCGAAGCGTTGCCGGGAGAACGAGGAGGAGGAATGTATGATCCTCTCTTAGTTTGCTTCGTAAGCTAGGCTTTCTATTCATCCTCTTTTCTTCCAAGTTTTGTTCTTGATTCATCTTTTTTTCTGATTCCTTTCCTATTGTGGTTCGAGGAGAAATCTGTGTAACACCCTACTTAGGTGCGGGCGACTGTGCACATCAATGAACCCTGTAATTCATCACACATTTGCTCACCTAAGACGTGTGATGTCTACAGATTCTCCATTGCTTATTGTTCTTTCTTTTCCGCTTTTATAGTTATTTTGATGGAAAAATCCGTGTAATACCCTACTTAGGTGCGGGCGGCTGTGCACGTCAGTGAACCCTGTGATTCATAACACATTCACTCACCTAAGACGCGTGGTGTCTACCGATTCTCCATCACTTATAGTTTAATTATATTCTTTCAGTTTCGCTGTTGTTTTCTCTCGATTGAGTTTATAGAGGAAACTCTTTTCATTTTTATTTTGAAATATGTCCCGATATAAGGGGAAACTCTACCGAAATTTTTCGAGAAATATGTCCCGATATAAGGGGAAACTCTGTCAAAATTTTCTGAAAAATATGTCTCGATATGAGGGGAAACTCTGCCAAAATTTACCTAGAAATATCACCCCATATAAGGGGAAGCTCTGCCGAAATTTCAAGAGAAAATATGTTCTTGGCGTTCTTCATGTTCTTCGTGTTCTTCGCGTTCTTCGTGTTCTTCGTTCGTTCTTCGCGTTCTTGACACGCTCTTAGCTTTTTTATACGAAAATGAAATTCGATCATTTCAGGAGTCTTAAATCATCCTTTCTGAAAACGAAACACGATAAAGCACTGCATACGCGAAAGAGAGCTCGATTAGGTAACGAAATCCTTCCGTTTATTGTTGGGTTTTAATACGAGATTATTGAAATTCTTGATTTTATGTTCTTTGCTACGAATAACCCTAATTTGACTATTTTTTAGAAATATGAAAAGTTGCTTTGTGATTTCAACTAAAATAAGGTCTAAGCATCGAATTGATGTTGTGGCTTGGAAAGTTAGGGTTTGAAAGTTAAAGTGAGCATAATTATGAGTATATATAAATATATGAATTAATATATGTGTAAGTCTATACTCGGTATTTATGGTTGCTAATCTACTACTTGACAAAGGAATTACATCATAGAAATTTATGTGTTTTAAGTTGGATTCTGAAAAGGGTCGTGAGTCACGTTAAGGATACTAGGAGTAGAACTACATGTCAGGCATGCAACATGTAGGTTTGTCGAAGGAACCCGTATTGGCGTTTCCCTACCTAGGTGGTACACGGTTGCCCTGTTATGATAAGTACGTACGAAATGAATGATTTGCAACGCGTGGTACCGGGATCCAATATATTCGGGTTGGAATGATGGAAGATGTGGTCGTGCCATGTGGAGACATGGGTGGTTCAATAGCAGCTGGGTCACGACAACATGTATTTAAAGCCGCTAGGTTATATAATTAAATGTTTGCCTGAGGTTTTAAGCAATCGAGTCCTCGAGGATGGTGTGCTCCTTTGTTTGCCAGGCTGAGGGTTTGAGACCCTGATTAATAAAAGAAAATGAAATTGTCAGGGTAGTATTGGAGGATTGATTGAGGCGACGTGCGGCGTGATAATCAGGGATTTCCAACGGTCTAGTATTCCACACAAAGCGGGAACACAAAGGTCGCTGCGGTGACCGCTAAAAATCCCTAATTAATCAACAATTAACCCACACTATAGATCAAGCAATGAGAAATAAATATGAAGTTAATTTTTTTTAACTCTACATAAATGGTGTATAGAGCAAGTATGCAGAGAGTTCGAACACAGGGAGCAAGGCAGGGTAGAACAAAAAGTGTGTGTGTGTGTGTGTGAATGTGAGGTGTTGTGTCTACACTATGCAATGCAAATATTTTTGTGGGTTTTTAATTTTTTTTAAAAAAATTTATTTAATTTTTAATTTTTGTATTTTGATTTTTAATTTTCTGATTTTATATTTTCTTTTTATATTTTATATTTATTTTTTTATTTTTTAATATTGGAATATATATACTATGTAATAAAAGGGGTGTTAGAGTATTTATAAAAATACGCAAAAATGCCCAAAAATTCAGAAATAAAATCTTTTTGGTCTTTTTATACTTTTTTACTGTTTTTGTGATTTTTGGGGGTTTTTCAAAATGTTTTTGGTATTTTTAAAAATTAAAATAAAGGAAAACAAGGAGTAAGCTACTGGCTGTGAGTAAAATAAGAATGAAAAATATCAAACAACCACGAAAAATTTCCAAACTAATTTTAAAATAAAGATAATAAAATATAGAACCTACAGGAACATAGTTTATATTTTTTGAGTTTTCTTTAATTTTTTAGATTTTTTTGAATTTTTTAGGTATTTTTGAATTTTTAAGGTTTTAGTTTTGAGTTTTTTAGTGCTTTTTGGACTGACTCTAAAATAGGTCAAAATACACAGTAAATAAATTTTTTTGGAATTTTTCTAGTTGTTTTAATATTTTTTTGGTATTTTCTAAACTAGACAGTACTGAAATGGCCTGTTTTTTTTTAATAAATATGAAAATGCAATAAAATGCAAATGCAAAAATAGGGCGTGAAAGTGCAAGTTAACAGGAGCTTAAATAAATTTTTGTAGAATTTTTCGAATTAAAATAATGCCTTAAATAAATGGATCAAGCAAACAAAAATCTGTGGCCTAGCAGGGGTATATATGCAAATAGACAATCATCCAGGGGCATACATGCAATTTTCCACAAAATTTAACACTGAATATTTAATTTAATGGACCTTTTACAAAAAGCAAAAGCCGCGAGGGCACGGTTGCAAATAACCCACCCACGCGCGTACGACGCACGCACCTGGGGAGGACATGCTTGCAAATGTCAAAAACTCCGGGGCGGAAATGCAAAAAGGCCAAAGAAACACGTGAGGGCTCACGTGCACTACTGGCGGGGGTATAAGTTCGATAATACAAAACACCAGGGGCACAGATATAAAAATTACAAAAGTTTAAAGCGGCAGATGAATGTTTTTAGGACTAATTAATAATTTACAAAAATTGACTGGGTTCAGTTGCAAAATACCCAATCCTGATGATCGGATGGCTGATGGAATGGCTCGTGATACGCGGCGCCAATCCGACGGATGGCAGCAGGGCGCGATCGAACGGCGGGTTTTATCCCACTTGGACACGTGTCAGCACAGCGCGCCCCGATACCTCTTCGCCACCTACGGCCTGGATTAGATCTTGCGGTGGAGATCGACGGCTGACGACGGGCACGATCCTATGGTCATTGTTGTCCTGGAAGATCAAGGGCTGATCGGACGACAGGGAGAGGTCGACGATGAACAGGGAAGAACTCGCCTCGAGGCGAGTTTTCCACGCCCAGATCTCCCTCCTCCACCGCGAGTTGTCGCTCAAAATTGCCCAGGAGGCTTTTGATAAACACAATTTATCGGAGGTCTAAATAGTATGTCTCACACAAGGCGGAGACAACCGAGGTCGCTGCGGTGACCCACAATAAACTGTATTTAATCAACAATTAACCCACACTATAGATCAAAGAATTAGAAATAAATGTGGAGTTAAAATTTATTTTTAACTCTGCACAAAAGATGTATAGTAAGCAAGTATGCAGAGAGTTCGAATACAGGGAGCAAACAAGGTACACAAACTAATGTGTGTGAGTGAATGTGATTGTTGTCTACACTATGCAAGCAAATGAATTTTTGGTGGGTTTTTAACTTTATAATTTTTTTTTATTTTTAATTTTGTATTTAGGTTTTTAATTTTCTGATTTTTACAATTTTATAATTTATATCTTTTTTTTCTTTTTCAATAATGGAGTATAAAGATAATGTAATAAAAGAGAAGATAGAATATTAACAAAAATATGCAAAAATAGCCAAAAATTCAGAAATAAAATCTTTTTGGTATTTTTATAAATTTTTACTGTTTTTGTGATTTTTGGGCATTTTTCAAAATGTTTTTGGTATTTTTAAACACCGAAATAAAGCAAAACAGTGACTTAGCTACTGGCTGAGGGTAAAATGGGAATTAAAAATATCAAACAGCCACAAAATTTTTCCAAACTATTTTTCAAATAAAGAGAATAAAAACAGGAGACTACAGAACTTGAGTTTACAATTTTTTGAGTTTTCTGTGATTTTATATTTTTTTTGAAGTTTTTGTGTGTTTTTGAATTTTTAGGGTTTTTCTTTTGAGATTTTTAGTGATTTTTGGATTGACACTAAAATAGGTTAAAATAGATAGTAGGGACTTTTTTTTTGGAATTTTTCGAGGTCTTTTAATATTTTTTTGGTATTTTCTAAGCTAAACAGTACTGAAATGGAGAGTTTTTTATTTTTAATAAATATGAAAAGCAATAAAATCAAAAACTAAAAATATGGCGTTAAAGTACAAGCACACAAAAGCTTAAGTTTAACTTTTGAGTATTTTTCGATTTAAAATGAGGCTCCAAATAAATGCTACAAGCACACAAAAATAGTAAGGCCTAGCAGGGGTATATATGCAAATAGACAAAATTCCAGGGGCATCATTGCAATTTTCCACAAAATATAGCACTTAATCTTTAACTTTATGGACCAACTTTAAATGCCTAAAGATGCAAGGGCTTGTCTGCAAAAGACCCAAGGTCACGCGCCTATGCACGTGCCTGGCATGGTACAATTATAAATATCAAAACACCCAGGGCCACTTTGCAAAATTTCCACAAAATTTATAACTGATCATAGAAGTTCTTGGACAGATTGCAAGTACCACAAAAGCCGAGGGCCTCTTTGCAAAATGGCCACGCGCCTCATGCGCACGGGCAGGTGAGGTGACGTGACCGAGGACCTTTTTGTAAATAAAGAAAGTGCAGAGGGTTGTTCCTAATTTTTACAAAGATTGTTTCATGGCAAATGAAAGTTCAGAAATTACTTAATAAATAAACAAAAACGCGAGGGTTCGAATGCAAAATACCCTTGCAGGCGGATCGGACGACTCGAGATTCTTCACTTGACACGTGTCCTCTCCAGACGAGGCGATGTCAATTCGCGCGAATGGTCACGATCAGATCCTGTTGGGACGATCGGACGACTGGCAGCAGGGCACGATCTAACGGTGCCGAGATATCCACTTAAGCCACGCGTCACGCCAATAGGGCCCGATACCCCTTCGTGTCGACGGTGGATATTAGACGATCAGCGCAACGATCGACGGCGGAGGTTCAACTCATCGTACGGTGGCTGCTATGCTGAAAGAACGGAGGGCGATCGGACGGCTCAGAGGCATGGTGGACGAACGGCGGAAGAACACGGCCTGGGTGAGCTTGGATCGAGTGGTGCGTGCTCCGTCGGCCTCCTTCAAGCTCGCCAATGGTCCCTCCTAGCTCATGGAAGGTTCCCTGACTTGACGGCGGGGGCCAAAATGGACGGTTGAGGTCCGATGTGCCGCCACGAGGTCAGGGATGAAGTGAGGCTCCGGGTTGCTCGGGTTCTGCAAAAGTCGGCGTCGCGAGACGCCCCTTGGCCTCCAGATCCTACAGGGGTTAGCACAGCAAGCAAAGAAGAGTACTGGGGGCCTTATTGGTGATGGCGGATGGGCAGCGATGGGTGGTTGGAGCGGAAATGAAGGTGGCCGGAGATGGCTCCGGCGATCGGTCGATTGAGAGAATCGATGGACTAACTATGGCGATTAACGTGGCTAGACGAAGCTCTAACTAAGGGGAATAGAAAGGGAACGAAACGAGGGTGATAAACAGTCTCAAGCCCGAGCTGGGCGAGGGAGAGTGTACCTCAACGGGGTTGGCCGGAGGTCGAGGTGAACGCGCCCAAATCTCGATGGATCCACCGCCACGACGAGATCAACCCGGAGCTGTCACCTCCAGGAAGATCTAACGAGGTCAAGGGGGTAGAGATTTGGATGGAATGCGGTTCGAAAATCAAAGGGGGGACTGGGATGTGGTTTTGAATGGTTGACGAGGGGGTCCAGAGAACGAGGTGCCAGAGGTGCGTCGATGATCCGCAACCCAAGAGAGGCCCTGGGCGTGAATCCTTGGTCGATGGGGAAGAAAAGTCAAGAAGAGCGTAGCATGTTTTGGTGACATGGGCGACCTCGAAAAAAGGGTGAAAAGGAGCAAAGAAGCATCTCTGACACGACTACAGGAGGAAGGTCAGACTGTTGACCTTGGTCAACAGTTCCAGCCCCTTGGTTGGTCCACGTGGACCAACTAGGAAAATCCTAAAAAATGCTTTCAAAAATCATTTTAAAATAGTAAATGTTAGTATTTTATTTAGGTTATTAAATAAAAAGTGTTTATAATTTTATAAACTATTTTACAATGATTTTTAAATAATTTTATGAGATATATTTTTACAAGTTACTTTTTATCCCCTATATAGGTATATTACCTATATGTTTGATTATTTGGTTTTTATTTTGGTGTTTTTAATTTTATTATTTTTATTTAGTACTTTATAAATTTATATAATACTTTTAGACACTTAGAAATATTTTTATTTTATTTTTCTGATGTGTTTTGTGTATTTAATAAAATATAAGTAGATAATGTATAGGTATGTATATAGGTGTAATACTTGTGTTTTGTATATACAAATATTTTTATTTTGAGTTTTCTTTGCATTTTTATTCTGATTTTAATGTACATATATATTATAAGTATTTTTTACATAATTATAAAAATATAAAAATATACAAATAATGAATAAATAATATATTGAATATTTTAATCATCACAACTGTACAATGAGGGTCCAAAACTCAACTTTCAAACCGTAGCTCCGCCAAATACGAAACCACCGCCATTAAATAGTTTATTTTATTCTATATACAATTAAATGAGTTTGCTGCATTTGAAGTTTTCAGTTGTGAGATACGGGTCTGGGAAGTTGGGATTCTGGATTTTTATTCAGACCATTACCTTTTATCTGTATATTATTTTTCAGTGAAGTCAATTTTGTATTTTCTATATTAATTTATCTACAACTTTCATGTACAAAGTTTCTTTATTTGATGTATAAAAAGTGGAACCAAAAATGGGTCCCAAAATGAATAAAGAATGAATTACTAAATATAGGTATTTGGCCCTTATCTCCCCCTACTTTGTTCCTTGTCGACCTATTTATCAAGATGCCTAGGTCTCGGGGGTTTGGGTCATAAAATATTTACAATATTTTATTCTTTTTCTTTTCTTTTATTTATTCTATAATTTTGGTTTTAATTACAATATTTTATATACTAATTACGGGTACATGCATGAATGCTAAAATGCTATATTTACTGCTATTTACAGGCATTTGCTAGGGTTTTTGGTGCCAAAATGATAGAATAAAGATGATGAAATGTGGATTCATCATCCCCCTATACTTAACCTTTGCTAGTCCCTAGCAAACACTTATGCAATAAGTGCAAAAAGAAAAGAAAGAAAATAAAAAGAAGAACTTGGATTTTATTTAATTATCAAACCTGTCTTCACAAAATCAAAGTTTGGAGATTAAGTCAGACCTTTGGAATTTTAATGCAGGCGGAACCTTAAATGAGAACTGAATTTGAAATTCAACAGTCCTTGAGAATCCCACAACTCTGCTCAAGTCTCCTCAATAGCCAGGTCAGAAATACTTCAACTCATACGCAAACCCTTACGACTATGAGTCTGACTCGTACAGTGTAACTGATGGTGGCTCTCCCCAACTGAAATGGCAAAGAAACTGACTTCTCCAGTACGACAACCCAATGATTCCCCAATCCAACAACTCCATCCTCGAGGCAGGGTATTCCCTTCTAAGTTCAAGTGGCAACCAACTCAAGAGGAGGGGGTGAAGAGAAGAATGGACGGTAGCCAGTGTAGCTACCTGTCCGAGGATGCAAGACCAGTGTAGTCAAGTCATCCAGCTGCAGGCTCATATATTTGACTTTGGAACTCAAGCTTGCTTATTGACTTTACAACATTTATACATACTTTGCAGGCTTTTTATTTTTGTACATGCCTGAACATTTTTTTTGAATACTATATACAACAGCATTTACATAAGGAGTTTTTCCTCTTGAGCCAGTAGACTATCCCTCTTTTGAAGCTTTATTGCAACCCACAACCTCCTGTCTTTAGACTTCCTAATCGCTGGACGGGTTGGGGTGCACTTCCCTCCCTAGAGGAGGACAAATGTTTCCACTTGTGTGTGTCTCATACCGGCAAATCCAATCCCCTCACCACTCCAACTGAGTTGAGCCATGTGAAAGGTGCATGTGTCCAAGTTAGGTCATTATCAACAAGAGTCGTGCGTGTGCTCTGAAATATTCTACTTAGGCAGTCAAGAATCCATTGAACTAAGTCCCGTGATCCTCAAAGAATTAAGTCAACTAGACCTGAAGTACCTCAAACCCAGTTCCTATAAGGTTCCTGTTATTAGGTAGATTATTAAGGTCCAATCAAGCTCCAATCTCCGGATTTTACTTAGACTTGTTCAACTATCAAACTCAATCCGAAAAATACGAATGCTATGCAATGCCATGCAGAAAATATTTTTGTGATGCAATTTTCAAAGATTTTGAACTTTTTATGGATTTTTGAAAAGATGATGATCATGCATATGCAGATGCATTTTTTTGTCTTTTTCAAAAAGATTTTTCAAATGTTTTTGGATTTTAATTTTGCAAATGTTTTTGGGATTTTTGGAAAACAAAAAGATTTTGGCTGAAAACTAGGTGAAAATATGTACACGGGAGTGCATCTTATATCTACAAGAAGTGGATTTTAAGAATTTACAGGGTAAGTGATCAATTTTATAGATATATACATAGTGGATTTTAGGTATGATGTCTGTATTCCTCAAACTTATTTGACACAAGGTTTTCACAATTTTTGAAAACTATAGTCCAAAATAGTTTTTACAAACATTTTTGCAAACATGTACACACATTTGAAAATCATTTTGCAAAGGTTTTTAAAACAGTATATATAGATTTTTCAAAACATTTTTCCAACCATTTTTCAAACCATTTGCAAATCATCTTTCTCACATTTTATTTCACACAAAGAAAAGAAATTTTACAAACCACACATTTTTACACAGGTTGAAAACATGTAACAAAATATTTTCAAAATAGTTTTCAATAAATGTTCATAAGGATTTTCAAACTATTTTTCAAACATTTTGCAAAAAAAAAACATTTTCACCTGATTTATTAATCAGTATATACAAAAAGAATTTGAGGAATAATCACATTTTTTATTAAGAATTTTAATGAATTTTAAAGAATTATTAGCCATATTATTAAGAAAATACGAAAGTACGAGTTATGGCTAAAGTATATACACAGTATATACGACCCCCCTATACTTAGCTTGAGTTATGTCCTCATAGATCGGAGAGAAAAGAGAAGACATAACTCATACTAAGTATAGGCAAGTCTAAAGAATAAATGAATGAACCAATAAGAAGTTGACCTTCCCCCTATACTTAGGATCAAATAATCCTAAGTATAGCAGACTGTACACAACGCAGGAAGGGTCAAGGGTGGGAATGAACAGATCGTACTCAGATTGTCTCCCCCTATACTTAGGGTAAAATATCCCTAAGTATAGACAAGAAGAGGAGATAATGGAGAGGATCGGAATAAATGAAAACTCGGGGTGCAAACCCCCCTATACTTAGGACAAAGTACGTCCTAAGTACAGAAAACTGACAACAAGGGGCAGCACCTTTTTGATAGATAAAGAAAATAGAAAAGGAAAAGAAGAAAAGAAGAAAAGAAGAAAATAAATCAAGAGTGATATGAACAGATGGATCTGTACAGCGGAAGATGGAATTGATCACCATGTATGAGATGCAGATAATGTGAGTCAAAGAACACATCTCATACCAGAAGAATGGGGGCAACGTCGATGATCGGCGGATCATGATCTAGATATAGTTTCAGGCGTTGACCATTGACGCGGAAGGTAGAAGAAGATGACGGTTCAGATATGTCGATGCTGCCATTGTCATGTACCTTCCTGACCACATATGGACCTTTCCACTTGCTCTGTAATTTACCTGGAAATAATTTCAGCCTGGAATCAAACAACCATACTCTCTGATCCGGCTCAAACTGTTTATGGCTGATATGGGAATCATGCCATGTCTTCACTTTCTCTTTGTACTGTAGGCTGTTGGAAAAGGCTGTGTCTCTCAGTTCTTCCAGGGCTGCCAATTCTACTCTTCTCTGATCTCCTATACTCTCAGGATCTAACAGTAACTCAGTGACTGCCCAAAAGGATTTATGCTTGATCTCCACTGGCAGATGGCACGTCTTGCCATAGACGAGACGAAAGGGAGATGTCCCCAATAGATTCTTGAAAGAAGTCCGATAGGACCACAAGACCGAGTCCAAAAGCTGTGAACAATCCTTTCGGTCTGGGCGGACAACTTTCTGCAAGATTGTTTTTATCTCCCGATTCGATACTTCGGCAAGACCATTAGTTTGAGGGTGATACGGTGTGGCAACCCGATGGTCAATGCCGAACTCTTCTGCAAGGGCCCTAACCTTGTCATTGATGAAATGAGACCCCCCATCTGAAATCAAGACTCTAGGTACCCCGAACCGTGAAATGATATTTTTCCTCAAGAATTTGCACATGGTTTTAGCATCTACGGCTCGGGCGGGGATGGCCTCAACCCATCGACTGACATAATCCACAGCGAGCAAAATATGCTCGAATCCCTGACTCTTAGGAAATGGGCCCATGAAATCAATCCCCATGCATCAAAAACCTCACAAAAGTGAATGGGTTGCATGGGCATCATGTCTCTCTGTCCGCGGGTTCCCATTTTCTGACAGTCAGTACATCTCTTCACGAACTCATCAGAATCCTTGAAGAGAGTAGGCCACCATAGACCGGATTGAAGCATCTTCTGTGCTGTTCTTTTTCCAGAATGATGTCCTCCTGTCTCAAGCTTGTGGCAGTATGTGAGGACGCTGTGATGCTCTTCTTGAGGAATGCACCTCCTCCAGATGTTGTCCCCTCCTTCATGATAAAGGACGGGATCCTTCCAGTGGTAAAACTTGGCCTTCGCCAGGAAGGTCTCGAGTTTTTGCCTGGGCCAACCTTGTGGGACTGTCTTGGCGACAAGATAGTTCACAATGTCAGCGTACCACGGGAGCGAGGTGATAGCCAAGATCGCATCATCCGAAAATGTCTCTGTGATAGGTGCGTTGGGCCCAGATTCCTCAAGATTCTCCAATCTGGAGAGATGATCCGCCACCACATTCTTGACTCAAGGTTTATCCTTAATCTCAATATCAAACTCCTGGAGTAGAAGGATCCATCTGGTAAGACGTGCTTTGTCATCCTTCTTAGCCATTAAGTACCGGATGGCGGTGTGATCAGTGTAAATAGTCACTCTAGATCCGAGAATATAAGATCGATATTTATCCAAAGCAAAGACTACGGCCAGCATCTCTTTCTCAGTCACAGTGTAATTCCGTTGAGCGGCATCCAAAGTCCGGCTGGCGTAGTGAATGGCAAAAGGTAAACCATCCCTCCTCTGTCCAAGCACAGCCCCAACGGCAAAATCTGAAGCATCCGTCATGATCTCGAATGGAAGAGACCAATCATGTGGCTGAAGGACAGAAGCTGAAACAACCATATCTTTGAGAGTCTCAAAAGATGCAAGACACTTATCATTGACAATAAACTCGGTGTATTTTATCAGCAAGTCAGTAAGCGGTCGGGCACTACGACTGAAGTCCTGAATGAACCGTCGGTAGAAACCGACATGCCCCAGAAAAGACCGCAACTGACGCAAGTTGGACGGTGGATTGAGTTTTCTGATGATATCCACCTTGGCCGGATCGACCTCCATGCCCCTGTTGGAGACGATATGACCGAGGACCGTCCCTTGAGTCACCATGAAGTGACTCTTCTCCCAAGATAAAACAAGATTGACCTCTATGCAACGTTGAAGCACACGGTCTAGGCAGTCAAGACAAGCATCGAACCCGTCGCCATAGACCGAGAAGTCATCCATGAAGACCTCTAAACAGTCACCCACCATGTCCGAGAATATGGACAACATGCACCTTTGGAATGTCGCCAGAGCGTTACATATACCAAAGGGCATCCGTCTGAAAGCATACGTCCCAAACGGACAGGTGAATGTCGTTTTCTCCTGATCTTCGGGCGCAATGGCCACTTGATTGTATCCGGAGTACCCATCAAGGAAGCAGTAATGACTCTTCCCAGCTAGCCGCTCGATAATTTGATCAATGAATGGCAGCGGGAAGTGATCCTTCTTGGTGGCCTCATTCAATCGTCTGTAGTCCACACAGACCCTCCAAGAAGTGGGTACTCGGGTAGCGATTTCCTCTCCAGACTCATTAACAACTGTAGTGATACCCGTCTTCTTGGGTACCACGTGCAACAGACTAACCCATTTGGAGTCGGAGATGGGGTAGATAAAATCAACGCTCCACCACTTCGAAATTTCTTTCATGACTACGTCTCGAAGATTCGGGTTCAGCCATCGTTGGAACTCACGCGACGGCCTAGCGTCATCATCAAGATAGATGTGGTGGGAGCACAGAGCCGGACTTATCCCCTGGAGATCAGCTATACTCCAACCTATTACCTTGCGGTTTCTTCCAAGAACCTCCATCAGACGAGATTCTTGTTCTCCAGTCAAACCTGCTGAGACAATAACTGGGTGCATGTCTGGCTCACCTACAAGGAATCTATACTTCAACTATTGTGGCAGAGGTTTCAGTTCTGGACAACTGGAAGGCGGCAGATCTGGCTTCTGATATGTCTGTGTGAAGGCGACCAAGTCTGCATGGGAGAACTCTCGCTCTGCATGAATCTCTGACGAAGTGCGACCTGCTGAATCATCAATAAACTGCACTGGCTTGCACTCTATCATGGTTGTTGGCTCAGAAGGAATCAGACAAGGCAAATAGTCATCAAAATCATCCCTGTTAATGTCTGAATCCGAGGGATCAGAAGAAGATGAGCATGAATGAAAATCATCGGCACCACTCGTCCCGACACTGTCAGCCTCAGGTCTATCCTCGTCCAGGAGTGTGCTCTCCTGGCTCTCGACTGCCATGAGCTTAAGATATAGTGAATCTGTGGGCAGGGCAAGGGTCGGTGCTACAGGATCTGTCCAGTTGGATTCATCATCTGTCATCACGAAATCGCACTCGTGGTGGATGTCTAGCTCTTCCTCTGTCATCTGCGCTGCTTCGCTGGATTGCTCCGAGCATTCAAGTTCTCTGGCTCTGGTTTCCTCGATTGTCTCTATTTGTATGGTTTCACCCTCTACGTGAAAACATACCTTCCCACAATCATGATCGGTCACCGCCTTGGCTGTGACCAAGAATGGACATCCGAGTATGATGGGGGCATCATTTACCGACTCAGGGATCTCCATGTCCAACACAACGAAGTTCACAGGGAATTTCAGGCCCTGAATGGTAACGACTACGTCTTTCAATAACCCCTTCGACCTCTTAGTCGACCTATCAGCAAACTGAAGGACTGTCCTGCTCCTAAGAAGAGGATCAAACTCGAATTGGTCGAGCAAGGCTGCCGGAAGAAGGTTGATTGAAGAGCCGTTGTCTAATAGAGTACGATCAAATTGCTGCTCCTGAATCTCGCATCTGACATAGGGAGCTCCTGCATCTGGTCACTTGGCTGGCAGCTTGTTCTAAACAGTGCAGCAAGTGGAATGAGTGAGCACATGGATTTGATCTCTGTGGTTCATCCTCTTCCTGCGGATGGTAGTTTTCTCCTTCAAGTTCTTTTTGAAGAGGGGGATGTGCTCAAGTGCTTCCTGTAGAGTCAGCTGAATATGGAACCTACCAATCATCTGGTTGCTGAACTCTACATGTTGCTCTTTTTTGGAATTTTCTCTTTTGTTCCCCTTCGCTCGGCGGAGTGCCTCAGGGAAGGGGATGGTAGGGGCCTCCACAGATGGAGGGCTAGGAATAGGTCCCTGCGCCTGTGAAGGAGGAGAATCCATACAATCATCATCATGCAACACATATGGATCCGCAATGTGAACAGAAACCTTTCTTTTATTCATATTTTTGTTTTTCTTTTTGTTACCACAATCCATAGATACAAAAGGTGGTAACATCACAGAGGGAGGCTCGACAAAAGTAGATGTGGTGGCCTTAGTACCACCACCAGCACCTGTGTTCGCGGCATCAGCACCGTGCTCTGGCTCAGCATCCAAAATGGTGGCATCAGCACCACCGTCTGCATCTGGTATCACGACGGCCTTAGTACCGTCGTCTGGATCTCCCTCATTGGTGGCCTCAGCACCACCGTCTTCAACATCATCATTAGCGGCATCAGCACCGCTATTCTGCTCCTCTGGCGCTCCTGATTCAGCTGGTGGTTGTCGCTCAGAAGAGGCGCCGTCGACTGTCATCCTACCGCTCCTAGTAGTCACAAAATCAGCATCATACAAAGAAAGAGATATGTCACTCAAATAGTCACTAGGAGAGGTGTCCTCTATAAACTCTACCTGCTCAGACTTCCTTTTAGATTGTTCGGATTAGGTTCAATCTGAGCGGGTATGGCGGACTTGCCTTTAATGATTTCCCTCATTTCCTGCCGGAATTCATCCATTTCTTTCCTGAAGGATGCTCGCTGTTCGGAGAGAAAGCGGGCAAGATCGTCTAAAGCTGGGTTCTCAAAAGCCGGGGCCTGAGAACCGGATGGGTTTCCCTGCTGGAACTGAGGTTGTTGTTGCTGCTGCTGGTACTGGGGGTGATGGGTCGGCTGGGAATAAGGTTGATGAGGCTGCTGTCGCTGCCTCCACTGTTGTCCCTGATAGGCGGGACGAGGACCACTCTGGTATTGTTGCTGATGGATGTATTGGGGCTGCTGCTGCTGTTGTTGCTGGCTGCTCTGCTGTCTTTGAGCGGGATTCTGCTGCTGGGATGGTGAGCCATCGTTGCCCCAACGGAATCCGGGGTGATCACGATGAATCCGGGGATGAGGGTACCGGTCGTACCAAATCCCATTGACTTCCATCAATGGTTCTTGCTCGAAGGAGGGTGGAGGAAGAGCTGCCAGTGGCTGCTCCGGCTGGTAGACCACCATCTGAGTGTCTGGAGATGGCGGCTGTGCTGGGTAGTACTGTAGCAGTGGAACCGGTTCTGCCTGGATATGGTTCACTTGGCGGTACAAGGTAGAGGGTTGGTTGGAACTGCTACTGCTGGGGTCAGCCCGTGACCTGGGAGGCTGCTGGGAATGAGTTTGTGCCTCCTGTACGCAAAGAATTTGCGTCTTCAGGTCACTCATGGTTTTGACGATCTGGTCCATCTGAGCCATGCCTTGCATCTGTTTCTTCTCGAGGATCTCGAGACGGTCCAGCTTCTCACTGATTATGCCCATGTCAGCTGCGGCTGATTCAGCTTGGGTTGCGGCTGCCGACGATGTGTTAGGACCGGCATCGATGCGGGCGATCCTCTGGAATGATCCCGCTCCTTGCGGGGGATTCTGCTGTGTGTAAACACGGGCTTGGGCCATCACGGTGGAGTTTTCTGCCATGCCTTCGTAGATGGCCCAAACGTCGTCTTCACCCTTCGAAAAGTAGGACCCACCGCAAGAGGCATTCACTAGCCCCTGCAGCTCCGGTGTCAGCCCACAAAAGAAGCTTTGAACTAGATTGGGCTTGGAGATATCGTGATGTGGACACCGGCCGATGAGCTCTCGAAAGCGATCCCAAGCTTCATAGAACTGTTCATTCGGGATCATGACAAAGTTGCTTATCATAGCTCTGGCTGCATTAGTCCGGCCGAGAGGGTAGTACTTCTTCAGATACGCGGTCCAGAGATCTGCCCGAGTGTCGATGAATCGCCCCAAGTGTTTGAGCCAATATGCGGCTCTGTCAACCAAGGAGAATGGAAAGGCGATCATCTTGATTGTGTCCTCGGTCATCAGCCTATCATGGATCGTGCTGCATATCATTTCGAACTCTTGGAGGTGGAGGTGTGGCTCTTCGGTCCGCAACCCATGGAATTTGGGTAGAAGCTGGATGGTATGGGGCCGAAGCTCGAAATCTCCATGGATTGGCAGGAGTCTGATCCACCGATGTGTAAGGGACGCTGATGGGTTATGCAATTCTCACATGATGGTCTGTGGCGGTCTCTCAGCGTCGGGATCACCTCCTCCTGCATCAGGTCCTCCTCCACCGCCACCGCCCCCAGGTCGGTTTTCTCTCAGCTGAGCAATTTCTCTCATTAGATCACCCATGAAGGTTCCCTGATCACGGATCTGCCTCTGCATTGTTTACAGGGAAGCTAGCAAGGAATTGTTGATGGCCGCTTGATCAAATAGGAAAGGAGGGTGATCATGGTCATCTGGGTGCTCGCCTTTGTCAGCCATCTCGGGATTCTCTGAAAAAGCAAAAGAGGCCATCTCAGGTGCTGTTGAATGATCTGAACTATGTGATGCACTGAATTCTAAAACTATTGGACTAAGAAAAGGAGAACGAGAAGGGTGGTCGAGGGGGAACATGGTGGATTGAACTCAGGCTCGGAGAGTGGACTCTCCGAGGTAGTCCTAGATGAATGAGGAGGAGTGCTGGAGAGCGGTGCCGACAAAGTCGGCCTAAGAGATCTCCATCCCATCATCTTGATTATTGAGAAGAGCAGGGTAAATGCCGAAGAAGTGAAATGAAGGAGAAGCAAAATTGTGCACAATTGTGCTGTGTTTTTGATCTTGACCTAAATAAATCTAGCAATCAAACACAAAACAGGAGTGAGTTCACCAACTCAACACATGAAGCCGTGAAAGTTCGGCTTTTATCTTATCAATTTTAACTTGATTTCAAGAATTAATATTTTCACGAGTCCTTAGAGCGCTACGCCTAAAGGAGAGAGAGTACGGCCAGAAAAGTGTTCCCGTACTTGTCCTCCTCCTGTATAACATGTAACTTGCGCTTTTTAAGGTCCTTGTAACCCTTCCTGGATCCCTACTCAGCCAAAGAATAAGAGGGAGGAAGCCGATAGACGAAACCGATACTTCGGATCTCGCTCGCAACGGAATCACCCGTGAGCGTGCAAGATCCTACTCGGACGCAGACGGTGAGACATACACACCCGTGAAGGCGTGGCCTATGCTCGGTACTTCGGATAAGGTCAGCGCTCACACAATAGTGAGTCACCAATGGCGACCAAGCCCTACTCGCTTACGTACGATAGTAGCGCCAATACTTCGGAAATCCAGGCGATACACAAGGCAGCCACAAGTTGGGTTTTGGGCTCTAATCCTTACGAAACGCTCACCTCACTTGGAAGGAGACCTTCCCATACAACCTGAATACAAGTGAGGGTGTTACTCTCCTCAATCAAGGAATCCAATTACCAATTTTATTTTTGGTCAAGGTTTTCTTAGCAGTCCTTTTTTTTAATTTTTTTGGTGTTATCACTTCTTTTGAGTAGATTCAAACAAGCGCCTAACGGTTTTTGTATTTTCTTGCTCCTACTTTGTCCAAAAACAGAGGGAGAATAGAGTCGGAAAAGCCAATGCAAGTTGACACCAAGGTGGAAATCTCACCTTTGTGCCTAGATGATAGATGCAAAGTAAGAAGACTTACAGCGAATCCCAGCTCTCTCCATGCAGGATGCAAAGCCGAATTTTATAAACCTAACTACATGGCGGTATGCAATGCGGAAATCGTCCTAAGATAGGCAACTGCTAGCGTGAAGAACCACAAGCTAACCACTAACCTCCAATTCTAGTGTCCGGTCTAGGCTCACCCCTCCTTCTCTCGACACATCGAGTTTAGGAGAAGCGCTTGGCGGGATGAGCTCGCGGCGCGCGGATCGAAAGCTAATAACCAACTGTTTAATTAGTCTAAGTCCAAATACGATCTATAGGAGCATGCAAAGGTTATTAATGTGTTTGGACTTATTCTAATCGATCAAGCAAGCCTATAGTTTAAGGGCTCAATCCACAAAAGAAATGAAAATGGAAACAAAACCGGAAAATGACAATCGAGAAATCGCGATGAAAACTGCGACGAGTCCCCGGGTGAAAGAACACCAAGAAATTGGGCCCGAAGTGTTCAAGAGTCAAAGTCCCTGTATTATTACAAATTAATAGTCACTCTCTCTCACAAAATAAAAATGCAACTAATATAAGCTCTCTCTCTCACTCCTCCTGCTCTCTCTTGCCGGCTTGGCCAAAGAACAGCCGGCTCCGCTTCCCAAGGATGCTTCGGATCCCCTAGGCGATCCGCCTCGCTCCGCGGTCCCTCGCTAGAAGACAAGAAAAAGAGTGGTCAGAAAGCTCAATCAATATATATCAAAAATACAAGAGAGATAAAATAAAGCTATGGTAGACAATAAACACAAACAGACAAAAAGATGAACTACTCGTTGTTGCTCCCCGGCAACGACGTCATTTGATAAACACAATTTATCGGAGGTCTAAATAGTATGTCTCACACAAGGCGGAGACAACCGCTGCGGTGACCCACAATAAACTGTATTTAATCAACAATTAACTCACACTATAGATCAAAGAATTAGAAATAAACATGGAGTTAAAATTTATTTTTAACTCTGCACAAAAGATGTATAGCAAACAAGTATGCAGAGAGTTCGAACACAGGGAGCAAACAAGGTAGAACAAACTAATGTGTGTGAGTGAATGTGATTGTTGTCTACACTATGCAAGCAAATGAATTTTTGGTGGGTTTTTAACTTTATAAATTTTTATATTTTTTATTTTGTATTTAGGTTTTTAATTTTCTGATTTTTATAATTTTATAATTTATATCTTTTTTTTTCTTTTTCAATATTGGAATATAAAGACAATGTAATAAAAGAGAAGATAGAATATTGATAAAAATATGAAAAAATAGCCAAAAATTCAGAAATAAATTCTTTTTGGTATTTTTATAATTTTTTTACTATTTTTGTGATTTTTGGGTATTTTTCAAAATGTTTTTGGTATTTTTAAACACTGAAATAAAAGCAAAACAGTGACTTAGCTACTGGCTGAGGGTCAAATGGGAATTAAAAATATCAAACAGCCATAAAATTTTTCCAAACTATTTTTCAAATAAAGAGAATAAAAACAAGAGACTACAGAACTTGAGTTTACAATTTTTTGAGTTTTCTATGATTTTATATTTTTTTTTGAAGTTTTTGTGTGTTTTTGAATTTTTAGGGTTTTTCTTTTGAGATTTTTAGTGATTTTTGGACTGACACTAAAATAGGTTAAAAAAGACAGTAGGGAATTTTTTGGACTTTTTCGAGGTCTTTTAATATTTTTTGGTATTTTCTAAGCTAGACAGTACTGAAATGAAGAGTTTTTGATTTTTAATAAATATGAAAAAGCAATAAAATCAAAAACTAAAAATATGGCATTAAAGTACAAATAACAGGAGCTTAAGTTTAATTTTTGAGGATTTTTCGATTTAAAATGAGGCTCCAAATAAATGCTACAAGCACACAAAAATAGTAAGGCCTAGCAGGGGTATATACGCAAATAGACGAAATTCCAGGGGCATCAATGCATTTTTCCACAAAATATAGCACTTAATCTTTAACTTTATGGACCAACTTTAAAAACCTAAAGCCACAAGGGCTTGTCTGCAAAAGACCCAAGGTCACGCGCCTATGCACGCGCCTAGCAGGGGTGCAATTATAAATATCAAAACACCCAAGGCCACTTTGCAAAATTTCCACAAAATTTATAACTGATTATAGAAGTTCTTGGACCGATTGCAAGTACCACAAAAGCCGAGGGCCTCTTTGCAAAATGGCCACGCGCCTCACGCGCACGAGCACGTGAGGTGACGTGGCCAAGGACCTTTTTGTAAATAAAGAAAGTGCAGGGGGTTGTTCCTAATTTTTACAAAGATTGTTTCATGGCAAATGAAAGTTCAGAAATTACTTAATAAATAAACAAAAATGCGAGGGTTCGAATGCAAAATACCCCCGCAGGCGGATCGGACGGCTCGAGATTCTTCACTTGACACGTGTCCTCTCCAGACGAGGCGATGTCAATTCGCACGAATGGTCACGATCAGATCTTGTTGGGACGATCAGATGGCTGGCAGCAGGGCACGATCTAACGGTGCCGAGATATCCACTTAAGCCACGCGTCACGCCAATAGGGCCCGATACCCCTTCGCGTCGACGGTGGAGATTAGACGATCAGCGCAACGATCGACGACGGAGGTTCAACTCATCGGACGGTGGTTGCTATGCTGGAAGAACGAAGGGCGATCAGACGGCTCAGAGGCATGGTGGACGAAGGGCGGAAGAACACGGCCAGGGTGAGCTTGGATCTAGTGGTGCGTGCTCCGTCGGCCTCCTTCAAGCTCGCCAATGGTCCCTCCTAGCTCCTGGAAGGTTCCCTGACTTGACGGCGGGGCCAAAATGGACAGTTGAGGTCCGATGCGCCGCCGCGAGGTCAGGGATGAAGTGAGGCTCCGGGTTGCTCGGGTTCTGCAAAAGTCGGCGTCGCGAGACGCCCCTTGGCCTCCAGATCCTGCAGGGGTTAGCACAGCAAGCAAAGAAGAGAACTGGGGGGCTTATTGGTGATGGCGGATGGGCAGCGATGGGTGGTTGGAGCGGAAATGAAGGTGGCCGGAGATGGCTCCGGCGATCGGTCGATTGAGCGAATCGATGGACTAATTATGGCGATTAACGTGGCTAGACGAAGCTCTAACTAAGGGGAATAGAAAGGGAACGAAACGAGGGTGATAAACGTCCTCAAGCCCGAGCTGGGCGAGGGAGAGTGTACCTCAACTGGGTTGGCCGGAGGTCGAGGTGAACGCGCCCAAATCTCGCTGGATCCATCGCCGCGATGAGATCAACCCGGAGCTGTCACCTCCAGGAAGATCTAACGAGGTCAAGGGGGTAGAGATTTGGATGGAATGCAGTTCGAAAATCAAAGGGGGGACTGGGATGTGGTTTTGAATGGTTGACGAGGGGGTCCAGAGAACGAGGTGCCAGAGGTGCGTCGATGATCCGCAACCCAAGAGAGGCCCTGGGCGTGAATCCTTGGTCGACGGGGAAGAAAAGTCAAGAAGAGCGTAGCATGTTTTGGTGACATGGGTGACCTCGAAAAAAGGGTGAAAAGGAGCAAAAAAGCATCTCTGACACGGCTACAGGAGGAAGGTCAGACTGTTGACCTTGGTCAACAGTTCCAGCCCCCTGGTTGGTCCACGTGGACCAACCAGGAAAATCGTAAAAAAATGCTTTCAAAAATCATTTTAAAATAGTAAATGTTAGTATTTTATTTAGGTTATTAAATAAAAAGTGTTTATAATTTTATAAAATATTTTATAGTGATTTTTAATTAATTTTATGAGATATATTTTTATAAGTTACTTTTTATCCCCTATATAGGTATATTACCTATATGTTTGATTATTTGGTTTTTATTTTGGTGTTTTTAATTTTATTATTTTTATTTAGTATTTTATAAATTTATATAATACTTTTATACACTTAGAAATATTTTTATTTTATTTTTCTGATGTGTTTTGTGTATTCAATAAAATATAAGTAGATAATGTATAAGTATGTATATAGGTGTAATACTTGTGTTTTGTATATACAAATATTTTTATTTTGAGTTTTCTTTGCATTTTTATTCTGATTTTAATGTACATATATATTATAAGTAATATTTACATAATTATAAAAATATAAAAATATACAAATAATGAATAAATAATATATTGAATATTTTAATCAGCAAAGCTGTACAATGAGGGTCCAAAACTTAACTTTCAAACCGTAGCTCCGCTAAATGCAAAACCACCGCCATTAAATAGCTTATTTTATTCTATATACAATTAAAGGTGAGTTTGCTGCATTTGGAGTTTTCAGTTGTGAGATACGGGTCTGGGAAGTTGGGATTCTGGATTTTTATTCAGACCATAACCTTTTATCTGTGTATTATTTTTCAGTGAAATCAATTTTGTATTTTTCTATATTAATTTATCTACAACTTTCATGTACAAAGTTTCTTTATTTGATGTATAAAATGTGGAACCAAAAATGGGTCCCAAAATGAATAAAGAATGAATTACTAAATATAGGTATTTGGCCCTTATCTCCCCCTACTTTGTTCCTTGTCGACCTATTCATCAAGATGCCTAGGTCTCGGGGGTTTGGGTCATAAAATATTTACAATATTTTATTCTTTTTCTTTTCTTTTATTTATTCTATAATTTTGGCTTTAATTACAGTATTTTATACACTAATTATATGTACATGCATGAATGCTAAAATGCTATATTTACTGCTATTTACAGGCATTTGCTAGGATTTTTGGTGCCAAAATGATAGAATAAAGATGATGAAATGTGGATTCATCAGCTTCCTGGAAGGTCCCTGGTTCGACTGGGGGCTTCAAAAAGATCGGAGGAACTCCAGCATGCACCAGCGAGGTCGGAGAAGCAGAGGCCCTCCAGTTACCACGACCGGCCTTCAAAATTACCCCCAGATGTCCGCTGAGGCTCTTGGACCTGCAAAACCAAGTGACACCGTCAAGGGCAAAATGCCTCGACGGCTTGCGAAGCAGATGGTGGTGGTGTGATGGCGAAAATAGTGTGACGCGAAGTTGGCCGGAGATAGCTCCGGCGAATGATCGATTGAGCGAGAATCGATTTGAGATTGGACGCGAAAAAGGTGGGTATGGACTCCTACTGATGTTAGGAACTAAATGCAAAAGAAAAAGATGAGAGAAATGGCTGCCTCGATGGCCTAAGCCAGAGGGATGACACCTCGACAGCGGAGCTCACCGGAGGAAGGTGGAACACGCCCAGGTCGTGTCGATCCTCCGCCTTGAAGAAGGAGACTTGGAGCTGTCACCTCCAAGATGCTCGAGCGAGTCCAAGGGGGGTTAGAACTGGATGAGTTGCGGTTCGAATTCAAAAGGAAAGAGAAGAATGGTTTTTGTATGGCTGACCGAAGGGTCTCAAAGAACGAGGTTTATTTGGTGAATCTTCGATCCACTCTCCGAGGAAACACCTAGGCGTGCATGATGGAAGATCGAGGAGAAAAAGTCACGGAGAAATCATCATGAGAAGAGCAACGAGGCGACCTCGAAAAAATCGAGAAGATGGGTCAAAACCCACTTCTGACACAAGGCAGGGGCTGGCCCAGGCAGTTGACCTCGGGTCAACTGTCAAAGCCTCCTGGTTGGTCCACGTGGTCCAACCAGGAAAAACCTACAAAAAGGTTTATATTAATTCAATAAAAAATAGAATAAGGTCGAATTAAATTTAGGTTATTAAATAAAAAAATATTTATTATTTTATGTAGTATTTTATTCTGATTTTTAATTATTTTTATGAGATATATTTTTATAAGTTGTCTTTTTAGCCCTATATAGGTACATATACCTATGTATTTTATTACTTTATTTTTATTTTGTGCTTTTTATTTATTTATTTTTATTTATTAATTTATAAATTTATAAAATACTTTTAACTATTTACTTATATTTTTATTTTAATTTTATGATGAAGTTTGTATATTTAATAAAATAGAAGTATAGTTTATATAGGTATAAGTATAGGTTCTATACCTATGTATTGTATATACATACATTTTTAAATTGTATTTTGTTTGAGTTTTTATTCATGTTTAATGTACATAATTATTATAAGTAATATTTACAAAATTATAAAAATATAAAAATATAAAAATAATGAATAAATAATAAATTGAATATTTTAATCAGTACAATTGTACAATGTGGGTCCAAAACTCAACTTTCAAACCGTAGCTCCGCCAAATGCGAAACCACCACCATTAAATAGCTTATTTTATTCTATATACAATTAAAGGCGAGTTTCTGCATTTGGAGTTTTCATTTGTGAGATACGGGTCTGGGAAGTTGGGATTCTAGAATTTTATTCAGACCATAACTTTTTATCTGTACATTATTTTTGAATGAAGTCAATTTTGTATTTTTCTTTATGAAATTATCTACAACTTTCATGTACAAAGTTTCTTTATTTAATGTATAAAAAGTGGAACCAAAAATAGGTCCCAAAATGAATAAATAATGAACTAAAAAGTATATGTATTTTGACTGTACTTGACCCTTATCTCTCCCTACTTTATTCCTTGTCGACCTATTCATCAAGATGCCTAGGTCTCGGGGTTTCAGGTCATAAAATATTTTCAATATTTTATTCTTTTTCTTTTCTTTTATTTATTCTATAATTTTGGCTTTAATTACAATATTTTATACACTAATTACATGTACATGCATGAATGCTAATATGATGGAATTAATGGTATTTACAGGCATTTGCTAGGGTTTTTGAGGCCAAAATGATAGAATAAAGATGATGAAATATGGATTCATCACGGCAGCATAAGCTTACCAAGATCAACGCAATCTCCAATCCTGAAGGGTCCACAGCTTCGGAGTCCAAGAATAGTGGAGTTCTCCTAGACTAATCCCTGACGTGGAATTGAAAAAGAATAGGACTTGAACTAATGAGAAAGAATGGAACTTTTTGTGATAACAAATTTTCAAAAATTACACAATTTGTTTGCTTTTCTCTTCTTCGTTACTTAGCATTCGCTAATTTTTATCCTATGATTTATGGAAAAACCCAACATGTATCAGTGATCCATCGCAAGGACTTTAAAAATCCATTCAGATTACATACTAGACATCCAGCCAACCACGGTAGCTTTTCTTTGTAAGGTAGTTAGTAATATTTCTATGTATTTCCTTCAAGTTGATGTACATGTAAAGGGTTGTAGTGGGACAATGGATCATGTAAACTTTATTTTGTGAATGACAAAGTGTTGAAATACTTTTTTCTGAGTATTTTTATTTGCAGTCTGTTTCTGAATGTTAGTTGTGATTGCTGAATAAATTATTACTGAATTACCAGATCCTGATATGGGAGGATCAGTAAAACAGCCTGAGATTCGAGTTCACGACAGTGAGCTTCCATGGAGTCACCGCAAAAGTATTATATCATTAATAAGAAGGGTTATAAAGTACATTACATGGACTCCCAAAATCTCATGAGAGCCCTACAATGAGGCACAACATTTTCTCAATAAAACCTCTGATTCTTAAAAACGAGCTCATTTCTCGCCAGCCAAATTGACCACAACACCGTAAAAGATTCTGCAACATCATCAGTGGAGCTTCCTCAAACCTTTCTTATTGCCTCCAGAAACTCGCAAAACGCCCACATCTATCCACGAGATCACCATCTCTCTCCAAACCTTCGTCAAAGCCTTACAAGTGAAGAAAAGATGTTCTGAGTTCTCTATCTACTCCCCGCACCTACCACAAGTCGCATCCTGAAGCCCCAAAATCCTCGCCCTCCTAACCTTGTCGCAAAGCTTGTCTCTCCTCAGGCACCAGAGAAAAAATTTTATCCTGCTTGGGATCTTGCAAGCCCAAATAATCTTTACGTCCTTGCACAAGTCGAAATATGGTCTCTCTCCACCATTTCTCAGCTCGCCATATAACTGTTTGATAGAGAATCTTGTACCTGGCCACTCATAATGATCCTTGATCTTAGAGAAATCATCTGGGATAGGAGCCGCAACCAACAGTCTGATCAATTCCTCCCTCCTTACGTCTGAGAGGACCGTTGTAAAACTTAGTCTCCATTCTCCGGACTGAGTCAATTCCCTCAAAGTGGCCTCCTTCGATGTCGCCATTGCAAATATTATTGGGAATTGCATCTCTAGAGCCCTTTTCCCTGCCCAATCATCCTCCAAAATCTGAAGCCTCTCCCATCCCCCAGTTTAGGCTTTAGCCTATATGATACGAGCCTCAGAACATCCCGCACCCCTAACCATAGGGGTGACTCAAACCGACTAGTCCCTGCCATCAAGACACCTTTCACCCCACCCCATAAATCCTTATAATCAATCTCGTGTCTAGATCTACTGATGGTCACCAAATGTGTAAAACCCACTTTGCCATCAGATCCTTGTTCATGCACGCCAAATCCTAAACTCCCGACCCCCTGATCCCTAGTTCTCGTGATCTCCTCCCATGCCACCGGATGCATACTTGACTTCTGTTGTTTCCTGTTCGACCAAAAAATCTTCTCATCAGCTTTTCAATATTCTTTCTCACCCTGATTGGCATCATCCTAGTGGAGAAAAAGAAAGTTGGAATGGTAGATAGGACATGCTTCAACAAAACCAGCTTACCACCCTTGAATAAGGAAATCACCTTCCATCTAGCCAGTCTCCCCTCTATCTTCTAGATGACCGTGCCCCAATCAGCTACTCTGAGTTTGCTAGCCACCAATGGAAGACCCAGATAAGTAATCGGTAGGTCCCCCAACAGACAGCCAAGCAGCTCTGCTATCATGGTCTGTTCTTCATTCTGTAACCTGAAAGTGATATCAACCGTTTTCTGTAAATTTATCTACAGCCTAGACAGACTGCTAAAAATGTCCAGCAACCGAGCCTCTCTATCGATCATTTCATCTGTCCCGTCTAAAAAAGCACCGTGTCATCAGCATACTACATAAACGGCACAGAGATGTCATCCAGGCGAAAACTCTCACACTAGCCACCATCTATCGTCTGCCTGAACATGACCGCTAACGCATCCGAAACCAGAACAAGAAGCATGGGCCCTAGGGACACGCCTACCGCACACCTCTCTGTGGATGGAAAAATTCCCTCTCCGCCCACCCATTCACTAAGATCGAGAAGGAAGATGTAGTGATACATCTTTTCATCCACGCAATCCAGCCTTCTGGGAACCCTCTTCTCCTCAATGACATCCACAAGAAGCTCCAGTCCACACAGTCATAAGCTTTTGCAAAGTTGATCTTACACAACACACCCTTTGCACCACTACATCTCCACTTTAAGAAAATCTCCGATGCTACGACTAGGCCATCTGCCATTTGTCGACCTGGAATGAACGGGGATTGACCCTCTGGAATAATAGACTCCAAGACTCCCTGAGCATGTTTGCCAACACTTTTACCATAATGAGGTAGATCCCGTTCATTAGAGCGATTGGTCTGAAATCTTCAACTCTTGTCGGGTGATCTTTCTTCTGCAGCAAAAATAGCATTGCCCTATTAACCTTCGCGAACCCCATGTTCCCTTCTCTGAACTCTTCTAGCACCTCTAGGATCTCAGCCTTCAGTAAGTCCCAAAACTCTCTGTAAAAAAAATCGAAAATCCATCTAGCCCCGACGCCTCGTCCGCATTCAGACCCCAGACTGCCTTCTTCACATCGACCTCTAAGAATGGTGTCACCAGCTCAACCGCCTGCCGTGGCGACGGCGATTTCGCCCCCTCCCCAGCCACCCCCATCCATCTCCCTCTCCTCTTCTGCGACGTCTCCACAAAATGATCACTCAGAGCACTGCCAATTTGCGCCTCCCCAGAGAGCCTCAACCCTCCCACTTGTAGTTCTTGAATGTGATTCCTTCTTCTTCTTCTGCTAGAAGTCAAAGTGTGAAAGAATATAGCATTAGCATCCCCTTCTCGCAACCACTTCTGCATGGACCTCTGTCTCTAATCCACCTCTTCTTCCGATCTTCCATCATAATCACCTCCAAAAATTTGGATCTCTTCGTCGTCTCCTCCTGGTCCAGCCCTCTCAGATCGTCCAGCCCATCCAGATGAACCACCTCTTTCTGCGCCTCACCTCTCATCTCTCTTCTCTTCATTCTCACCTTTCTCCCAACCCCCTTCAAGAAAGGCTTAAACAACATCGGTTTAGACGCTAAACTACTCACCGTCGAACCCGCCGGACTCCACCCCTTCCATAGATCTGCCACCAACTCTTTGAAACCATCTTTCAACTGCCAAGATCGCTTTATTGAAAGAAGAACCCGTTTCTTCCCTCCTTACCAGAAGACCGTATAATGGGCATGTGATCAGAGTGAGCACGTGGTAATGCCCAGTCTCGCGAAAGTGGGAACTTTTCCACCCCCTCAATGGAAAGCAGAAACCTGTCCAAGCTCGATCTTGACCTCGTATTGTGCCACATACAAGCACAACCTGACACATCCATAATTGTTGATCCCAAAGAATGTGCCAAGTCCAAAAGCTCTATCGAGCCGACATCCCTCCTACCTCTCCCTTGAGGGAGACCCTCCAGTAGCAATGTAATGTTGAGATCCCCTCCCACAAGCCACGCTCCATCAATCTGGTCGGAGTACATTTGTGCCAAGTCCGTCGTTAAGAGACCTCTCCCATTACCACCGAGCCCATAAACATTTGTCACCATAAAGGAGAAGCCATCACGTGTTGCCTAAGTCGAACCGAGAGCGAAAAGGATGACCTCCACTCGGCAACCTCCTCAAAATCATCCTTCCTCCACCTTGTGAGCAACCCTCGCATCTCTCCATGCGCTTCCATCTCTACGGCCTCAAAGCCTCGACTAATGCCTACATCACGACCCGCCTCAATCAAACTGCGAGACAACTTCGTTCTTGCAATAAGAAGATATCTGCTTTGGCTTCACAAATCAAATTCTCGACCCCATACGTTTTTCAGGCCGGTCCAGGCCCCTCACATTCCAGGATAGTAGCTTCATTGAGAAACCAATGGGGACCTCATAGGTGGATGTGGTTGCACCACCCTCAGGCATTCGGCAAAGCCTCGGTCTAAAGGTCTCAACTGACTTGGCTTTCTCCAAGGCGAACCTCAAATTGCTTGTGGCTGAGACGAAGGCACCGACTGCTCTACTTCCATCATAACATCTACCTTTCATACCCTTCTAGCTAACTTCATCACATCCTTCTTATCTATGCATACACCAGACCTTGGATCCCCACTGGCCTCCAGTGAGGCCACCCCTTCTGACTGCAACCCCAAAATTCCATTTCTCCCAGCCAAATGTACCTGCTTCATTCCTAACCGCAAATCCTTCTGCAACCGAAGCCCCCTGTCTCCAGCCCCCTGGTACCAGACACCGGCAACCTCCCTGAGCTAGATACCACCAACGCCTCCACCAACCCCTCCGCTAAGCCCTCCGACCCACGAGCCTCCGAGCCAGACTCCGCCACCCCCTACTTCCTCCGAGCCTCCGCGTCCTCCCATCCTCCGAGCCTCCTAGTCCCCCAAGCTTCGGAGCCAAACTCAGCGCACCCCGACCCTCCGAGCCGATCTTCGTCAACTCCCCCACCAACCCCTCCACCAGCAACTCTGAGCCACCCTCCTCAAACCCCTCCAATCTAGCCCCTCCGACGCAACCTCGGCCACACTCTCCCTTCAGCCTCTCCGAACCCCCTCCCGACCCTCCTTCCACCCGGTGCTCCTCTGGGGGTCCGTCTCTACAGCCACAGGATCGAAGACAACCCTCTCCCCTTTCTGTTGCTCTCTCATCGACCCACTATTCCTGCAAGGCTCTGTCCCCCTTCCCACCAGGACCGCCTCCTGGGTCATGTCGAAGGGCTCCACGTCCAGTATGGCACTCGCATAGGAGCGACAAGCCCCTGGACGAACCACACCAGAATCCCCATTAACGCTCGCCTGTAGAGTTTCAAATTGTATCTCCAAGTCCGGAACGATGACCCGACCTTCACGAACCGCACCAATGTCCAAGGATACTCCTAGATCTACTAAGAAATCCGTTTCCACTGGGGCCCACACATTTGGATCAGGTCTACTAAGAGCGTTCTCATTAAAACCTTCGACGTCGTCTCAGACTGCGCATCCCTGAGGGCAAATCCTCGCTCTATGTGCAAAACCAAGGCATCGGAAGCAACGCATGGGTCGCGACAGGAGGCCGCCCAATGCTGAAGCGACCCGCAATGGAAGCATCCATTACCAAAGGGTGTATCCCTTTGGTTCCAGCAGATCCTGGCGCTGACCGCCAAGATGATCCCTCCCCCTGGTCTCCCCCCGGTGCTTGGGGGCTTCTCCGACCGCCGCCGCTTAGAACGAACGAGCACCCAAGGTGCATCATCGTTGCCTCCCCTGGACAATCTCTCCCTCTCGTTCATCCCTCCCCTCTCAAAATTTTGTGTAACATTTATCCAAGTGGATAGCCTTAACCGTATGTGTTAAAGATAAGCTGAGTGAACCATTCCTGTCCAACCATCTCTCCTTTTATCAAACACTAAACTCTCTCGTATATGGATAAAAACAGTCGGATACGCTACATACATATACATACATACATACATACATACTTACTTACTTACATATATACATATAGGGAGCTGGGAGCCTACACCCAGGGGTGTAGGTAACTACCTACACCCGGTCTTCTTTTCATGATTTTTGAGTTTTTTTGAATGAAATCATAGGGGGATTTTCTTAATATATTGGGAGGAATATATGTTTCAAATTTCACGAAAAACAAACATTCCTAACATGTTCATTTAGAAGGTATAATTTTAAGCAATTTTCAGCAATTCTGATACCGTTAAAATTTGACGGTCTTGATGAAGATGATAGGAGTCTCGAATTAAGTTGAATTTTGAATGACACCATGGTGATATATAGTGATCTAATTCTCCAAAAGTTTCATTTCAAAAAAAAATCAAAAAATAATGAAAAAATGAGCCAGGTGTAGGTAGTTACCTACACCCATAGGTATAGGCTCCCTTTTCCCATATATATATATAGGGAAAAAAGAGCCTACCTCGGCGGGTGCAGGTCACTCCCTACACCCGGCCTAATTTTTCATTATTTTTTGATTTTTTTGAAATGAAACCTTAGGGGATTTAGATCACCATGTATCACCATGTTGTCATTCCAAATTCAACTTAATTCGAGACTTCTATCATCTCCATCAAGACTATCAAATTTTAACGGTATCAGAATTGTTGAAATCAACCCCGTCTAGATGAACGTGTTAGGAATGTTTGTTTTGCATAGAACTTGAAACACATATTCCCCTTAACATATTAAGTAAATCCTCCCAACTTTTAATCCAAAAAAATAAAAAAAATAATCAAAAAATGGGGTGGGTGCAGGGAGTTTTCTACACCCCAGGGTGCAGGCTCCCTGCCCCCATATATATATAAATATATAAAATCACATCTTTATCTATTTTAAAATACAAATATGAATGCATATATGAATATTGACGGATGTGAAAAATATGTTATCATGTCGTAAAAAACGAATACGATACAACAACAACAACAACAACAAAGCCTTTTCCCACAATTAAGTAGGGTCGGCTACATGGATTCTTTGCTTCCATTCAGATCTATCTTGGGTCAATCTCGGACTTATATCCAAAAAACTAAGATCCCTTCGTATAGTCTCTTTCCAACACTTCTTGGGCCGTCCCCGCCCTCTCTTAGCCGGCTCAACATCCCAACACTCGCATATCCTAACCGGTGCATCAGTTGACCTTCTTTGCAAATGACCAAACCATCTTTAGGATTATGTGTTGGGATTATGTGTAAAAAACGAATACGATACGAATAATAAAGAAGTATTTAATAGATTAACTAAAATATACATGTTTAGGATGGTTTACACATAAAATAAATATACTTGATGTATTCATTTTATAACAATTATATCAACAATGACGAATGCAATTGTAAAATATCAGTACGCACAATTATAAATAAATTTACTACTATACTTATGTACGAAAATGGATGTACGAATATGCATACGAATATTAACTAATGTCAAATTGATATTTATATCCGCAACTATTTTCAAACGAATACAAATATCAAACCATATAGAAAATGAATACGATAATAGATAGGATACGAATATATTCATATTTGTTTTCATCCCTGCTCTCGTGTGTATTATGTTCCAACCATATTCATATTCATTTCTATATTCATTTTAATCCCTACTCTCGTATATATCATGGCCAAAACATGATTTTTTTATTGGATAAAGAAGTCGAAAATCTCCATGAAAACTAAAGGGATACGAAACATTTCTTCTTAATTTTCACACAGGTAGAAATATGTGCATCATCAAATACTATACATCCGTGAAAAATGTCATTGATAAATTTGCCCAATATCTTAGAAAAACTCAAGAGATTTCATTTTTGGTAGGAAAAACTCAAGTTTGATCCCCCTCCATAAATTTACCGCAAGAGTTCTTATATCATCAAAAAAATTGTAAAAATCGGATTAATAATCAGTTGTGAAAAATAAGTAGCAATTTCATTTCGTACATATACATAAAAAAATATATATTTGAAAAACACAGATTTGGAATATGAACCATTTATAGGATATCCGTCGTATGATTATTAGCATCACATATACAAGCTCGGTTTGAAGAATCACATGCATAACTTGCGATATTAATAACGTATTTATGTAAATACGGAATATTTAAAGTGATTTTACACCGAGCCCTCTATATTCTTTGGTCATATTTGCCATAGCATTCGTGTACTCCTATTCCATCTTATATCACAACCTTTGCTGTTAATTTAAGACTCCTTGATAGGGATGAAAACGGTCGGATACGGATACGAATATAGGTATAATCATATTCTTATCAATTTTAAAATACGAATACGAACGCGGATACGAATATTGACGAATGTGAAAAATGTGTTATCATATCCTTAAAAACGAATACGAATGTAAAACGAATACGAATCAGATACGAATAATAACATAAATATTTAATAGATTAATTAAAATATACATGCTTGGGATGGTTTACACATAAAATAGATATACCGGATATAGTTATTTCGTAACAATTATATCAACAGTGGTGAATGCAGTCATAAAATGTTGTTACACACATGTATCAATAAATATATTACTATACTTTTGCACGAAAACGAATATACGAATACGAATGCGGATATTAACGAATGTCAAAGTGATATCCATATCCACATCCATTTTAAACGAATACGAATGTCAAAATATGTCTAAAACAAATACGATAGCGGATCGGATACGAATATATTCACATTCGTTTTCATCCCTACTCCTTGAGTTTCTCAGAACACATGAACATTAACAGTGGATATTTCCTCTTGCTCTCTCCTTTCTTCTCATTTCGCTCGCTTTTTTGAAAGGTTTAATTTTTTGGAGAGGTCCTCTTCTTCTTCCTTCCAAATCTTCAAGCAACCCAACAACGATGTAGCCTTTATTTCTAGTTGCACAAGATTTTAAAAACTGAACAAATCGGTTCAACTGGTTAAACCAGATTTGGAAGAAAAACGGTTCAACCATTCGATTTTTATTCAGAAAATAAAAATCAATCAAAACTCAGTTGGACTTTAATCCGCTGAACCAATTAAGAAACCAACAATTCAACCATTCATTTTTTTTACAAAAAATAATTTCTAAGTTTAATAAAATGCAAACTTTTAAAATCTATTTATAATCTAGTCTCATTATAACCCATAGTACGGTACTCATTTATCTCTTCTTATTCCATGTGTACCAATGATCTATTATTGCATCTCCCTTCCCGCCATACGAGTATTCTCTCTCTCTCTCCCTCTCTCTCTCTCTCTCTTTTCACATTGTGCATGAGGTTGTCTACTTAAAACCACAACAAACGAAGAAGACTTATCATAATCATGCTATGAGAAACAATAAATAAACAACACTTGTCATTAATTAGAGTTTAAATAATTCTAACTTATTAATTTTAGACATAACATATATGTTTTTATAGAAATTTTATAAAATATGACTATTATTCCCTTTTGAGTTTTTCTAGTAACATTCATGCCCCTTAACTTCTTTGCAATGTCAGTTGTGCTCCTATATTCTTAAAAAGTTCACAATATTATCCGTGTGTTAGTTTAATATAGGAGCACATATATACTAACATCTTGTAAAATATAAAGGCACACAGGTAATTGTAAAAAAAGAGGGTATATGTGTCATTGGAAAAACTTGAAAGGACACGAGTGTACAAACCCTCCAAGGCCTCCTTCGTTTGGAGAATAAGTATTGGAATAAGGGGTCAATTCCCCGTCCTACGCGGTTTCCATGAGTACAACTATTTCATTCCACAACACATTATTTCACCTTGTTCCACACATATTCCTATCTTTATTCCATCTTACATATCCTTATTCCACCTTATTATCATTATTCCTATCTTTCCAACCGAACAGAGATAGACCCTTATATTGTCATGTTCATGATCCTTATTCCTGATTATTCTCGAACCGAACACCCCTAAAGATATGATGCACCGTTTTCCGATTTACTTCTATGATATACCGGTCTAACTCGGTTTGACCTATTGAATGATACAAACCAAACCAACAATATAACGGTTTGATCTTTTCCGATTTTTGTGAACAACTGAGGACATCACATGTTCAACAAGTCGATTCTATTGGTCTGACCATAGAAACAAAAAAACCGAGGCAAAGCGAGGGAGTGCACGACAGGGAGGCCAGAACATGGGGGATAACTATTTTTAACTTGCGGAAAATACCTGGGTTTCGTTTTCTTATAACCGTGTCGTTTATACAAATATCAACATTTTTTCTAAATCTTGTTGTTTCGAGAAATATGAACATAAAGACTTGGCTAATAAAATTGTTATTAAGTCTCAAAATTACTGGATACCGGTAATTTTTCATATATAAAACCTTAAATAGGCATTTCTCTTCTTTATAATTTGTCATTATTCTTAAAATAAAATGATACTTTATCTATTTTCTTTAGCCAGCACTATTGACTATCCATAAGCTTCATTATAATTCCAACATAATTCATTTACAATCATCAACAACATAATATTATAAAAGAAAAAACTTCTTATACAATAGAAAATTCTCGTTATTTATATACTTTTTCATCATAAAAACAAATGATATGTAGTTTATACAAAATAAGTTACTTCATTTGAGTACTAATGCATGCGAATGCAGTGAATGAATGTTTGATTCTTTTTAGAATTTTTGCAGTAGAGAGATGATTAATTATTATTTAAGAGGAGGTCAATCTCCAATTGAAATGAGAATAGAAATTTTGCCATCAATTGGGCTGCCTCTCTCAATAATTGTTGAAGCTAACAATGGGGATCATGGTTTGAGAGTTGGTAACACTACATACATGGATCGTGAAGTTTGTCATGTAATCGACAAAGTTTACGGGGATAGCAGTATAAAAAGCCCTATTTATGATGTAATTTTAAAAATATTTATTATCGGGAAATCTATTATATTTCTATAATCATCAAATAAGAACCTATTTTAAGAGGGATTGTTCAATTATTCATCACTAAAAAGGGTCTATATTCGATACAAAAGTTTGTGTAAAACTGTGAAGCATTTATATATTGAATGCATAGCAATTAATGTTAAATATACATTTCTAAAGTTCTCTATGTGAAAAATCTCATATATAAGAACCTGTTGATTATTTTTTATGACAAACTTTGCATATATTGCATGTGTTTGTAATATAGAATAGGCTTGATGGGGCTGCCTCCACGTTATTTTTATGCAATTTTTTATTTTTTTTGAAAATTATCATCATGTATATTCATCTATATATTCCTCCAATATATCATTCGAATTTCATCAGAAACAGAGACTCATATGCCCTTCATCTAGAACAGGTCATTTACAATAATTTATAGACCGTTAAAATTATATGTTCTAGATGAAGGGCATAAGTGTCTCTGTTTTTTACGAATTTCGAATGACATATCGGAGGGATATATAAATGAATATACATGATGAAACTTTTCAAAAAAATAAAAAATTTACGGAAAAATGACGTATGGGCAATCCCATTTTTTCCATATACAATATACTACAACAAATTAAATTAATCCATAGTAAGAAATAATTTAAGGTTCATTGTTATATCTCCCGTGGTTGATGTACAACAACAGATATTATTCATTGTTTGATTATAATTCCTGTTCGCAACTAAGATAATTTTAGTTGCTATATAGTTAGAAACAAATCATATAGTAACGGCAATCCATAGATTTTTTCTTGCCATTGCTAAATTAACAATGATTAGTACATTTTTTTATACAAAAGTTATCCGATAGTTGTTGTTATATGAACTATTATCAACAAAATTATATTTATTAGGGATTGAGAAAGGAAAAAAGGCAAATTTGCAAAAAAAAAGTTTTTTGTTATAAATTTAAGCTAGGAAGATATTTATGAATATTCTAATTATTTGTTGTTGCAAACTAAATTGGTTATAGTATTTTATTATGATTCCATTCTCATTTTACCATATTCGATCATCAATGTATGTTCGTGGTCGATATTCCAAAGCATGACCATTTTTTCCTTCCTAAGGTCCACATCCTTTTACACTGGAATTCAAGGAGTGGTATCGTGGTAGTGCAATGTACCTACATCGTAAAGGATCTTGGTTTGAATCTCAGGGGATGCTTCGGATCCTTAAAATTATCGAGCTTAATATAAAGAAAAATCTTTTTTAAACCTACTTATTTCATCCTTATCTAAACGATATTTTGTTGACTTTTTCATTAAAGTGTGTATTGACAATCGTTATTTAGCAATGATGTGAATATTTTTGTTTGAAAAAGCCAATGGATCATCCTTGTTATTTGATTTGTTGCTAGTAGTATAGTAATGAATACCACATTTGTTTGGAATTCCTAAAATAAAGATAATTTTAGAAATATTTGTAAACTATAAAGTGTTAATTATATAACCAATGAAAATGAATGCAAACCAGATAGTAATATTCAAGATCTACTTATTTGATTTAATACAGCAGCATGATATTCTGAATATAATCAACCATGAACAAATCATAATCTAATTGCAAATATTCATGAGTTAATGACAGAGCCGTTTAGATAAAAATCGAAAGTTGCGGAATACGTGAATAAAAAAACCATTTGCAGCAAACAAATAGAAGAATAAGTGAGATCATTGAAGTGTCCAAGGGATGTCCTTAGAGATGATATCTCCCCCACACTACTTGTGTGTAGCATCATGATATCCATTCCAAGGATGCGACAACAAACGATCGACATCGATGCAGTCCGACTTGATCGTCCTCAAAAGCATCTTAGAGGATAACTGCATTCAAGAGAACATAGATTTTAGTGAAGAGAAAAAAGGAAGAATGTGAAAGTCGTGAACCATGCCGCATCTGATGGAGTAAAAATAGAGATCATAAGGAGATCGATCGAGACTTCTCATTTCTGAAACTGTTTGATAAACGTCTGTTAGATTCCCAACATTCAGATATGGAATGTAGTAGTCTAATTAGAGTCCCAATGGTCGGATTTCAAATTAATCTGATGGATTTACTTTATCCAACACATCAAATGCAACCCAAAACAAAAGCATCGAGATACACATTGACTCTCCTAAATCAGAACGAGCTCCATTCCTCCTTCTACTTTTAGAGAGGGACTCGTTTGTAAGTCCACCAAAACTTTAAAATCAAACAATATGTAACTCAACTTCTACCCCGTAAACTCCTCCTTGTTTCAAACTAGGAAAATTAATTTATAAACTAACCACCCTTCCTATTGATGCTGATTAATTTCTAAATATGACATAAAGTTTATCATGAAAAAATACCAACAAATCCTTGAAAAATTGTTCATTTCTATAGCTCATTTTTTTTGCATTTTCATTTGGACGCGAGATTACGCCCCCTTATTTGAGGTAGAAATTTAGTATCATATGCGGGATAAGAAGCATGTTATCCAATGTTACCATGACTGCATCATCTATTATATCACTATCTATAATATTTCTCTCTTTCGTATCTCTCAGGTAATATTTCTCTCTTTTGTATCTATCAGATTGATTAAACAAAATGAAGCATAAATCCCAATTTTCCTTTATCCGTCTGTATTTCTTATCCTCATCTAAAATTAGATGAAATTGCTTTTGGTGTTAATAAATCCTATTTAAAACACGAGAGAAATCCAAGCAACATGGACTTATATAGACAAACTTTTAGAAGGTTCCTTGAGTATTAGATTGCAAATACAAAACAAAATAAATGCATCTCCCCATGCATGTAAAATCTTCTCAAAGTAACCTAACTTTTCTTGGAAGAAACAAAATAATGGAGTGCACTAGTTTGGAGATACCATTGTAGATCTTTAATCGACATGATCGAAATTGAGAGTCCTAATGAGATTGGACTCCTAATTCTAACAATAATGAACATAGACTCCATTTAAGTCTTCATAAGAAGTAGAATTAGAGCTTGGTTCCATCGCAAATGGTTCTTATCATTTCATTTTTCGAATATCTCCTCCCAATATACCAGTGATGAATGAGGTCTTATTCATGCATAAAATAAAAAAGATAGCTTGGACTCCTCGTAGGGGCCATTCTATTTCTAAGGGTTCATTCAGTCTAATGGGTGTTTTCCTTTAAACCTTCAAGGCGAACATAAAGACACATGCACACGCATACATATGCATGCAAGCACACAGAGAGGGAATATAGAGAGAGTTGAACTTGCTTTTCTAGGTGATCTCATGCATCTCTAGAAGTTATGTGAGGTAATCGACCACCGTTAAATCATGTGTCTTTTATTCTTTCTCATATTTTTGTGGTGGTTGGCCATGCACCTATTTCCCCTAATAATAGGTACCAAATTCGAGTTTGATGTTTCAGAGGATGCAATGTAGTGTGTGCGTTCATGTGTATGTATTTCTTGAAAGTTTCGTCGGCAAATTAGCAGTGGTGGTCATCTGGGAGGGCAGATCCTCGTTGTTACAACACTTGCTGCAACGCAGGGGAACCGCTCGATGAGGATCAGATGGTACGTCAACCTGACCATACCCCTCTGAGTGTGGTCTGATCCTCATCGAGTGGCTCCCCTGTGTTACAACAGGTGCTGTAACAACAGATGATCCACTCTGGTCATTTGGAGGTGATCGAGAGTCATCAAATATCGTGCTTTCGATGGCTAATAAAGAGATTGTATAAGGAGACATATGTTAACAATACAACGATAAAAGACAATAGAAATGGACATGATTTGACTTCACTTTTGTAGATTGTGCCCATAATCTACAGTTCACCATTTTAAGGTAATCAATGGAGATTTGGTTTGATTACGAATAATCGAATATGTAATGGAAGATGAAGTTCACATCAAATTTAGAATTTACGGTGACTTTTTTTCACGTTGAAAGGGCACTATTTTATGTGGAATCATTTTATTTGAAAATTTACTTCAACTCATGGTAAAAATAGATGAATCAAATACTCTCTCCATGTAGTAAAGAAGAAGCTGAAGAAGATGAAAGTGGAAGAGCAGAACGAGAAGAGAAAGTGTAAATAGTGTGATATAACATATGTCTTTCTTCGTAAATCCATTGGTATGGATTATCCAACGAATGTCAGGAAGAAACTTGAGGGATGATACAGTTTAAAATATCCGGTGAATATAATTTCTGAGTAAGAAGCTTTATGGTCTAAGGACGAACAATGAGACAAAGTTGGATGTGTACTTGGACGAGCTCAACAAGATTTTGATGGATCCAAAATTTCTCTTGAGGGGAAGATCAAGAAATAACAATCTCTCTTCAAGGAGGTGGACAAGGCACTAATCTATCGAGTTCTCTTTTATATTTATATGGTCGTGATCTAATAACATTTCTCTACAATAAGTAGATCGTGACATTGAATTAGATGATTGGTTCATTCTTTGTGAATGAGTCTTGATAGAGGTCGATAGATGAGGTGACTAGTGACGAAGTTCGTGAGATGGAGGCCTTAAGTGCCGACAAAAAAATAAGCAAAAAAACCATAAAACTCTAGAACTATAGGGCTTAAATATCGACATGGTAAATATCTAGGATAAATCCTCTGCCTTTTGAGATCGACTCGAATGTCAATTCACCATGTTTTTTGTGTTTTATTGCACATTTTGGTTTATAAAAATTATCGATCAAGCGATTGTTGATGTGTGTAACGGCACCGAGCGATTGTTGATATGTTTGTGTAATGACACTCAATTCCACTATATTAGTTTGTTGCATTTTCGCCTTCATTTGCATGCTTGGGCATATGAAAGTATCAATATTCTTCAACTTGTTGTAGTGTATGAGATGATTGCTTCTATGTCTGTTTTCTTCTTCTACTTCAGTTTTATGATGGAAAATGATCTATCTTTGGTGGCCATGATGTAATATTTTTATACAAAATTATCCAACAAAACTATTACAGAGAGATTGATGGGAGACGAGCAATAAGCTACGCCACCGATCCCTTTTGGATGGATGTAATAATTAGTTAAATAACGAAATATATTTTAACTTCAATATATATATATGTCATGTATTTAGACGCTTGTTTGAATGAGATTATGTGATTATATTGTGTATCGGCCTTGAAACAAGCAACCCAATATATTTATAATTGAACCGCTTAGTAGTCTTGGTTAAGTTGTGGTTAACGTCTCTAACCGGATCATCCTTTTGCACAGAGACGTTAACATCATGACACTTTCATACTAGCAGTGAATTTATCGTCTAAGTAACATAATCAAGCTATATATTATAATGGTAATTTTCTTTCTTACATCACTTTTCATGAATTTCAAATCATGTTAAGCATTTTATAAGTATGGTTAGAACAAGTCATGATTAACTTCGTGTATAATTCAAAACATTGTCATCACAAAGAATCCACGAAGGCTCACATTGTGCCATATAAGTAAATATTTCATAGGGGCATCTATGCAAAGTCTCATTACAACTGCTACTAATCTACTAGGATATCTATGCAATGTTTCCTCAAATAAAATGTCTGGAAAACAATAACACTACACTGCTCATCAGGTACATTGCATCCCTTTTTTCAAGTGTTCCCCTAATCTCTCTCTCTTTCTCCCCTCCCTCTCTCTCTCTCTCACGCTGTCCTGTTCTCTGTCTCTGTTCTCTCTCGAACGCGGCGGTTTCAGCGGAGAGAGGATCGGGCATTCCCGAGAATCGCCACCGCGTGAGGATCTCTATCTGGATCTGTTGCTTGTACTTCAGGTGACGCCTTCTTCCTTCACCAGTCCTCCCTCTTTTGTCATTCTTCCCGCTTCCGGTCCTTCTGCATTTTATAACCGTTTGCTGCTTCGGAAGTGGGGTTTGCGCGAGTTGGGTAAGTCTCGAATGGTGCATACGATCGGGAAGGCGATAGCTTTCTCGAATAGGAGAACATACACGGGGAGTTTTGAAGTCGAGTTTCTTGGGAACAACTTGAGAAGGATATCGGGTTGTGTGTTTTTATATATCTGATTTGGTTTTGTTGAAGTTGGTTAAGTTTCAAATGGCGCGTACGAACGGCGAGGCCTTTTTGGGCGAGGTAAAGATGTGGAGGCTAAGCTTTGAGCATTGGAGTGAAACTTCTGGGTTATGCTTTGAGCATTGGGGTGAAACGTCTGGGTTATGTGTTTCTTTAATCTGTTTTATGGGGGGTTTTCCTTAAAGAAATCTTTGTTCTTAATCTATAATATGCATTGAATCGGTGGCATATTCCTTTTGGGTGTGGTTGTGAATGGTGGAGTGGGTATTTGGCTTTATTGGAAAGATAATTTGGTCCTTATCCCGATCAGCTGGGATGGTTAGAGAGAGAAGTTGGTTTGCCTGGTTTGGAATTCTAAGATGGATTTCTTTTTTATCTATGGTATGACTTGGTTTGGTGGCACATCCATCCTTGTGGGTGTGGTTGTGAATAGTGGCGTGGGTATTTAGATTCTTGGAAAGATAATGTGGTCCTCAGCCTAATTAGCTGGAATGGTTAGAAGGAGAAGTTGCTTCACCTGTTTGGACTTCTAAGTAAAAATTGCTTTCGATCCGTGGTATGACTTGGATTTGTTGCACATCCATCCTTGTGGTGTGGTTGTGAATGGTGGAGTGGGTAATGTAGATTCGTGGAAAGATGATGTGGTCATTAGCCTAATCAGATGGAATGGTTAGTGAGAGAATTTTGGTCACCTGGCTTGGACATCTGAGTATCGATGTGAGAGGAATAACATCGGTATAGCAGTAAATAGGAGAATGGAATTTTTGTAGGTGTAAATTTTTGTAGATTATTTTTAACTTTTTCTTATGTTACTAATAAATGTATCTGAGCTTTAATCTTCTTACCAATATTGTCGCACTTTATCCTCAGTTTTCATGTTCCTGTTCTGATTGGTATTTCCTATACTTGTACATAGTACATTAGAGTTGTTTGTGAACCTGAAATAGGTCCGAGAGGTTTTTTTGTTTATGTAGGGAAATTGTGGATTGGAATCTTCCATATTTGCTTGCCAAAGGTGATGTACCTCAAATGGTAGATCACTCGCTTATGGAAGCGGTACTTCCATAAGCTTTTCATTGAGGAGGGAAATAGAGAGATCAGATCACTATGGGAGATCTAGCTAGTAGTAAAAGTTACCTGAATCATGCAAGCTATAGACGAATACAAAGGAAGAAAGTAGATGAGGCTTTGAAGGCTATGAGACATGGGAAAGGTTTAGGACCTGATGACATTCGTATAAAAATTTGAAGAGTTTTAAGAGAGCATGGTTTGACTTGGCTTACAAATTTACTCAATGTTATTTGGCGAAGCAAGTAAATGCTTGAAGATTGAAGGAGAAGCTTCGTGATGCCTCTTTATAAGAACAAAGGGACATCCAAACTTCTTCAAATTATAGAGGTATCAAGCTAATGGTTCTCACTATGAAAATTTGGGAATGTATTTCGAAAGAAGGTTGAGGCAAGGTTTCAAAGTAAAAGAAAACCAATTCGGATTCATGCCGGGTCGCTCAGTTATTGAATGTTGAGGAGAACAATAGAGATTTATAAAGCAAGAAGGAAGAACATCCATATGATTTTTATTGATCTGGAGAAGGCTTATGACCATGTCCCATAAGAGATATTGTGGGGAGTTTTGGAGAAGAGACGCGTACCTGTCCTAGACACTAACCTCATAAAAGACATGTATGATAGAGATTCATCTTGTGTAAGGATACAATCTGGGAAGACTGACTATTTTGGCATCAACATTGGTTTGCATCAAGGTTCAACTTTGAGTACATTCATTTTTACTTTGATTATGGACGAGTCGACAAGTCGCATTCAAGATGAGATACATTGGTGTATGTTATTCGCTGATGAAATTGTGTTGATTGATGAGACTAGAGATGGAGTAAAGGAGAAGCTTGAGGTCTGGAAACATGCATTGGAGACTAAATGATTTTATATAAGTAGGGCTAAGATTGAATAATGGAGTGTACTTTTGATGGAAGCAATGGTGAAGGAATCGAGGTAAAGGTTGGTAACGATAACATTTAGAAGAGAGATTCTTTTAGATACTTGGGATCTATTTTGTAACATGATGGAGAAATTGATGGAGATGTTACTAATAGAATAAATGCAGGTTGGCTAAAGTGGAGAGGAGCCTCTACTGTTCTCTCTGATAAGAAAATTCTTTTGAAAATCAAAGGAAAGTTTTGCAAACAGCCATGAGACCTGCTATGCTCTATGGATCTAAATGTCGGCAGGTGAACATTAGACATGTGCAGAGAATGACAATATCAAAAATGAAAATGCTAATGTTGATGTGTACGCACGTAAAGATCGGATTCGGAATGATGCAATCGGAAGGAAAGTTGGTGTAGCTCCGATCAAGGATAAGATGCAAGAAAATCGCTAAGGTGGTTTGACCATTTGCAAATGAGGTCAACTGATGCACCGGTGAGGAGATGCGAGTTTTGGGACGTTGAGGCGGCTAAGAGAGGGTAAGGAAGGTCCAAAAAGTGTTGGAATGGGACTTATACAAAGGGGTCTTATTTTTTTGGATCTAAACCCGAGAATGACCCGATATAGATTTGAATGGAAGCAAAGAATCCATGTAGCCGATCCTACTTAATATGGGAAAAGGCTTTGTTGTTGTTGAGGAAGGAAATTGTGGGGGGAAATAGCAATGGCTTATGGACTCTGTCATCAAAGCATATCAGGTATTTTCGTACATGTTTTTAGTAGGGATTTACGAGATATAAATAAAAAAGAACTGTTCAGTTGGGGTTCCGATATCTTGATTGACTTGCATAGTGGTTATCTATCCAAGATAAAATTTTCCCTCCATGTTCTTGTGCTATGCCGTTTTTTCCCATTAATTTTCTTTAATTTTTAGATATATGTTGATCTGGCTTGTTGTCTTAAAAAAATTATATCCCAGTTCCTCCATTGGTTGCAAAGTCTATTTGATATTGATAATTGACCTTATTCCAACTCCTTTGATGGTGACCTTTGCTTGTTGATATTGTCATCTTAAAGTCATGTGGGGTTCCATACGATAACTTTAATTGCACTGCTATTTGTAGATGGCCAATTAGGTGTAGTTGACTGTTAGGAGGTAAAGCGTTTTATCAGAATCCATGAATATAAATTTCCAATGAAGCATGTATTTTAATTGCCAGGATAAGTTCGATGAGTGAAACTCTTTTAAGGTTAAATAGCAACAAGATAACAAAACAAACTAGATAATGATGTGCAGCCAGGGGGAGATTGTATACGATATATGAAGTAATGAACTGCTAACCTTCACTTGCTAAATGAATTACACTTTCCTTGAGGATTTATTCTTGTTTAAGTGTTCTATATGCTTTCTGATGAATGGAAACTTATTAGACATTTGTGCTGCAGATTTATAGAGTACACACGACAGCTAAAAAGAGTGAAAGACGTATTTTTGTGCGTTGAATTTGAACAAAGGGGGTTTTTTATTTTATGTCATCCAAATGAGCAGCCAGAATGCTCCTGGCGGTGGAAGGAGGAGGGTTCTTTACTGCATCAGCGTCTGGATATAGCAAATTCCTAAGTCTGTTAGTATTTGGTCAGAAGAACGAAGAAAGACCGATGAGAGTTTCTCCGTGGAGCCACTACCATTTGGTAGAGCACAAAGTCGATACCTGTAAACAGCTGGCTCCTAAGAAGAACACAGCATCTAGTGGACGCTCTTCTTGCTTTTGTTTTGGCCGCCCATCTACATGCCATGATGGAAACTTACCTCCTAAAGTTGGTCCCCTATCGCAGTCAGATTCGCCATCTGGTCCCTCTGCTTCCGAGGAAAGAAACGAGTCTGCAACTTGTGGTGAAACTGAAGGAAATGGAGGGAAAACATTCATCAAAAGCATTATTAAGAAGAGGTGTCCGGTGGCCATTAGAAATGTCGACAAGATAGAAAAAGCAGATGAAATGGAGACTGTTGTCACCAAAAACACCGGAGATAGGAAAGTTCAGTGGACTGATGCATGTGGGAAAGAACTTGTTGAGATAAGAGAATTCCAACCAAGGTATGTTATCACTCTATCATTCACTTCCACGATGAACTATTTCCAAGTTTCCATGGATGTTATATACCTTCTCACGTAAACAGAGTGATTTTCACTGATCATTTTGTGTTTCATTGGATGAATGAGTTATGGCATTTTAAAGTGTTGGAGAATATGATGATTGGGTACTTTTTTAGCTGCTTCTTTTTCTCGGAATTTACATCTTTCTCATTGTTTGTGGCTCGAGTCATTGTTTCATGGGATGAATCAGCTATGGATTTCAAAGTGTTGGATTTTAAAGTATGCTTTTGTTATACATACTTGTACTTTGTTGCAGCTATTTGAATAAAATCCTAGTATAACCCGTTTGTTTTTATTTTAAATGTGTTTCAAGATGCTTACATCGATGCTGCCTTTCTATGTTTCAACAGCAAGTGTTGTTGTAAATCGTTATCTGCAAACTTCTCTTCTTTGTGACGTGTACTTGTGTTTCATGTGTGGATTGATCCGGATTCATATGTTACCTGACTCCATCTTTCGTATCTTTTTATTCCCCAAACGCAGCGAAGAAGGCGCATTGGATGAGGACGCCCAGCGCAGTGGCCTCAGAAAATGCGAGTGTGTTATCCAGTAACAATCTCCCCTCTTTCCATGAATATTGTTCGCGACAAACTGTGGAAGAGAGTTCCACTCAAGTTTTACATCCCCGACTCTCACAAAAGACTACAGGGATTTATTTTAGTATCTGAACCTGTTGGCAATATTTACATCATTTGTACCACATCTGTGCATAAGAAGATGATTGTTTGCTGCCCTCACAACTCAACTCTCTGACATTATATATTTATATTTATAAATATACAGCAATCTAATCCCACTCATGTCTTGGAAATTTTGCCACCTCTTATTTTTTTGTTTGCTACATTGTTACACCACAGTCGTTCTTGCTGGAAATGGCAACGTTTTCTGCTCTACGTATATAAAAATGTTCTTTCTTTCAAAGGACAGATGCTCCATTTAAATCGGTAAGATGTGATTTTTTGATATGCTAATGCTGGTCTCTGAGCTGCTTTTAATAATAAGAGATATGTTGTCAACATATAGTTTATCTTTTTTCCCTGCACGCTTCCAGGTGCCATCATATGTGGCGTGCATATTGTACTTGTTATTTAAGACAGTTAAATCTAAAACGAACGGTTGGATTTTTGGTACTCGTCCTGTGGGTGCGGCAGATCTGATTGTTACTATTTAATTGGGGTCATGTGCATCTTATGCATTGTGTTATTAAAAGGGTAAATTAAAAAAGAGCCCCAACTATATGTCAAAATTTAGTTGCCAGCCTCATTTTTCAAATGTAATAGAGAGAGTTCTGTCTTATTCTGTTGTCTCAAATGTAGGCTTTCATGGGCTTCCGCGACTCTTTTATGTTGACATTAAATGCAAAAGTTGGAAGTGAAGACCTCTTTTGTAACATTTGAATAATGAGATCCATATTTGTGAGTCTAGGCATAGTTGGGGTCTCTTATTTTTGCAATTTACCCTTATTAAAATGGCTCCTTCGCCCATCAACGGTAGATTGGTTGACATGGCATGTATCATGGGATCTAGGTCTAGGGTCCATCTCACACTACATATGGAGGAGAAGTGAACTCAATCACGAGAGCAATGGGGTATCAACAAAGCAAGGAGGTGGATCACTGTATTAGCGAAATACATAGGTTAGGTTGTATCGTTGTCAAAGTTCAAAAATGTGGTATGCAGTATTCATTCGGCCATGTGGGGGTAAAGCGAGTAAGTGGATATGCGGATGAATATACGGAAGTATATGCGGTTTATAATATTTTAATTTAAAATATTCTAAAATACAATAATAAAATGTGATTATATAAAAAAGTTAATGATGTAACAAAATCCAAAATCAAAATTTTGAAATAAGATAATATAATTAATAAGATATATGAGCACGCTAGTATAACTTGATTATTTTTTGTGTACATTTTGAATTTATTGCATATATACACATACACATTTGTATTCAACAGGGAACACAATACATGAATTTTATAAGAAAACTTTTAATGTATATGTAGATCCTATCGATAACAAAACTAAAGAATAATCATATGTATACAAATCATACACCCAAAATTATACACATATATGGATCTCCAAGGGACAAAACTTGTTGACAAAATATAGGAGAAAATTATATTTGCATACAAAATTTATTAGAAGCACAAAAATGTAAAGTGTCAGACTGTTAGCCAATTATTTCGTATTTTATTGAAAGAATTAGAATGAATTTCATTAGACAGAAAATTCAAAAGGTAGTAAACAGTTCATTAATAAGTGTTAGAACAATGGAAAGATACGAATATGAGAAAAAATACCCGAGATTATATTCCCAAATGCAACAAATACGAGAATAGTGAAAAGATGCATCAATGCAAATGATGATATAAGAGTTGCTCGGAAAAAAACTGAGTTAATGTGTCATCAGCATGCTATGGATTAACATGAATCCTATATGCAAGTCCCTTGTTCAGATATGCGGTCGCATATGCCGCATATTCGGATCGCATATGCGTTTTGAGTGTGCATTGCCCCATATGGCATATGCACTTCGGTCGCATATCGTGGGCATTTTGTTTCCAGTCTTATGACATGTATTATGCAGTCGCATATCGTGGGCAATTTCTTTTTAAATCCATTTGCTATTTTTTTATTGATTTTTATTTATTTTGTACATTCTAATTTTCTGATTGGTCTAGGGATTTTGTTGACTCCAGTCAACACTCCCTCCTAGCTCGGGTCGGGTCGAAGCCTCCTCGTCAGATCTCCTTCTCTGATTTTCTCGCCCAATCGAGCTCCTTTTGCCTCGAGACCCAGACCCGAGATTCCTTGTATAACCGAGATTCTCATGGATGCCTTGCATCATCCAGATCCTTTTAGGGTTTTGTGTTACACACTGATCTTTCTGGACCTCTGAGCATCATATATAACCTTCTCTTCCGCCTCCTAGCGACGCAGCTCGTCCCTCACGCCCCATTCCTTCCCTACCACCATCAGTGAAGTGATAACCACTCAAGGTACCGCTTAATATCCTTAGGGAGTCGCTTGGAGGGTTGTAGCTCGATGTGGCCGGAGACCCCCATCGCGTGCAACCTCCCTCGCCCGTCGTAGCAGATCGAGGCCATCACCCCGACGTTCATCTTCGCCTGGAGTTCATGCTTCAGCTCGTAGCTTCAGGTATCCACTGTAGCCTTCATATTTCACCATCCATTCGAATCTTCCCATTTTGATCTGTCGCACGCACTTGAGCTCCGACTAACTGGCTGGAGCTCCGACACCCATATCCATTCGCACAGATCGACTCATCGACGCACACCCCATCTCGCTCCACAACCTGATCAACCTGAATCGTGCTCACCAGAGCGTGATTAGGCTCGATCTCCTTCCTCCCCGTACGCTGGAGATCAACCGACCATCCCTCGTCGCTTCTCCTACATATTTATGCCATAACCTCGGCCGGAGCCATGCCCCTGAGTCGTCGTTCCTTTTGCAGGTGCCAACACGCGTGGAGGAGCCCATTTCAAACCTCCACTGCTCAGGCGGAGCAACTCCAGGTCACGCCACCCTCCAGGCCTATTCCGACCGTCGCTGACCTCATAGACCCACCCATTGCATGCGGAATACTTCCACGACCGTGTTGATCCCTCTAGTAGCTTCATTAGGGCTGTGGATCGTCGTCCACGCTCCGACGAAGCTCGTCGATGAAGAGTTCTTCCAGCATCCATCACCGTCGTTTGATGGACCCCCTCCGTCCAGATCGCATCTCCACCGTCCATCCGCCCCCTTTTGTCAGAGGCGTCAGATGCACGATTAACGACCATCAAGGCCGGCATTCCCCGCACCGTCTGATCTCGTCAGACACATTATGATACGTACGCCTGCTCCACGTGCCTACACCGTCAGATCTCCAGCAGAGTATATTAGAGATGTCAGCCACCGTCTTCACCAGAGCACGCCATGCATCCCCACATGCCTCGCACGCGCATGCGAAGGGTATATTTCCCTTCTACCCTTGTTTATTTCCACATTTAGCTTTAGTCCAGTAAATAAAAGTTGTAGTTGAGACATTTTACAACTTGACCCTTGAGTTTTTATCTATTTGCATTCTAGTCCCTCTCTGTGTGTAGCATGTGTTGTCCCACATGACTTGTTGGGTTACTTGTACTCTATGCCCTACATTCTTTATATGTTATGAATTGAATGACAAGATTTTGTTATTTGCACTTATACCCCTGTGAGTCTGGTTCATGTGTTGCGTGCGTGCTTGCTTGAACTTTTTACAACTTAGGACCTATACTGGTTAAGTACATTATTGTTTGGCCCCGAACTTTATTTTAATTGCACTTAGATCCCTGCAAACTTCTTGTCTTTTATTTAACTCAATAATTAGCAAATCAATCCTAAAAATTACCATCAACTCATGTTGGCATGTAGTATTTAGTGTAATTTTTACGAGTTAATTTGTTTGCATTTAGTATTTTTTGAAAAGTAAAAAAACCTATAAAAAGTATCCTATCTATTTTTGAAAATCTATAAAAAATTCGAAATTATCTCAAAAATTTCAAAAATATCAATGTTAATGTGTTTTTGTGTGTTTTATCTACTGTAGCAATTTTGTAGCCACGAAAATAAAAAAAACTTCCCCTCGTGATGGGATATTACATCAAAACAAGGGAGGGCAAATTACCAAAGCAGCCTAAAAAGGCAAGCTTAGATCATCATCCATGAAATAGTGCTTACAACAGAGATGCATCCACTAAAACCAACATATAAATCCATTAAAATCTACTCCCAATGACAACACAAATGCAACATAAATAAGGAGAGCAAATCATCACAACAAGCAACAAAGGCAAGCTCAGATCACCACCACTTCAGCGCATTGCATATAGCATGGATGCATCCACATAAGAATGATGCCACATCAATGATAGAAGTACATAACCAACCTTTCAAATTGCTCAGAAATACAACCATCTCTACAACGAGCTCAATAACAAGCATCAAACAAGCAAATAGGAGAATCAAAGTCACAACATCAGCAAGGACTATGCTCATATATGACTTGTGTGCAAAACATGCAGCACATGCAAAAACCATCGAGTTATGCCATCCCAATATCAAAGACCCAACAACAATTGCAGTGTAGGGATAATATAGTAAGATTCCAAATAACCCGCAACTTAGCAATAAAGGGGAAGAAGGTACTTCAGAATCCAAAGAGCCCAAAGCATTGCAGAGAGAATACCTCATATTCCAAATAGCCCACATCGTCGATGAAATATGGAAGCACAAGCTAATAGATCATCTAAGCAACAGATCGAGATGGTCGTAAGGAACAATCCTTCCATGCCATCTTATAGATGGGTTGATTCAAAACACTAGATTCCAAGTCTGATGCCATGTTTGAGAGGACTACATAGAGCTAAGGACACCACGCCCCTACCGCCAAGGTCCGGGGGATGTGTTACATACAAGAGAAGACCACTACACACCCATGGAATGAGAATAAAGAGCTCGGTACCAATATTCACGGGTCACATGGTAGAAAGATAACCTGCAAAAGAAGGAGCAAAAGTTGACAACATGTATCATGGGAGAGCATTGCAACCGAAGGGGATGGGAGGACGACTGCGCGGGAGGGTAGGGAAAGAGAGGTTTGGCAGGAGGAGAGCAGGGGAGGGGAGGTTGGGGGGTGTAGTGGAGAGTGGGGATCGCTCAGACGATCGCTCAAAGGGGGAAAGGATGAAGAATTACCTTACTATCGGAGTTGGTGTTGGGAGGGGCATTGGCCCCTTATTCTAAGGCCAATTCTCCAACCGAACATGCCTTAAAGAGTCTCGACCTGAAGACCTATGGATAAAGTGCTCCATAACGGAACCAACATGCCATCTTCCGGTTTCGTAATAACTGAAACCGTTGTTAATAATTTAACAAAATACTATACAGTAACTACTACAGTGCCTACTCCACGGTATTTAATATATTGTAAGATAGGTTTCATATTATCTCGAGGTTCATGAGACCAACATAAAAGACAATGTCTTCTTTTTGTTCTTTGGGACTCCTTAGCCCTAGTAGAATATAAAAAATTCCCCAAAAAATATTGTGAGGTCTGTCGGAGTCCGGATCGATACCCAACTTGTCCTCTACACAATTAAATGCATTTTATGACATCCTCAATTTTATAAATTGTATTTGTTTGTGGTCAAATTTTGATTGATAAACAATCGAGATGTTCACATCTTGAGATCACTAAAACAACCACAATAAAGATACACAAAATGGTGGAGCCATAACGCTTTTGAAGAGGAGGCACTAAAAGAAACCACAATAAAGATCACTAAAGCAATTTTGAATTTATTAAAAAATAACGATGTTGATGGGAGTTATAACCTACGATCTTTGATAGTATATTCAAAAGTTCTAACCAACAATTCCACCACAAGTTCTTCATTACGTGGATTTAAAATATAATCAGTATTATTCTACATATTATTTTGTTTAAATATTATACACATATACATATGTCTACAGATTGATGTTGCGAACAAAAAATTATATATATGTATAGACATATACGTTGAGTGTGTAGTTTATAACTGTTTTAAGTATATTTGAGTTTGTATTTTATAGACATTTTGATTCATTCTGTTCAATTAGTCGATTCAGCCACTTCCCCACCGGTTTCGTAATCCGATTTTTAAGAATGAAGATATCACCGTCCAATTGAATCGGTTTTTATTATGTGGTTCAACTTGATTTGATATTTTTAATAAGTCTTCCAATTAGAACTCTGATTCAACTTCAAAAACATTGTTTGCAGTGGCAAAACGAGCCCGAAGGTCTCACCTACCCAAACACTAGTCTATATTTGTAGTCATGGACATGTGTCACTCGTGATATGGTGACACCTCATGGATTTAGTAGTGGGGATGCAAATTGATGGGTAATGATATAGTTGTTACCATATCCTTATCTTTTTTTAAAACATGGATACATTTAGGAAGACATATATCTTGTGGATATTGAAAATCGCAAAACATATCATCAAATATGAAAACAGATATAGAAATCGATAATCATAATTCAGATATAAATATCTTACAAACGGATATAGATTATCCTATGGATAATATATTTTTCTTAACTTGATAAATTTCAATATATTTATTTTTGTAAAGTTGAAATTAATAGTTAATTAAATTAAAATTACACAAACTATGAGTACAATAAATTAAAAAGAAAATAAAGTAATATGTTAAATTAAATAACTTTATAATGTATAGTTAAATAGCATAAAATATATATTTGGGTAGCATGCCTCAATTCTCAATTAGAGACCTCATTTTTGAAACACTGTAAAATGTACTAAACTTTCAACTTCAATCGGCATTGAAGGATTGCAGAACCTTATAGAAACTTGTGTTTGAGACAAAAAAAATATCTCATCATTCTTTATTACATTTCAAAAATGAGAACATATTTTTTTAGGTATAGTTGGAGCCCTTTTTGTTACTTATCCTTGTTGAAATATAAAGAATGTGGAAGCAGAATCATAAACATGAATCAAAACATAAATATCTTGGGATTTTACGTGAAACCTTACTTCCTAAAGAGCAGGACGAAACTACGGGAGAATTTCTCAAAGGGCAGGATATTCTATTAGAATTTCTCAATGAGTACAAGGGATGTAGGACTCCTTATATAGCCACACAGACAGACCATGTTCCAAAAATATTAAATACGAGACTAAACATGAGTAGATGGATAGATCCAATCATCCCTATATTACATACTCCAACAATCTTATACAGATTTTTTTGCATTTGAAGTGACTTTAAAATGTATTATATTACATGTAACTCAAAAATGTATTTAGATATTTATTTATACACATATTGATACATGTATATGATATATACATAGATTAATCATATCGGTATTCGTATCCCATCGACAAAAAATTTGTAACTATATCCATATATGTATCCTTGAAAATTTTGAAAATGGTAGCTGAATTCATATCCACATCCACCAAAAAAACTCATGTCAATATATGTATCCATACATGTTATATATCCATATCCGCTTAAAAATGAATACAATAACGGTCAGGTACAGAAATATCAATATCTGATTGCATTCATATATCGTAGGCATTGATGGTACAATGACAAGATGCAAGCACATGACACCTGTCCGTCCCTGAGCATCTTCCAATGCCATGGCATTCCCATGGGGCCATGCATGGGTTACATCAATAGGAACCCCACGCCTACATGGATTACCCTTCCTCCCCCATGTCCATGTGCACACCCCCCATCCCATAAAGCCTATTTTCACATGCAAGAGGGAAGGATCAAATAAGGGAACTTATCCCATACACTCTTTCGGTAGGGTTTCTTTTCCTTTCTTCTTCCAATCATTGTCGTGCTTCTTAAGTTAAACTTAGATAGTATAGTATGGATGCAAAAGAGAGCAATCTTGTCCATCATGATTTCTTTGGATTTGACATATAGTGCACAAACCTCGAGTTTGACCCGATCGACCGTGGGCTCGAGATAGTCTCCTATTGGTAGGGATGCGAACATAAAGATACATATAAGAATATAGGTGTTAATATATAATTATCTGTTTTCAAATATGAATATCAACGTGGATATCGATATTAACGAATAATAAAACTATGCTACTATATCGTTAAAAAAATAGATATGGATGTAAAATGGATAGTGATCATGTGCGAGATATATTCGAAATACTTCATAGATTAGCTTAAATGTGCATTTATTGGATGGAATAGACAAGATATAATCATACTAAATATGCATGTATCATAATAACTATATCAGATATGGTAAAATAATGTATAAAATTATGTTAAATATGGATAAACAAAATTTACAATTATATTTATATATGAAAACAGATATATAGATACAAATATGGATGTTTGTGGATATTAAAGTGATATTCATATCATTATCCATTTTAAAACGTGTACGAACACGGATGTCAAAAGCGGTATCAAACGATGGATTTGCATCCATGCCTGAAGGTCTTGGTACTCGTAACCAACTCTCCCGTATATGGATACGGATATGAATATAGGTAAAATCGTGTCTTTATCTATTTTAAAGTACAAATATGAATGCAGATACGAATATTGACAGATGTGAAAAATGTGTTACCATATCATTAAAAGTGAATACGAATCGGATACAAATAATAAAATAAATATTTAAAAGATTGGCTAAAATATACATGTTTAGGATGGTTTACACATAAAATAAATATACTAAATGTATTCATTTTATAACAATTACATGAACAATGACGAATGTAATCATAAAATATTGGTACACACAATTATAAATAAATTTATTACTATACTTATATACGAAAATGGATGTGTGAATACGAAAGCGAATATCATCGAATGTCAAAGTGATATCCATATCCGCATCTATTTTAAAACGAATACGAAAACGGATGTCACAATATATAAAATGAATATGATAATGGATTGGATATGAATATATTCATATTCGTGTTCATCCCTACTCTTGTACGTATCATGGCCGAAATATGATTTTTTATTGGATAGAGAAGTCAAAAATCTACATGGAAACTAAAGGGATACGAAACATTTCTCCTTGATTTTCACACACGTAGAATATGTGCATCATCAAATATCATATATCCGTGAAAAAATGTCATTGTAAAATTTGCCAAATATCTTAGAAAAACTCAAGACAATTCACTTTGGTAGGAAAAACTCAAGTTTGATCCTCCTCCATAAATATACCGCAAGAGTTCCTATATCATCAAAAAAATTGTAAAAATCGGATTAATAATCAGTTGTGAAAAATAAGTAGCAATTTCGTTTCGTACATATACATAAAAAAGTTATATTTCAAAAATGCAGATTTGGGATATGATGCATTTATGGATAAAAAGCATACCCGTCGTATGATTATTAACATCACATATATAAGCTCATTTTAAATAATTGATGAATCCATGATTCTCACTCTTTATTCTTTTATTTTAGCTCTTCTTGTTGGAAAACCCACTTGTAAATACCTATAAATTCAATAAAACGGCTTTCTGCGAGCATGTGTTAATAATGCATAATTAGCATGTATTTTGCAAAAATAAAAGAATAAAGGAAAAAGAAAAATAATGATTTATTTAGAATAAATATAGAGTGACCCAAACCCGAAGAGAAGGTCAAGTCTTTAGGCGCAACCGGATGCCCAGGGTTCCTTGTATCGCCCCGATCTTCTTGGACCCTAGGAAGCCTATAAAACCTCTCTTCCAGCCTCCTCAGCACGTTAGCTTGTCCCTCGCGCCACCATAGACCCTGAGCCACCTTCCTCATGGTGACAATCGTTGGAGGAGTGTCTTAGGACCATCCGGAGGTGCTGGGAGACTCGTAGCTCACGACGTGGCTGGAGCTCCACCACGTGAAGCCTCCCAGCCAGTCGCAGCTCGGTTGAAGCCAAGACCTCGACTCTCACATTCTCCCGAAGCTCAGGAACCCATCCGGACCTTCAGGTATCTACCCTTCCGCATTTCCATTTTCGATCAATCTTTTCCATTTCGCGTTGTCGCCGTCACCTCTGCTCCGACCAGCTGGTCGGAGCCCTGTTATGCACTCCCATCCATTCCAATTAATACCTCGACTCGCCCCACATCTTCTCTCGCGATATGATCACCCTCAACCTCGCCCATCAGAGCCAGATTGAGGTCTGGACCTCCATCTCCCGCCTTCGCCGGAGGTCGTCCCCCATTCCCCATCGCTTCACTTGTTTGTATGCTCAAATAACCCTCGTCGAAGCTTCGCCCTAAGCTTAGGAAACCTTGCAAGCACTTACGTGCGTCTGGAGCGCCATTTGGACTCCCAGTTTCTCATGCGGAGCAGCTTTAGGTGAGCATCCACCGCCACGCTCTTCCGGCCATCATCACCTCCATCGGAGCCCCCAGTTCGACATGCATAACCTCCACGAGTCTGTCGGGGCCCCCAGATCCTTCATCGGGTCGGCGGTTTCCTTCCCTCGCTCAATCGAAGTTCATCCCGGGCGTGTTCCTGCAGACCCCTTCCTAGCCGTTGGATCATCCGGCCTCTGCCGGATCTAATCCGAGCCACCCGACATTAACAGCTTTTGGGCTGTTAGATTAGAGCTTCTAACGCATATGTCCCGCACATCCTCAACATTCTCTGCAGCCGCCAGATCTGCCATCAGCAGCGATCAGAGCCGTACGTCCGACCCGCTTCCAGCGTGTGCCACGTACCCCTGTCTAGGTATATTTCTTTTTCTTCCCTGCATGTCTTTGTTTTTATAATTAGTCCATTAAATAAACTATGTAGTTAAGTACATTTACAATTTGGACCTCATAATTTGTGGTATTTGCATTTTAGTCCTTCTGAATCCGTCATGTGTATCCCCAAATGTTCTTTGGGGTTATTTGCATTTTGTATCCTGAACCTTTATGTTGTTATGATTTGAATGCTAAGTTTTTAAATTTGTAATTATTCCCCTGTGAACATGGATCATGTGTAGTGCACGTTTTGGTTGGATTGTTTACATATTTAGCCCTGAGCTTTAGACTGTATATATGTTGGTCCAGGAACTTAAAGTAATTGCGAATAGGTCCCTGTGGACTGTACTTAATTACATGCTTTGTTTTTCACTTAATAGATATTAAATTAATTCAAAAAATCGCCTAAAAATCACTATTAGTTCTTGCTAGGGTGCATTTTTTACTGTGATTTATTGGATTATTTTGATTGCATTTTTTATTTTTAAAAATTCAAAAACCCTTTCAAAAGTTCATGTTTACCCTATAAAAATCCTACAAATTCAGAAAATACTTTATAAATTCCATAAAAATTACTGTGAGTGCCTTTTATTTATTTTAATTTCTTTATTAATTTTGTTTTAAAATTCGCTATAAAAATCCTAAAAATTACAAAACAACCAAAATCTTATAAAAATCCTAAAAAATCAAAGAAATTCCAAAAGTTCTATTTCCAGTTCCTATTTGCAGCTTTTTATTTCTTTTTATCAAAAAATTGTTAATCTGGACTTAGGGTACTTTAGATATTTTTAATTTACAAGTTGGTCTTAGTTGTGCACTTTTTGATTCTTGAGCACTTTTTTATTTTTATAAAATCGTAAAAACATTTGAAAAATCTAGATTAATTACCAAAAATATACTTCAAAACCCAGAAAACCCAAAAATATTTTTACTTTAATTTTCTGACTATATTTTGTTACTTAGAAAATACAAAAATATTGTTGTGTTGCTTTCTTTTATTTATATGCTTATGTGTTTTATTAAAATTAAAAAATAAAAATAAAAAAACCACTAAAAATTGTTTTATTTCAAGAAATTTGACTATTTCGTATTTTTCTCGTGCCCTTTTGCGTTCGACCCAGGTGGTTATACTATGTAAATAAAAATAGCGAACCACTTACATTACGCTTCATTGTTTGATTTTCTTTAAGTGGTTTTATTTTCTCGATTGATTGCACTTAGTGATTTGGGTGATAACAACCCTTGATTATTTGCTTACTTAACCCAAGTCGTTGAGCGCCGCCATCAGAATGGCCAACAGTGAGGGACGCACCGATGAGCAGCCAGAGGGATCAACGTATGTACTTGACCATGCTTCCATCAACAACACACTATTAGCCTCCTTGGAGACTATGCAGCGACAGATCAGAGACTAGGGAGCATTTATGGCTGAGGTATGACGAGAGCTGCCACAAATGCGAGCCGGTAGAGCAGAGCCACAGAGACCAGCCGGTGGAGAGATACCAGCCGCTAGAGGAGGAGACGGAAGACCCGAGGAGCCGGAGGATTCATCCAGGCGACCACATACGATGAGGCAGTTGCACAACCCTAGTGCAACCCTCACCCACAGATGGATCCAGCTTCCAGAGATCCTTGGCAACTTCGAGCTTCGCCCCTAGACCATCCAGTTACTGCCCAAGTTCCATGGGCAGCCATCGAGGAGACGTACCTCCATCTGTAAGAGTTCGAGATGATCTGCAGTACGATCCACGACAGATTCATGGACGAGGACACAATCAAGATGATTGCCTTACCATTTTCCTTAGTCGACAGAGAAACCCACTGGCTGAAGCATTTGGGGAGATACGCCGCCACCTGGGAGCAGCTCCGGACCGAGTACTTGAATAAGTACTATCCACTCGGTCGGACCAACGCAACATTAGCCAAGATCGATAATTTCACTATGATCCCAAATGAGCATTTTCACGAGGACCAAGTCTGAGCCATTTATGAGGAGATGGCAGAAAACTACATGTTGATTTCTCAGACTAGAGTCTACACTCAGGGGAAGCCCCTCCCATAGGTCGTGTCTTATCAGTGGATCGCACACGTCGATGCTGGTCCTTCTACTTCGTCAACAGAAACATAGATTGAGTTCTTAGCCGCTGACATAGGCATCATCAGCGAGAAGCTGGACCGCATTGAGATCATCGAGAAGAAGTAGTGCCAGGGCCTGAACCGGATTGATCAGTTGGCACAGATACCGAGTGACCTGAAGACCCAGATCATGTGACTCCAGGAGGCACAGACGGCTTCTCAACCCTGTCTCAGGTCACGGGTTGATCCTGACAGCAGCTCCAACCAGCCATCTGCCACGTACCAATAGGTCCATCACATTCAGGCAGAGCCAGTCAAGCAGCTGCAGCACTACCAGTAGCACCACCATCTCCAGACACTCAGATGGTGGTCTACCAGCCAGATCAGTCCATGGCAATCCTTCCCCCGCCACACTTCAAGCAGCCAGAGCCGTTGATGGAATCAACGGGATTTGGTACGACCAGTACCAGTAGCAGCCCGGGATCCGTCGTGATCACCCGGGTTTCAGATGGTCCACCAGAGGCAGCCACAACAGACTCGGCAGTATTCCCAACCACCTCCTCACTACCAACAGTAGTCTCAGCCTCATTTCCAGTGAGGCAACCCGTCCGGTTCTCATGCACCGGTGTATGAGAACCCAGCCCTTGACAACCTTGCATGCCTACTTTATGACCAGCAGGCATCCTTCCGATGAGAGATGGGTGAGTTCCGGCAGAAGATGAGGGAGATTATCAAGGGTAAGGTCACCATACCTGCTCAGATTGAACCTAACCCGAACAATATGAAGAGGAGATCTGAGCAGGTGCAATTTACAGAGACTACCACTCCTTGTGATACTTTGGGTGATATTTCTTCCTATGTATTTGATGTTGATTTTGTGACACTTAGGAGAGGTAGGATGCCAGCCGGTGGTGCCTCGTCTAAGCGACGACCACATGGAGATTCCGAAGTGCCAGACGAGGAGGATAATAATACTGATGCTGCTCATGATGATGATGACGGTGGAGCTGAAGCCACCAAGGATGTTGATCCAGCCGACGGTACTGAGGATGTCGTGATTCCCGATGCAGACGGCGGTGTTGATGCCACCTTGATTAGAGATGCTTGGCCAGAGTGCGGTGCTAATGCCGCAACATCAGATGTTGTGGGGTGTTGATGCCACCAATTTACCTTCAGTTGTGTTACCTCATTCTATATCTCAGGACAGAAAAATACAAAAAAATGGAAAAATAGAAAAGAACAAAAATATAAATAAAGGAAAGGTTTTTGTATCTCCTAAGAGTCTGTCTGTGTTGCATGACGATCTTGGTATGGATTCTATTCTACATACTCAGGAACCTATTCCTAACCCTGATCTCTCTGGAGAGGGTCCCGCCATCCCTTTCCCTCAAGCACTCCGCCCAGGGAAGGGGAATAAAATAGAAAAACCAAAAAAGAAACACCAGCTAGAGTTCAGCAAGCATATGATTGATTGATTCCAGATACAACTGACTCTAGGAGGCACTAGAGCACATCCCTCTCTTCCAGAAGAAGCAGAGATCCATGTGCTTACTCGTGCCACTTGCTTCGCCATTCAGAACCAATTGCCAGCCAAGAGACCTGATGCAAGAGCTCAATATGTCAGATGCCATATCCACGAGCAGCGCTTCGATCGTACCCTATTAGACAACATGTCTTCTATTAACCTTCTTCCGGCAGCCTTACTCGACTGATTCGAGTTGGCCCTCTTCGACATAGCAGGACAATCCTTCAGTTTGTTGATAGATCTGTCAAGAGGCTGAAGGGATTATTGAAGGACGTGGTCGTCACAATTCAGGGCCTGAAAATCTCCGTGGACTTTGTTGTATTGGATATGGAGATCCCTGAGTCTGTGACAGATACCCCCATCATACTAGGATGCCTATTCTTGGTCACAACCAAGGTGGTATCCGATCATGATAGCGGGAAGGTATACTTTTTCATCGAGGGTGAAAGTGTACAAATAGAGACAATCAAGGAGACCGGAGCGAGAGATTCGGCCTGCTCCAAGCAGTCGAGTGATTCAGAGCAGATGACAGATGCAAAGCGAGACATCCACCAGGAGTGTGACTTTGTGATCACATACGATGATGCAGTTTGGTCAGACCCCATATCACGAGCTCTAGTCACGCCTTTAGACATTGCAGAGTTACAGATTTTGGCAGATGAGAGTTCGGAGAGCACACTCTTGGCACCAGACACATTTGAGGCTAATGATCATGGTCAGGATAGCGAAGTAGAGTATATTTCATGTTCTTCCGATTCAGATCCCTTGGATTCAGGCATTGATTGGGATGACTTTGATGATTATTTACCATGTTTGATTCCTTTAGAGCCGACAGCTAGGGCAGAGAGCGAGCCAGCACATATTACAGACACACCAGCAGGACCGCCTTCGTCAGATTTTCACATACAGCGAGAGTTCTCCCATGTAGATCTGGTAGCCTTCACTCAGACATTTCAAAAGCCAGACTTTCCAGCTCCCAGTTGTCCAGAACTGAAGACCTTGTCGCATTCGATGAAGTACAGATTCCTTACGGGTGAACAAGATATGTTCTCAGTCATTATCTCAACGGATTTGACTGGAAATCAAGAATCTCGTTTGATGGAGGTTCTTGAAAGAAACTGGAAGGCGATTGGATGGAGCGTAGATAATCTCCAGGGGATAAGTCCGGTCCCTATGCTCCCACCACATTTATCTCGAAGAGGATGCCAAGCCATCGCGTGAGTTCCAGTGACGGTGAACCCGAATCTTCAAAATGTGGTCATGAAATAAATATCGAAATGGTGGAGCGCTGATTTTATCTACCCCATCTCCAACTCCAAGTGGGTTAATCCATTACATGGGGTACCCAAGAAGACGGGTATCACTACAGTTATGAGCGAGTCTGGAGAGGAGATAGCTACTCGGGTACCCACTTCTTGGAGGGTATGTGTGGACTACAGACGATTGAATCATGCCACTAGGAAGGATCATTTCCCACTGCCATTTATTGATCAGATTATCGAGAGGCTAGCTGGGAAGTGTCACTATTGTTTCCTTGATGGGTACTCGGGGTACAACCAGGTGGCCATAGCGCCCGAGGACCAGGAGAAAATGATTTTCACCTACTCATTTAGGACGTATGCCTTTAAACGGATGCCCTTTGGTTTATGTAATGCCCCGGCTACATTCCAAAGGTGCAGCTTTCCATCTTTACGGACATGGTGGGTGACTGTTTGGAGGATTTCATGGATGACTTTTCGGTCTATGGCGATGGGTTCGATGTTTGTCTTGACTGCCTAGATTGTGTACTTCAGCGTTGCATGGAGGTCCACCTTGTAAGAGTCACTTCATGGTGGCTCAGGGGACGGTGCTTGGCCATATCATCTCAAACAGGGGCATGGAGGTCAAGCCGGACAAGGTGGATATAATCAAGAAACTCAATCCACCATCCAATTTGTGACAGTTGCAGCCTTTTCTGGGGCATGTCGGTTTTTAACCGACGATTCATTCAGGATTTCAGTCTTATTTCTCGACCGCTTACTGATTTGCTGACCACTGAGTTCACTGTAGATGATAAGCGTCTAGTGTATTTGAGACTCTCATGGGACTAGTTCTCGAGGCTATTGTCCTTCTACCACCTGATTGGTCTCTCCCATTCGAAATCATGACGGATATTTCTGATTTTGCTGTAGGGGCTGTGCTAGGACATAGGAGGGATAGATTGCCTTATGCCATACACTACGCTAGCCAAACTTTGGATGTCGCTCAACAGAATTATACCGTGACTGAGAAGGAGATGCTAGCAGTAGTCTTTGCTTTGGACAAGTTCAGATCTTATATTCTTGGATCCCGGGTGACTATATTTACAGATCACACCGCCATATGGTACCTCATGGCAAAGAAGGATGCCAGAGCCAGATTGAGCGGATGGATCTTTCTACTCTAGGAGTTTGATATTGAGATTAAGGATAAGCCTGGAGTCAAGAATGCGACGGCGGATCACCTCTCCCGATTAGAGAACCTTGAGGATTCGAATCAGATCACACCTATTACAGAGACCTTCCCAAACGAGGTGATTCTTGCTATCACCTCGCTTCCATGGTACGCTGACATTGTGAAATATCTTGTCGTCAAGAAAGTTACATAAGGTTGGCCTATATAACGATTTGATGCCTTCCTTGCGAAGGCCAAGTCATACCATTGGGAGGATCCCATCCTTTATCATGAAGGGGGATAGTGTCTGGCGGTTGTGCATTCCTCGAGAGGAGCACAATGCGTCCTCACATACTGCCACAAGCTTGAGGCAGGAGGACATCATTCTGGGAGGAGGAAATCACGGAAAATGCCCCAATCCGGCCTATGGTGGCCTACTCTCTTCAAGAATTCTGATGAATTCGTGAAGAGGTGTACTGACTATCAGAGGATGGGCAATTATGGATAACGTGATATGATGCCGATGCAGCCAATTCACTTCTGTGAGGTTTTTGATGCATGGGACATCAATTTCACGAGTCCATTCCCTAAGAGTCAGGGTTTCGAGTACATTCTGCTTGCTGTGGATTATGTGAGCCATTGGGTTGAGGTCATCCATGCCGAACCGCAGATGCTAAGATGTTTGTAGATTTTTAGGAAGAATATCATTTCACGATTCGGGGTACCTAAAGTTTTGATATCTGATGGGGGGTGACTCACTTTATCAACGACAAGGTAAAGTCCCTTGCTAATGAGTTCATCATTGACCATTGAGTTGCCACTCCATATCACCCTCAGACCAATGGTCTTGCTGAAGTATCAAAAAGAGAGATCAAGACTATATTGCATAAGGTTGTCCGTCCAGACCGAAAGGATTGGTCACAGCTTTTGGACTCGGTCTTGTGGGCCTATCGGACCTCCTTCAAGACATCTTTGGGTACATATCCCTTTCATCTCATTTATGGCAACCATACCATTTACCTGTGGAAATCAAGCACAAGTTACTTTGGGCAGTCATTGAGTTATTATTGGATCCCAAGAGTATAAGAGATCAGGGGAAAGAAGAGTCGGCAGTCCTAAAGGAGTTGAGAGATACAACCTTCTCAAGTAGCCTACAATACAACGAGAGAGTGAAGATATGGCATGATTCTCATATCAGCCATAAACAGTTTGAGTCGAACCAGAGAGTATGGTTATTTGATGCGAGGTTGAGATTATTTCCAGGGAAACTACAAAGCAAGTAGAAGGGACCTTACTCATCTGAAAGGTGTAGACAACGGAAGCATCGATATATCTGAGCTATCATCTGAATCCACCTTTCGAGGTAACAGTCAGCGCCTAAGGCCATATCTTGATCATGATCCGTTGATCGTTGACGTTGACCCTATTCATTTTGCATGAGATGTGGTCTTTGACTCATATCATTTGCATCTCTTGCCTAATTATCATTTTCTTTCGTAGTTGTATAGATCTAGTTGTCCATATCATTCATTCTTTTTGTCTAATACCCTATCTTCATCTTATGATTGTGTTATACTTAGGGTGTGCTTTACCCTAAGTATAGGGGGCATCAGACATGTGGTTTTTATTTGATTCTTTTTACCTTTGTTATGTTGCCTATACTTAGGGATATTGTACCCTGAGTATAGGGGAGGTAAACCATGTACAACCTATCCCTCGATTTTCCCCTTGTATACAGTCTTCTATACTTAGGATTACTTGATCCTAAGTACAGGAGGACCACCGATCTCTATTCATTACATTCTTTTATTCGTTCTTATAATATAGCCTTTCTTTTCACCTCCCGATACTCAGCACGAGTTATGTCTTCCTTTCATCGTTCTTTGATCAATGTGAGGACATCGTTCGAGCTATGTATAGGGGGTGTCGTATATATTGTATATATACTTTAGCCAGAATTCGTACTTTGTGTGAGTGTATTAATAAAATAACATGGCTAAAAATCACAAAACTAAAAATCATAAAAAATAAAAAAAATTGAACATAATTGTTTGTAAATACCTTCTTGTAAAAATTATTTTTGTGCAAATGTTTGTAAAAATGTGTTGATTGTAATTTTTTGTAAATATTTTTGTATCAAAATTATCTATATAGTACAAATTTTTTGAAAAATATTTGGAAAATAAAAGTTTGCAAAATTTTGTTTGTAAATGTTTGTAAATGTTTTTGTAAAGCCTCTTCCTTTTGGCATTCAAAAATTTCCCATAAAAATTTGCATGTTTTGAAAAATTACAAAAAAAAAGAGTTTTGTACGTATTTGCTTGTATATTCTTCTCAATCATGGTTGACATTTAAACTAGTCTGGAATTAAATTGGAAAATAGAGCTTGGTTAAGACCTTAATCCACTTCAGAGGAACCTTATCGAATTTGGGGTTAAGACTTTTCAGGTCCGTTAGCGACTTAATTCTTTAAGTCCACCAGGCTATGTGCACATGTCATATTGATGAGCCTAAGTAGAACACTTAACAACACACGCATGACTCTCAGAGACAATTGCTTGACTTGGACATACACCTTACACATAACTCAACACGGATGAGGTGGTGAGGGGCAGAATTCTTTGGCTTGGGGTAGCATACGAGGGTAGTACTTCGAGGCGGAACCTCTCATCTTCCTCTAGGGAGGGATGCGCATCTCAAGCTGGTCTAGTGGCATTGAGGTCTAAAGATAGGAGTCTGTGGGTTACAATAATGCTTCAAATGAGGGATAGTCTACTGGCTCAAGAATAAAAACTCCTTATGTACATGCTGCACCATGTAAATATGCGGTATATATGCACATTAACAAAATGTGCAAAATCAAGAAAAACTCCAAAAAAGTGGGCATGCCTAATTGAAAATAAAACGCCTGCCGGAGTGTATATAGTGAATAAGCAAAGCTTATATATTCCACATTCTCATCTCATGGAAGCTTGCAGCTGAAGACTTAGCTACACTAGCTTTGCTCCAAGGGATACGTGGCTACAGTGGTCACGGTCCATTCTCTTCTTTCCCCTCTTCTTGAGCTGGTTGAACTTGAACTTAGAAGAGAATACCTCGCTCCTCGAGGAAAGAGCTGCTGGACTGGGAAAGTAGAGTTACCTTGTTGAGGGAGGTTGTTTCTTTATCATTTCTAAGGTGGGGAGCTACATATCACTTACAAAGTGCAAGGAAAGGTATATAGTCATCAGAGTTTGTGTACGTAGACTTGCTCTGACCTGGTTTATTGAGGAGTCTTGACCATAGAATTGTGGAACTTAGAGGTTGTTGAGTTTTAAACCTATTTTTCAATAAGATTCCGCCAAACTAATAATCCAAAGGTCTGACTGAGCTCCATATTCTAATTTAATGAATATTAGTTTAATAATCAGCCTTGATTCTTTTTCTTTTTCTTGTTTTCACTTCTTTTTCAGTTAAGTGTTTGCTAAGGGACTAGCAAAGGTAAAGTATAGGGGGTGATGAATCCATGATTCTCAGTTTTAATTCTTTTATTTTAGCTCTTCTTGTTGACAAAACCACTTGTAAATACCTATAAATTCAACAAATTGACTTTCTACATGCTTGTGTTAATAATGCACAATTATCATGTATTTTGCAAAAAATAAAAGAATAAAGGAAAAATAAAAAGAACGATGTATTTAGAATAAATATAGAATGACCAAAACCTCAAGAGAACATAAAGTCTTGACATGATCGTAAAAGAAAATAAGTAGAGAGAGATAGGGTTCACTATGTATGTACATATCACCTATCCTATACATAATATTTATTTAATTATTTTTGACCAAACAAATCATCTCATTCCATTGTATATAGCCTTAGAAATAATATGAAAATAAAATAAAACCAGAAAATAAAATAAAAATAAAATCATCCAACCTTTGTATAAAATACACATGTACATATTGCATTCACTATCTATTTCACACCCTTAAATAATTTGTAAAAATAAAATAAAAATTATTTTATACTCTTAAAATCATGTTGTAAATAAATAAAATATAAATTAAAATTATTTTTGTAAAAATATAAAATTCTTGTACATATTACATAGGTATATTATACTTGTATATACTATTATATATTGTATATACATTATTTTATTTTCATAAAAATAATTAAAAATCATAGAATAGCTTAATAAATAATAAACATTTTTTTATTTTATTTATTTTTTGATTTAAATTCATTTACTATTTTTGATCCTATTTTCTTTGAATTTTGTAAATCCTATTATTTTCTGATTGGTCCAGCTGGGATTGTTGACCCTGGTCAACGTCCCCTTCTAGATCGGGTCTGGTCGCATCCCTTTTGTTAGAGCTTTTTCTTTGATTTTCGCTTCTGAACCCGATCTCCTCCTGCCTTGGTTCATGTGCCCGATTGAAGCCTCATGATCCATTATAATCGCGGATCCCTGGACGCAACCGGATCTGCCTAGGGTTCTGCGTATCGCCCCGATCTTCTTGGACTCCGAGCAGCCAATAAAACCTCTCTTCCAACCTCCTCAGTGCCTTAGCCCGTCCCTCGCGCCACCACAGACCCTGAAAACAACAAATTACTGAATGGGCAGGGGCATGTATGTAATCAAAACAAAATGCAAGGGCCTTTCTATAATTTTCACAAAAATATAACATTGGAATTAATAATTCTTGGGCTAAAACAAATTATAGAAAGTAGTAGGGGCTAAAGTGCGAAATGCCATCTCATGTGGGACGACACGCGAGGTGGGCTAGCATGGACTAATTTACAAATACAAAAGCTTTGAGGGGTTTTTTGCAAAATTTACAGAAATACCCAATCAGAGGCACTGATGGGCGGCGCTGATTCTGTCACAAATACAGGTGGCCGCACGTGGTGCTACGATGATGATTCGTAGATGAAGGGTGAGGATTAGATCCTCGGATGGAATCTAACAATGTTGATCTCATTCATCCGACGGCTATTATACCACCTGGAAGTGCCTCCCGATCCAACAGCAGCTAGGGCCTCACGAAAAACACGTGAAGAATACCAGTTGGATGAGCTTTGTTCAGCAAAATCTCGAGGTCGACGGTTCTTTACCGGTTCCTGATGGCTTCAAAAGAATCCCGAGGTCCCTCCGCAGTGGCCAGAGGTGTCAAAATGCCATGAAGGGCTCCAGAGGCGTCGAATGGCGGAGGAGGACCTGGGAGTACTCTTGCAACTCAATGAGCCTCGAGGAGGTTCCCTTCCTTGGTCTTTCCTTCTTGTGTTAGCTCACAAGAATGGGACGAAGCTCCGGCAAGCTCCAGAAGACAAAATGAGTGAGGGGTGTGAGATGAGGTCCCTCCAACGAGCAACAGAGAAGGAGGGGCAGGATCACTCGTTCTAAGAAAGAACGAGGTGGCTGAGGGTGCGTCAGTTATCGAGACAGTGGAGAGGAGTGAGATGACGGTGGTATATAAGGTGGAGCCAGAAATTGGTGGCCGGAAAGAGGTGACGGAGCTGAAGCTCCGCCGACCGACGGATTGGGGGTATACATGAAAATAATCGAAACCAAGCAAGACTAAACGCTAATATATAATATTGCTAACCCGAGGATTAGAAAAAGGAAAGAAAAAGTGAAGCTTACTAGCACAGGATCTCCAGGACCAAAACTTCGGTAGCGATGGCGGTGAGTTTGGATCAGCCTCGACTCAATGCCTAAACACCACGCTAGAGTGTTGAGTCGTTCCCTGCTATCATCAGGAAGGATACTCGGAGCTTAGGCTTAGGGTTTGAAGGCAAAAAAGGGATCAAGTTCAAAACAAAGACGTGAAGAATATGGTAAGAACCTTAAGCGCATCACTGAAGCATGAGGATCGCACCGTATGCGATCGGGAGCGTCTAGTCGCACTAGTTGCTCGAGACAACAGAAATTAAATTTTTTTCATGCGATGGAACCACATGATCCAAGAACACTTCTTGGATCGTTTCATCAAAACTACAAATAAGTATCAGGGTTACCTATTGAGGCGTGGTTGTAATCGAGACTCTAAACGAAGAGACCTCCTGTCTCAAGTCCGATACAACGGAGGAGACGTTTACGAGCATGTTGATGAAACATGTGCTCCTCGCAATCCATGTTGATGATCCAAGCAGTGAATCTTCTGATCTTGACACATGAGATCCGACATATTCTTCACGAGCGAGGCGCACCAAAGGAGACTGAGATCCACGAGCAAATGATCCGGCATCACAACGTCGATGTTGCGGCGATGGAGACTCTCTCTAGGGAATCCATGGTGGATGACCATATGAGAGAGAGAGGGCGTGTAGAGAATGAGAGAGAGAGCCTTATGTTCTCATTGTGTAAAGAAGAGAAAAGGGGGTGCCTCTCCTTTTATATTATTTTGGGATCCGTGGATCTCAATCCATGGACAACACAAATCCAATGGCTCACATTGATTTGTGTTTATTTTAATGGCCATGATCTTGTTGTTAAAAATACAACAATAATTAATGAAATTAAATCAAATATATATTGAATATAATTTGACTTATATTAAATCATTCTTTGGACGACCACCACAATCCTTATAGGATTTGTGACCGCCCACTCTTCCTATATGGAAAGTGGATCTCTCTTCCTTATTACATGAGATTACATTATCTCGTTATTCTCTTCAATATTTGCAACAACTTTTGTTGCAAATTATTTCAGAAAAAAATCTAATTTATTTTGTGAACATTGCAATCATGCCATTGTAAATTTGTGGATTACATTCACAACCCAAAATAACATGTAAGTTACATTTTCAATTTAATGTCCAATGTGAATCCAATTCACATCAGTATTTAATTAATAAATGTAAATTACAAATAGCTCTCTCTTATATTATAAATTATGATATCCACATTATTCACATCCATGATAAATCACATTTAATCATCTTGGATCTCTATTCTCATGTGCCCAAATAATATGAATCACATTCACATCATTCACATCTTTGATAATCAAATCATATTTAATTATCTAAGATAACTCTCTTTATAATATGAATCAAATTCATATTATTCATGACAATTAAATCACATTTAATTATCCATTTTCTCAATGCTCGGATACATATATCAACAACGAAATTATCCTGAACTCTTTCAAGGATAATGTGCTTTCTCCGCGGATACTTGGAGATAAGGACATGACGATTGCATTGTTCCACGTATAGTGACTTGGATATTGAAATCACATCTCAAATCCAGATCTTGCGGACCTCCCATAGATGCTTGATTAAATCAAAACTGTGAATCCAATCTTCTCATTGCATCTCAATCATATTTAGATCAATGTCCAACATTTGGACCAAGATCAGATTAGTTCTCTAATGAGAGGAGTCACTAAAATTCAGACCCATTTCATCACTCCCTAGGAATGAAAGCGCCATGGTTACACAATCGTTTATGATCACATCACCCTCAGGTATTCCTAATATCTGTACATCCTGCATACTAGAAGACCCTAAATAAAGCAGAAGTATAAGATCAATTTTACAATGTCTACCTCAAGGATTTATCATTAAGTTTCTCATTCGATCATTGGGAGTCAGTATCGATCATATACTTTCCAAAAACATATATCATACCTAGGTGTTGATCATATACTTTCCAAAAGTATATATCAAACCTTACAAATTTAGTCAAGCTTCCAAAGTGAGACGACTGCGCACGGAATTTGATTCTTCCCAATATCTCATGAGTGAGCTCATGTCTTCCGGTTCAGTAAACGAACCTGTATGATCCCTTTGAGAGATCGTATTACTCATATGACCTTATATACACACCAGCGCGCTGGTATATAGACCTTGATTAGGTCATCAACCTATTGGTCTGCCAAATGTACATACTCAGACATATAGTAACACATCTATATCCGGTCAGAGGATGCGAGCCTATATCATGACAGTATACAATATAGGACTTTTGTTATCTTGATCTCGTTAAGTGAACTTTTTGACCTAACTTATCTAATTCTTCTGAATCTTTATTCTTATGTAGAGAACATGCATCAAGAGATTGGTTAGATATCAGCCTTCAGAGAAAGGATTCAAAATGGGGGGGGGGGTTCTTGGAAACACGACCGAGGTTCGGAGCGGGGGAAGAGAGGAAAACAACAAATATGCCTGTCCTAGTGGTAGAGCTCATCTCCGGAACGATTAGGCAGTTGTCTGTGACGACCCTTGCCCATGATATGATCGTCGAGTCAATTCACACGTTCCAATTAGAGCTAGGAATGCGTCGGTTTGGTTTAGAGCCTTCGCTTAATTGAGTCAAACTACAGTGACGGAAAGGAATTCCCTCTTGACTGTACCCGGGTATAGTTGAGTCATTCTCCAGAGTATAACTCCAGGAGAGTCGCCAAGAGTCTCTTTGAGTCATTTTCCAGTAGAGGGGAGGATGGGCTCCAGTCGAGAAATCGCCTAAAGACAGTACTGGAAGCTCCCTCTAGAGTAGTTCTACTGTATCGTGGAGTCATTTTCCAGTAGAGTAGAGGAAGAGCATCTCATTTCCCTGCTCTCATCTATCCTAGGCTATGTAAGTATATAGGATTTGTGGTATGTCTCTTCGAGTCTATTGCAGGCATTTTCTAATCAACTTTTGACATACTCACTGACACTCCGAAGAACTTCAATGCACTCCTTCTCAGGCTGGAGATCGTCTCTTAATAATCATTTGACGGCGCTTGATGAGTCCTCAATCTAACTCTTTAGACATTCATCGTAGCACCAGCCTCAATGATTCAATAATTGAATCAATATCTGTATGATCACTAAGATGGCCATGGTACGTAACCCTAATTGTACTAAGGGACTGAAGGATATGGTTAGATCCTCAAGCGCATCACGGAAGCGTGAGCGTCGTATCGAATACGACGAGGAGCGACTAGTCGCACTAGTTGCTCGATGCAGCAGAATTTAAAAATTTTTTATTACGACGAGACCACATGATCCAAGAACACTTCTCGGATCGTCTCGTCTAAACCACAAACAAGTAATAGGATTACCTCTTGAAGCGTGGTTGCGATCAAGTCTCTAAACGAAGAGACCTCCTGTCTCAAGTCCGATCCGACGGAGGAGACGCTTGCGAGCGTGGGGATGAACCGTGTGCTTCTCGCAATCCATGTTGATGATCCAAGTGGTGGATCTCCTGATCTCGAAACACGAGATCCGACGTCTTCTTCACGAGCAAGGCGCACCGAAGGAGACGGAGATCCACGAGCAGACGAACGGGCAGCATAACGACGATGCTACGGCGATGGAGAACTTCTCCATGGCATCCATGGTGGACGGCCATGAGAGGAAGAGAGAGGGCTGACCTCTAGAGAGAAAGAGAGAGGGAGAGAGAGATGCTTCTCAAGCATTATATGTAAAAAGAAAGCATGGGTATGCCTCTCTATTTATAGGGTTTTGGGATCCATGGATCTCAATCCATGGGACAACACAAATCCAATGGTTCTCATTAATTGTGTTTCTTTCGATGGCTAAGATTTATGTTGGTAAAAACCAACAACAATTAATTTAATAAAAATCAAATATATGTAGAATATAATTTGATTTATATTAAATCAATCTCAATTAGAGAAATAGGAAAGGAGGCAAGCCTCCTTCCATAAGAGGGGTGGACGGCCACCACATTCCTTGTGGGAATTGTGGCCGTCCACTCTTCCTATATGGAAGGTGGATGTCTCTCCTTCTATATGAGATTGTATTATCTCATAATTCTCTCTAATATCTCTCAACAACTTTTGTTGAATATTATTTCACAAAAATAAATCCAATTTATTTTGTGAACATTGCAATCACGCCATTGGAAATTTGTGAATCACATTCACAACCCAAAACAAAAAGTAATTTATATTTTCAATTAATTAGACAATGTGTATCCAATACACATTAATAATTAATCTACTAATATAAATTATATTTAACTCTCCCCAATACATTATAAATCACATTTATAATATATTATGAATAATTGGATATTACTATCCACATTATTCTTATCCTTGATAATTAAATCATATTTAATCATCTTGGATCTCTTTATCTCATGTGTTCAAATAATATGAATCACATTCATATTATTCACATCTTTGATAATCAAATCACATTTAATTATCTAAGATAACTCTCCTTATAATATGAATCAAATTCATATTATTCATGATAATTAAATCACATTTAATTATCCATTTTCTCAATGCTCGGATACATATATCAACAATAGAATTATCCATGAACTCTTTCAAGGATAATGCGCTTTCTCCGCGAATACTTGGAGATAAGGACAGGGCGATTGTATTGTTCCACGTATAGTGACATGGATATTGAGATCATATCTCAAATCCAGATCTCGGGCCTCCCATAGATGCTTGATTAAATCAAGACCGCAAATCTAATCTTCTCGTTGAATCTGAATCACATTCAGATCAATGTCCAACATTTGGACTAAGATCAGATTACTTCTCTACTGAGAGGAGTCACTAAAATCCAGACCCGTTTCATCACTCCCTAGGAATGGAAGCGTCATGGTTATACAACCGTTTATGATCACATCATCCTCAGGTATTCCTAATACATGTACATCCTGCATACTGGAAGACTCAGATTAAACCAGAAGTATTAGATCAACTTTACACTGTCTACTTCAGGGTTTTATCAGTAGGTTTCTCATTCGATCATTGGGAGTCGGTATTGATCATATACTTTCCAAAAGCATATATCATACCTATGTCTTGATTATATACTTTCCAAAAGTATATATCAAACCTACAAATTCAGTCAAGCTTCCAAAGCGAGACGACCGTGCGCACGGAATTTGATTCTTCCCAATATCTCATGAGTGGGCTCATGTCTTCCGGTTCAGTAGTGAACCTGTATGATCCCTTCGAGAGATCGTATTACTCATATGCCCTTATATGCACACCAGCGCGCCGGTGTATAGACCTTGATTAGGTCATCAACCTATTGGTCTGCCAAATGTACATACTCAGACATATAGTAACACATCTGTCTCTGGTCAGAGGATGTGTGCCTATATCATGACAGCATATGATATAGGACTTTGGTTATCTCGATCTCGTTAAGTCAACTCTTTGACCTAACTTATCCGACACCTCCGAATCTCTATTCCTATGCAGAAGACCTGCATCAAGAGGTCGGTCAGATATCAACCTAAGTGAGATAGGATTGCCATCTCCTACTCAGGTTGGAGATCATCTCTTAATAATCATTTGACGGTGCTTGATGAGTCCTCAATCTAACTCATTAGATATTCATCTAAGCATCAGCCTCTATGATTCAATAATTGAACAACAGCTGTATGATCATTAAGATGGCCATGGTACATAACCCTAATTGTACTAAGGGACCTATTATGCAAATTATGTGTTCTTCACTTCAGATCAAGGAGTGAATTGCAACAAGATTTATTGCATAATGGCTTGTCGTGGGCTCGCATTTCCAACAATCTCCCACTAGCCCAAAGAGCCATTAATGGGCTAATCATTTAAACCCACACTCATGTGACAATCATAGGCTATTTAGAAAATAGCTAGGTAAGCTGATCAGTCACTCCGTTCCCAAGAGACTACGCCAAGTCCTTTTACGGCAATTGCATATCTCCTAGTAACAGTGCTCGCATCCAATGCGAATGTTGCATCTCATGCAACCGATACTCAATTTTGTTGGTTATAGTGTCCTTGACACTACATCTTATTAATTATCATAACCAGTATTCTCATAATCCTTATTAGAATACCTTCATTCCTGAAGATCTCTATCTCCTAAGGTAACTGCAGTCAAGACCCTTATAGATCACTATCTACAAGATCTTAAACTTTTGAAGATAAGACTTTGAGATCACTATCTCCAAGTTTTATTATCTTTGAAGATATTATCATTACTGCAATCAAGTGTTTTATCTCCATAGCAGGATCAGTAACAGTTTACTACTCCCACTGCATGGTAGACATCTGGTTCTTGTACATATCTAGAATACATTCAGCTTCTCATAACTTATGCACAAGTGCAAGCAGTTCTAGCATTCACTTCCTCAACTCATTGAGGTGCTATCCCTCTAGACAGGTCACTACCACATCTTAAGGGAAGGAAGCTTTTCTTGGAATTGTTCAGAAAATGGAATAAGTCCAAGGTGTACTACTAATGCGACAGTCCCAATACCCTCTTCTCTTTGCTTCTGAACGACTTCAGAATTAAGATCTAAGAGGTATCCTTGAAATCGTATCTCAAGGTATGAAACAACCAAATTTTAAAACACTTATTATTATCCTTATATCATTCTAAATGATTAGAATAATATCTACATTTAGCACGATGAACACAATGGCACTCCCACTAAGCTTCACATGGTTCATCAAGATTCTATCTGAAATCATAACATTTATAATTTCATCAAATCTTATGTTCCAACTACAGGAAGCTTATTGGAGTCCAAAGATGGAGTTCTTCAGCTAGCACACCTTGCTTTCCTCAACCATGAAGCCCTGGGGCTACTTCATATGAACATCCTCAGAGAGGTATTCATAGAGGAATGCAATCTTGACTCACATCATGAAGATGCCATAGTCAAGTTGTGCAGCTATAGTTAGCAATATTCTGATGGGTTAAAGCAAGGTCACTGGAGAGCAAGTCTCATCGCAAGCGATGTCTTCTCTGCGGTGTGTAGCTCATGGCTACGAACCGTGCTTTGAAGGTCTACATCTTCTCATCAGGTTCCCTCTTTCTCTTGAAGATCCATTTACATCTTAATGGGTCTGACCCATATAGGTGGATCCTCGAGGGTCCATATACGACACTTGTATATGAAGTCTACATTAGACTTTTATTGCTAACATCCATCTTTCCATGTCATGATCCTCAGGAGCTTCATCACATGAAATCCGATCATTGTCAGATTTAACTGACACATGGAATCCATCCTCAAACTTATTTGAAGAGGTATTAATGTTTAATCCTAGCATAATTATGCTAGGATTAATCATTGATTAAATCATGTCACACATGATCAATTGTATCTCCCTACAACTCCTTTGAGTTAAGGTTCATTAGGAGGATTGAGATAGGAATGATATTCATATCTCCATAAGGTATTTCTTGAATTCATCTAATAGGTACGGGCTACCTTGGTTAGATCAAATTCATTTCATCTTCCTTCAAACTTTGGTTCTAAACCAAAATTGCGAAATCTTTGAACATTTCAAAGGTTTCTTAGGTGAAGAGAAGAGATCTCATATCATACATAATCATTAACAGATATCACATATCCATAATGTTTACTATGATATAGATGATCTGCATACATCAAAATGTATGAGATCCTTAATACCTAGGCATCTTACACCTTTCCCAAGGAAGGATGTATTAGACATTTTACTTTGAATACAATATTCACAAGTATGTGAGATTTGAATCTTTAGACAATCTAAAGTTTCATGTCTTACCAGTCCATTGATTTCATCAACAGACATATGTCCAAAATTTGATGCCAGATCATTGTCAAATGATCTTTATCCTCCTATTGATCTTTTAAAGGTTTAATTTTCAGTATTAGAAATCTCAATGAACCATTCAATAATTTTCTAATTTAATAGAGTCCACTAGATTTTAGATTACTATCTGAAATATTTCCATCATACCTCTTTATGATAGATTTATTACAGAATTCATGTTTATATCCAACAATTAGAAATAAACAATCAGTGTATTCTAATATCTAGGTCATAGAGACATTCTCTAAGACTAAGGGCTCCCACTGAAAATATGAAGTCTATTGATCTCATGGAAACTGTTGCAACACTTGCATCACTTTCAACATGGATGATCAATAAACCTTAAGATCAAATTTCTAATATTCTAATACATATGCAACCAATTGCAAGTGTTATTAGAAGATTGAGATACAATTATTAGACTTTACCTTATCAAATAAGTAAGTCAATTTCAATGATTATATGTAGATTATACTGATGCTCCATCCGAGTCCTTTTCTGAGGATTCTAGACAGACTTGATAGTCATACTATCAACACATCAACTTATTGCAGTATTGGCATTCATCCAACTCTTTGGATGTCATATGGAAGTCACAGAAGTACAGTCAACTCTTTGACTATACCTCTTACTTGGGTCCAAGTCATGCTTCCACTGCGCTCCCTTTTGTATGTAAGCAACCTTTGCTCAAGACCAAGGATCTCTTATGTTAAAATCAAAAATTTCAATATAAGAGTATTTCAACATTTATATAAGCTTCATTTAAGTTCATATAATATGAATATTATGAAGCTTCATGAATGACTAGAGTATAGACAGTAGAATGATGACACTCATCATCTACATCCATCTAAACTCTTTGAAATATAGGTTCAGGTAGGTATTCAAACAATTTGAATACATTATCTCTAATAGAGCTACCATTCTACATGATGTAGAGAACCATGTCATTCATGATTAAATGTCAAGAGCACATATATATGCCAGAATATCTTTATTGATTTTATAAGGATTAATTTGATAATTACGATCATCATCGACATGTCACTTCAAAAGTACATTCGATAAGATCAAGACTTGTAGAGACATACGAACCCTAGGGTTTTAGTCCTATTGTCTTATTTAATTATCACTTCTCATTGTTATGAGTAAACTTGCACATTGCAACCACATACATTGTGTGTCCAATTGCAAGTACAATATCTGGATTATAGGGTCCAATCCACGATATTTTACTGGTTATTATTGAGTATAAAATTGAGTGGGTTTAATGAAGGATTATCTGAAATAAGAAATTTGCATGAGTATATATATTTATATATATACATGTTTTACTTTGAATTAGGAATTTTATATCAAAGCTGTCTTGCCTTGTCAAAGACACTAAAAGTTCATTCCCTTAATCACTTTCAATGTAAGAGATATACTTACCATTATATCTCAGCAAGATCTGGGATCTCCTCTTTATCTTTGTTACATCCCAATAATATGAGAAACTGCAACTCCAATGAAGAGAAGCGGGAACACATTCCGCCTTGCAAGTCCAACTTGCATTTCCCAATTCGGTCTTTAACACCCGGGCCCACCACCCCTAAGGTGATGTTGACCCGTCGTTAATTGAACCAACCGTCAACAGGAATACAACTCGCTATGCGCAATCCAATATCGCCCCAATAATATGAGGACCCAATATTGGGGTCACTACGCATACGTCCTTACTCTTTCGAGAAGCAAAGAGTCCGATCCAGATGCGCTTGTATATAGGAGCTGTCACTTCGTACAGGCGTCTCCTATATACAATCCCTGGCGACGGAAACCCTTCGCCTTGACGGGAGACCATGGATGTCACTTATGTGATCCACCACCTCTTATTCAAATTTAATTAATTACTATGAATCACATTCATATAATTAATTCTTCCAAGGGAATTATTAACTCTAATCATATTAGAGTATTCTTAATTGGATATAATTAACTTAATCATATTAAATTAATTATCAATCCAATTCAATCAATCAAACTTAATTTTATGCTTGAATATACATATATGATATTATTCTCAAAGTACGTATTAATTCGAATTTTAATAATTAGAAAAATACATCATAATCCCTCGGACATTATCCCGACCCTACCCGCTGTCATGGCCAGTACCGACGGGAGTGGGGCGGACCACATACGTTGCAACCCGCTGACCAGCGATCCCCGACTAGACACCATATCCACCTCGGGAAAGGAAAATGCCAAATTGATTATTTTGTACTTGAGATGATCATCGGTTCTTCAACCGAAATTATACCATATAGTAATCAAAACAATTTTGATTTTAAGGAAATTTGCTAGGCAAATTCCCAAGTCCTATTCAAGCAAGAAGTTTGATGATTGTAATTCCAATTAAGGTTTAGATCAAATCTAATCAACTAATTGGTTGGGGCTAAGTCAATTAGGCAAATAATCATGTTTCAATATTTCACAAATATTTTTCAAGATTATTTCACGAAATTAACAATTAATTTCACTAATTGACAATCACTTGGATCTAGATTAGGAAAGCAATTTCAGCAGTGACCCCTACTTACTAAAATTGGCATATCTCAATCATATTAAATCCAAATTAAGCAAAGTCAATTTCTAAAGTTTGCTAATTTGATTTAGGACAGAACCTAAGTGATGTTTCATGCATTTCGAGGCAAGTCTAAACAGTAATTAACACTTTAATCACGTTCAGATTCACAGTTCCCGCAACAGTGCATACATGTTCATTAAAACTACCATATCTAGAGCATACGAAATCCGATTTACGCAAACTCAGATCCTATGGTTTCCTTATTTAACGGGGAACAAAATCCAAGTATAAAATTCGTGTTTAAACAATTTAAATAGTGCCTAATTTCTTTACTAAACAGATCTGCGAAATCAAATGCGATGAAAACTTTCGCGACCTTAACGAACCCAAGTCGTCCTCGGTTAGCGAATCACTATTTGAAACCGTCGACCTAAGGCTCTGATACCACTTGAAGGATATGGTTAGATCCTCAAGCGCATCACGGAAGCGTGAGCGTCGTATCGAATACGACGAGGAGCGACTAGTCGCACTAGTTGCTCGATGCAGCGGAATTTAAAAAATTTTTATTACGACGAGACCACATGATCCAAGAACACTTCTCGGATCGTCTCGTCTAAACCACAAACAAGTAATAGGATTACCTCTTGAAGCGTGGTTGCGATCAAGTCTCTAAACGAAGAGACCTCCTGTCTCAAGTCCGATCCGACGGAGGAGACGCTTGCGAGCGCGGGGATGAACCGCGTGCTTCTCGCAATCCATGTTGATGATCCAAGCGGCGGATCTCCTGATCTCGACACATGAGATCCGACGTCTTCTTCACGAGCGAGGCGCACCGAAGGAGACGGAGATCCACGAGCAGACGAACGGGCAGCATAACGACGATGCTACGGCGATGGAGAACTTCTCCATGGCATCCATGGTGGACGGCCATGAGAGGAAGAGAGAGGGATGACCTCTAGAGAGAAAGAGAGAGGGAGAGAGAGATGCTTCTCAAGCATTATGTGTAAAAAGAAAGCATGGGTATGCCTCTCTATTTATAGGGTTTTGGGATCCATGGATCTCAATCCATGGGACAACACAAATCCAATGGTTCTCATTGATTGTGTTTCTTTCAATGGCTAAGATTTATGTTGGTAAAAACCAACAACAATTAATTTAATAAAAAACAAATATATGTAGAATATAATTTGATTTATATTAAATCAATCTCAATTAGCGAAATAGGAAAGGAGGCAAGCCTCCTTCCATAAGAGGGGTGGACGGCCACCACATTCCTTGTGGGAATTGTGGCCGTCCACTCTTCCTATATGGAAGGTGGATGTCTCTCCTTCTATATGAGATTGTATTATCTCATAATTCTCTCTAATATCTCTCAACAACTTTTGTTGAATATTATTTCACAAAAATAAATCCAATTTATTTTGTGAACATTGCAATCACGCCATTGGAAATTTGTGAATCACATTCACAACCCAAAACAAAATGTAATTTATATTTTCAATTAATTAGACAATGTGTATCCTATACACATTAATAATTAATCTACTAATATAAATTATATTTAACTCTCTCCAATACATTATAAATCACATTTATAATATATTATGAATAATTGGATATTACTATCCACATTATTCTTATCCTTGATAATTAAATCATATTTAATCATCTTGGATCTCTTTATCTCATGTGTTCAAATAATATGAATCACATTCATATTATTCACATCTTTGATAATCAAATCACATTTAATTATCTAAGATAACTCTCCTTATAATATGAATCAAGTTCATATTATTCATGATAATTAAATCACATTTAATTATCCATTTTCTCAATGCTCGGATACATATATCAACAATAGAATTATCCATGAACTCTTTCAAGGATAATGCGCTTTCTCCGCGAATACTTGGAGATAAGGACAAGGCGATTGTATTGTTCCACGTATAGTGACATGGATATTGAGATCATATCTCAAATCCAGATCTCGGGCCTCCCATAGATGCTTGATTAAATCAAGACCGCAAATCTAATCTTCTCGTTGAATCTGAATCACATTCAGATCAATGTCCAACATTTGGACTAAGATCAGATTACTTCTCTACTGAGAGGAGTCACTAAAATCCAGACCCGTTTCATCACTCCCTAGGAATGGAAGCGTCATGGTTATACAACCGTTTATGATCACATCACCCTCAGGTATTCCTAATACCTGTACATCCTGCATACTGGAAGACTCAAATTAAACCAGAAGTATTAGATCAACTTTACACTATCTACTTCAGGGTTTTATCAGTAAGTTTCTCATTCAATCATTGGGAGTCGGTATTGATCATATGCTTTCCAAAAGCATATATCATACCTACGTCTTGATTATATACTTTCCAAAAGTATATATCAAACCTACAAATTCAGTCAAGCTTCCAAAGCGAGACGACCGTGCGTACGGAATTTGATTCTTCCCAATATCTCATGAGTGAGCTCATGTCTTCCGGTTCAGTAGTGAACCTGTATGATCCCTTCGAGAGATCGTATTACTCATATGCCCTTATATGCACACCAGCGCGCCGGTGTATAGACCTTGATTAGGTCATCAACCTATTGGTCTGCCAAATGTACATACTCAGACATATAGTAACTCATCTGTCTCTGGTCAGAGGATGTGTGCCTATATCATGACAGCATATGATATAGGACTTTGGTTATCTCGATCTCGTTAAGTCAACTCTTTGACCTAACTTATCCGACACCTCCGAATCTCTATTTCTATGCAGAGGACCTGCATCAAGAGGTCGGTCAGATATCAACCTAAATGAGATAGGATTGCCATCTCCTACTCAGGCTGGAGATCATCTCTTAATAATCATTTGACGGTGCTTGATGAGTCCTCAATCTAACTCATTAGATATTCATCTAAGCATCAACCTCTATGATTCAATAATTGAACAACAGCTGTATGATCATTAAGATGGCCATGGTACATAACCCTAATTGTACTAAGGGACCTATTATGCAAATTATGTATTCTTCACTTCAGATCAAGGAGTGAATTGCAACAACATTTATTGCATAATGGCTCGCCGTGGGCTCGCATTTCCAACAGGGACCTATTATGCAAATTGTTTATTCTTCATTTCAAATCAGGGAATGATGTTCGCAATAACATTTATTGCTTAATGTCTTGTCGTGGGCTCGTATGTCCAACAATCTCCCACTAGTCCATAGAGTCATTATTGGGCTAATCATTTAAATCCACACTCACGTGACAATCATAGGCTATCTAGAAAAATAGCTAGGTAAGTTGATCAGTCACTCTGTTCCCAAGATACTAAGCCAAGTCCTTTTATGGCACTTGCATATCCCAAGCTAACAGTGCTCGCATCCAATGCGAATGTTGCACTTTATGCAACCAATACTCAATTTTGTCAGTTATAGTGTCATTGACACTACAATACAATAATTATTATAACCAGCATGTAATTTTCATTATCCTTATAAGAATATCCTTATTCGTGTAGATCTCTATCTCCCAAGGTATCTGTAGTTAAGACCTTTTAGATCTCCATCTATAAAGTCTTAATTTCATGAAGATAAGACTTAGAGATCACTATCTCTAAAGTCTTGTCATCTTTGAAGATATTGTTATTACTGCAATCAAGTGTTTTATCTCCATAGTAGGATTAGTAACAGTTTACTACTCCCACTGTATGGCAAACATCTGGCTTTTGTACACATCTAGCATACGCCGAGCTTCCCAAAACCGATGCACAAGGGCAAGCAGTTTTAGCATTCACTTCCTCAACTCCTTGAGGTGTTATCGCTTCAGATAGGTTTGTACCACATGTTAAGGAAAGGAAGCCCTTCTTGGAATGTTTCCAGAAATGAAACATGTCCAAGGTGTACTACTAATGTGACAGTCCCAATACTCTCTTTTCTTTGCTTCTGAACAACTTCATAATTAAGATCTAAGAGGTATTCTTGAGATCATATATCAAGGTGTGGAAAAACTAGATTATAAAACACTTATTATTATCCTTATATCATTCCAAATTATTAGGATGTTATCTACATTTAGCACGATGAACACAATGGCACTCCCACTAAGCTTCATATGGTTCATGAAGATTCTATCTGAAATTACAACATTTATAATTTCTTCAGATCTGATGTTCCAACTACAAGAAGCTTATTTGAGTCCATAGATGGAGTTTCTTTAGCTTGCACGTCTTGATTTCCTCAACCATGAAGCCCTGGGGCAACTTCATGTGAATATCCTTAGAGATGTATTCATGGAGGAATGTCATCTTGACACACATCTTAAAGATGTCACGGTCAAGTTGTGTAGCTAAAGTTAGCAATAATTTGATGGGCTTAAGCATAGTCATTAGAAAGCAAGTCTCATTGCAAGCGATGTCTTCTTTCTGTGTGTATCTTGAGGTTACGAACCGTGCTTTGAAGGTCCCTACCTTCTCATCAGGTTCCTTCTTTTTCTTGAAGATTTATTTACACCTTAATGGGTCTTACCCATATAGGTGGATCCTCGAGGGTCCATATACAACATTTGTATATGAAGTCTACTTTAGACTTTATTGCTAACATCCATCTTTCCATGCTATGATATTCAGAAGCTTCATCACATGAAGTCAGATCATTGTCAGACTCAACTGACACATGGAATCCATCCTCAAACTTATTTGAAGAGGTATTAGTGTTTCATCTTTTATCGAACTTTTAGTTTCCAGTTTTAGGAGCCTCATTATCTTCTCACGACTAAATGGGTTCCTTTACTTCATTTTCATCTTGATTCTCAAGAGTCTCATCATCTAAGAATCACATTCTCAGATATGAAATCTTTTAAGAATCTCAAGGTCATAAAGCAGGTATCCAATACCATCCTTTATTTTCCTAATGAAGTAGCACTCTCAGTTGCTAAATTCCAGCTTACTTGCCTGAGGATATATATTGTAGTCTCTACTACATATATTACTGGAAACTAATAGGTAATTATTCTAAAAATCATCACTGATCAAATCATTTCATACATGATCCAATTGTATCTCCATACAACTCTCTTGAGTTTGGGTGTATTAGGAGGATTGAGATAGGAATGATATTAATATCTCCATAAGATATCCTTTGAATTCATCTAATATGTACAAGCTATCCAGGTTAGATCAAATTTATTTCATCTTCCTTCAAACTTTGATTTTAAACCAAAATTGTGAAATCTTTGAACATTTCAAATCTTTCTAAGGTGAAGAGAAGAAATCGTATATCATAAATAATCATCGAATGATACCACATATCATAAATGTTTATCATGATATAAATGATCCACATACATCAATATGTATGAGATATTAAATACCTTGACATCTTAATCCATTCTCATAGAAGAGTGCTTTGGACATTATTACTTTGAATACAATATAGTATGTAAAATTTGAAATTTTAGACATTCTAAAGTTTCATATCTTACTAGTCTACTGATCTTATCAACAGACTTATGTTTAAGGTTTGATGCCAGATCATTATCAAATGATCTTCATTCTCCTATTGATCTTTAAAGGTTTAATTTTCGGTATTAGAAATGTTAATGAACCAGTCATTAATTTTGTAATTTAATAGAGTCCTCTAGATGTTAGATTACTTTCTGAAATATATATCAATCATAATTCCTTATGATAGGTCTATTATAGAATTCATATTTATTTCCGACATTTAGAAATAAACAATGATTGTATTCTAATATCTAGTTCATAGAGACATTCTCTAAGACTAAAGACTCTCCCACTGAAATTAAGAAGTCTATCTATTCAATAGAGATTGTTGCAACAATTGCATCAAATATCTATGTGGATGACTATTAAACCTTAAGATCAAATTTCTAGTCTTCTAAAACATATGCATCCAATTGCAAGTGCTATTAGAAAAATGAGATACAATTATAAGACTTTTAATCTTATCCAATAAGAAAGTCAATTTCAACGATTAAATGTAGATTATTCCGATGCACTATCCAAGTCCTTCTCTAAGGATCCAAGATAGTCTAGATAGTCAGACTATCAATACATCGGCTTATTGCAGTATTGGCATTCATCCAACCCTTCAATGTCATATGGAAGTCATAGAAGTATGGTCAACTCTTTTATTTTCCTTCTTACTTGAGACCAACTCATGCTTCCACTGTGCTCCCTTTATCTATAAGCAACCATTGCTTAAGACTAAGGATCTCTTGTGTTGAATTCAAAAGATTTCAATATAAGAGTACTTCAACATTTATACATGCTTTCATTCAGTTCATACAATATGAATGTTCTGAAGCTTCATGAAAGACTATAGTATAGATAGTAGAATGACGACACTCATCATATCTACATACATCCTAACTCTTAAAGACTTTTGGCTCAGGCGGGCATTCAAACAATTTGAATATATCATCCCTTATAGAGCCATCATTCTGCATGATGCAGAGAACTATGTCATTCATGATTAAATGTCGAGAGCACATATGCATGCCAAAACATCTTCTTAGATTTTTTAAGGATTATTCGACAATTATGATCATCATCGACATGTCACTTCCAAAGTACATTTGATGAGATTAAGACTATAGAGACATACAAACTCTAAGGTTGTAGACCTATTATTTAATTGTCATTCCTCAATATTGTGAGGAAACTTGCATATTGCAACCACGTATAATATGTGTCCAATGTAAGTGCAGTATCTTGATCATGAATCCAATTCATGAGAATTTAATGGTTATTATTGAGTATAACAGTGTGTGGGTTTAATGAAAAATTATCTGAAATAAGAAATTTGCATAAAGAAATATATATTTTACTTTGATTTAGGAATTTTATATCAAAGTTGTCTTGCCTTGTCTACATTGAAAGTTCATTCCCTTAATCACATCCAATGTAAGAGATATACTTACCATTATATCTCAAGCAAGATCTGGAATCTCCTTCCTTATCTTTGTTACTTCCCAATAATATGAGAACCTATAACTCGGATAAAAAGAAGCGGGAACATATTCCGCCTTGCAAGTCCAACTTGCATTTCCAATTCGGTCTTTAACACCCGGGCCCACCACCCCTAAGGTGATGTTGACCCATCATTAATTGAACCAACCGTTAACAGGAATACAACTCACTGTGCGCAATCCAATATCACTTCAATAATATGAGGACCCGATATTGGGGTCACTACGCATACTTCCTTACTCTTTCAAGAAGCGAAGAGCTCGATCCAGTTGCGCTTGCATACAGGAGCTGTCACTTCGGACATGCGTCTCCTACATACAATCCCTGACGACGGAACCCTTCGCCTTGACGGGAGACCATGGATGTCACTTATGCGATCCTCCATACCATATTCAAATTCCAATTAATCATTATGAATCATATTCATTACGATTAATTCCTCCAAGGGAAACAACTCTATTAATAATAGAGTGTTTTAATTTTAATTGGATTCCAATTAATCTAATCATATTACATTAGTGATCGAATTAATATCCAGCAAATATTTTTTAATTGTTATTTGAAATATAGTATTATCTCAAATATGTATTATTTCGTATTTTAATAATTAGAAAAATACACTGTGATCTCTCATGCATTATCGAGTCCCTACCCCCTGTTATGGCCAATACCGACGGGAGTGGGATAGACTACATATGGTGCAACCTACTATCCCAACGCTCCTCGACTAGACACCATATCCACCTCATGAAAGGATAATGCCGAATTGATCATTGTGTACTTGAAATGATAGTTGATTTTTTAACTGAAGTTATACCATATATAATAATAATCAAAATATTTTTTATTAACATTATAAGAAGATTTGCTAAATAATTCCCAGATCCTATTCAAGCAACTTTGTTTGTTGGAATGTTCATACAACCACTTGTGATCTAGATCATATCTAATCTATTATTGATTAAGGCAATGCCATTTAAGGAAATAATTATGATCAAATATTTCAAAAATATTTATCCATAATTATTCCGTGAAATTAAACCATTTAATTTCATTAATTAATTAAATGGCAATCACAAGGTGCTTGATTATGAAAGTAAATTCCAGCAGTGACCCTCACTTACTAAAATCAGCATATCTTAATCAATTTAAATCCAAATTAAGCAAAATAACATTTCAAAGTTTGCTAATTTTATTTACAACAGAACTTAAGTGATTTGCACGCATTTTTATGTAACAGAACGAGTCGCGCAGACCAGTGAAAGCATGCGACATTAATTCGCGGATCCGAACCTTCACCGATTCATGCATGGTGATCAATGAGCAACAAAAATCATTCTAGAAAAGAATCATAAAATCCAATTCAATCGGGAGTTCCATTATTACAACATCACTAAGGGTATACTTGTAAAAGAAAAACTGAATAATTTCACTATGTAACTCTCCGTTCCAGTAGGCATAGAGATATCCACCATAAATCATGTAATTAACCTTACCACGATGAATGTCTCATTGAGTCCGTCGCACAAAGTTGAGTGCTTGGTCAAACTTATTCTTCACCTGAAATAAATAAACATAATTTTGCATGAGCCTAAAGCCTAGTATGTATCGGGGTCCATGCATGGGAATTCTAATAGTCTTTTAACCTGTTATAAATCATGTAATTAACTCTCATGGAATAACATCATGTGCCTGATTGTTCACATGCATGTCTGAGTACGTTTCCTAACATGTACGATTTGGATTCTTTCATAACAATGGGTATACGTATGTAAATTACATAAAAAATATATAAGCTGTCTTTTTTTCATCATAAGGGGTATGTCTCGTGAAATTCATAATATGTATATGTACCCTTTATTAATTAGATCATTCTTTTGGATTAACCCCTTAAATAGCTTTTGCATGACTTGTCACGGTTTATTATTCTTAAACCATTTCTCTCATAACATATAATAATTTATCCTTGATTAAATCATTTCCTTGCGTAGTATGTAATGGTTTACCATTATAAATAATTTCTTTCATCCCTTGTAATGATTTATTATTTCTTTAAACCATTATAAATCGTTTCTTTCATAATTTGCAACGATTTACCTTTATACATCATTTCCTTACATACTTGTAATGGTTTACCATTATAAACCATTTATTTTGTAACTTATAATGATTACCTTTATAAATCATTTCATTGCATACTTGTACTGGTTTACTGTTATAAACCATTTATTTCATAACTTTCATGTACGTATCTTGTTATACGTTTTCAAACGCTGGCACTTGCGGTCCATGACAGTGTAGCTACAACTGTAGAGGACTTAGCTTTTGCCTTTGTGGTTCCTTGCAATCATACGCTCCTTGCGGCGTTGCCCCTTGCGGCATTAACATGACAGTGTAGGTACAACTGTAGAGGACTTATCTTTTACCTCTATGATTCCTTGCAACCATACGCCCCTTGCGGCGTTTCCCCTTGGGCCTACGATAATTGGACTGTAGAGGTGGCTCCCACCATTAGGTGTAGCACTTAGCTCCGCTTATCGTCATCATGCCATTATTTATTTTAAGGAAATTTCAGTTCTTTTAATAGCATTTCATTTTCCATACAAGTCATATACACATATACATATTCTTTCATTTCCACCAACCAATTCTTTCACAATGTTGAGAAATAACTTCTCTTAATTTAAGTCGGTGCCAATATTTATCGTTAACTTTAATGACTTATTTATACCAACATTCAATATCAAATGTTATATGGATTTATAAGTTCCCATCCGTGCATAACTTGTAATTAAAGGATATGTCAGTATGCATAAAAAGTTATATACTTGAAGCCCATGATTTCCTGTTGGACTTATATAGTAACGCATGGAATTATAATAATTTATACAATTATATGATACATGCATGCATTTATCAACTCTTTAAGGAAACATTTGAATTTAATCGTTTTTGATTAGTGGCTTTTGCATGTAGATTTACAATAAGCACCAGCTTATAATGAAACTACAATCTCTAAATTAACGTGTGTGCTCAAATAAGGTCATTTTTTTATGATTATAGTTACCAAATGTGGATCTTTTAATGATATGAATTCAATAAGGCAAAAGGAGACATTGGGGGAACAACTCCCCTTTTATACCTATTTCACATAATTTTGGCTACTAAGAAAAGGATATAATACTTGCCAAAATTATCTCATCTAATTATCATACTACAAGCAACTTATCAAGAATAACAAGAAAAAGAAAATCCTTCTCAGAAGAAAGGAGAAACTAACGTGCATATGTTTTTGCATTTAGAGGCTATGTAAAATATTATATTTAATATATAAAGAGCATCCATTAACTGCTTGTAGAAATCATATACAGGAACAATTCCAAAATTGTGTAATTCATCATCTTTCTAGTTAACAAGCATCAACAAAAAATGTATTCAAGCATCAAGGATGGAGAAATAATAAGCACGATTAGCTCGGAACATGGATGGTGGTCTTAATGGATGGTGATCATAGTATTTGAAACGTCCATGTATAGATCATGTTTCTGATATAATCTTTACTCATTTGTACTAAACCGATACATACTTTTAGAGACATTGTTCAAAATTCAATTATTATGTATCCGAAAATCCTAGACCGATACATACAATTACAAATCGCAATCCAGGATTGATCATTGTTCATATGTAAAAACCTAATCCGATACATACCTTAGGTCCAAAGCTTAACTCTCTTTGATATGGTCATTGTGGCTTCATCCGGCCTTGTATTCGCACTATCCTTCTTCTTCGATTGGACATGTCATCTCTCATGACGAAGAGAATCTCTGGTAAGATCTTTCTCTCTCTTCTTGCACACGAATGTGGGAAGGGTGACGTGTGGATTTTAGGGCCTTATGGTCTTTTAATAGTTATCAATGAGGTAAATTAATTGGGGTAATAAAACTCATTCAAATGGCTATTCAATAATGCAATAATGGTAATATGGAATAGATGGATATTTGGTTGGAGGAAATTAAGAGATTTGATTTTTTTTTAAAAAAAACATGGCCGTTACAGTCTACCACACTTATAAAAATTTCGTTCTCGAAATTTCTTAGAATCCGATGATGCCGAAGAGGAGTGGATATTCCCTTGCATTTTACCTTATTCTTCAACACTCTTTTTATAACTGCGGACTAGCTTTAATCCCAAAATATGCTTTCACCCGCATTGCTCCGCTGAGAGTGTGATCTTCAAGATAATCTATAGAATGCATCATACAAAACCATGTTGATATTCGAGTGATGACCATTTATTTTAAGAAAACTCTACCAAAGGAAAATGTCTATCCGAGATTTATGCAAAATCATGAGCGCATGCTCCCAACGAAGCTTCAAATCTCTCGATGATCTTAGATGATTGACCTTATCTCTACAGGGGAAAAGGATTATTAACTTAAATTACATATCCATAACCTCTTGAAGACACTTCTAGCTAAGATGTGTATCTCATGTCCTGGTCTGGCATAATTTAATGGTAGGACATTGTCTAGGTTGTTGATCTCATTTATCTATAGTTTAACCATCCTCTCCATCGATTGCTCCAAGCAAGTAGATAAGAAGAGTGCTGATTCGATCCATTCATCTACACATGCTAACATGTATGGTATCATAAGGATGTATCCTTATCTTGGTAAATCCGTAACAAAATCTATATGATATGCTTCAATTCCACTCTACTATCTCCAAAAGTTGAGCATGGCTTGTTATTTTCAGATGTTTTATCCCAATCTATTGTCATATTAGGATTTTAGAAATAAATTATACAATCTCTATTTTAATTGTTGGCCAACAGTAATATCATTGGATATCTTTAGACATTTTTGTCATGTATGGATGAGTAGTTTACATCAATCTCCGAGATTCATATAATGTCTCCTACCTTGACTTATTATCACTAAGAATCCAGAATCTTTAATAATATAAGACACCATCCTCTATTCCATTAATAAAATAATATTACTCCTTCTTAGGTGTTCCGATCATTTTTGAAAGATCGACATCTTATTTGCTACTTTGATCCTTTAAATTACCAAGAAAAAAATTCTCGTTGTAACAATAATCTCACCAATCTATTAGAGAAAATATTATCATTACTGGCTCCAAGTAAGAAGTTGGACAGCTATTCTCTTGTGATCTTAGTTGGCACGATCTATAATTAATACCTTTTTTCATAAAGCATACCCTACTTTCTTTGTTAGATGTATCAATGTGAACTACAAGCCTCTAATGCATAATAGTAAGCTTCAGGGAAGGGTCATGGTCAACTTCAATCACATTCCTATAAATGTACAAACCTCGCATCCTTTCTAATGAGGTTTGTCATTGCTATTACAAGATGTGAGGAAGTTCTACATGGATCACAAATATGCCTTGCCACCCTAAAAATCCTTGAATCTCTAAATATCACCGAAGTATATAATAACATCATCTACAAATACGGTCATAAATTTATCATGATCTTCTAACAAAATCCTACTCATAAGTTCCGTAAAAGTCGCAAGAGCACGTGCAAGATCAAAATGCCTAATTAAATAATTCACAAAGGTCAAACTTTAATCTAGAACCTATCTGTAGAATGCTATCCTACTTTATTCCATGTTAATTAGAAAGGATGTTTTTTCTTCCTAATCAAATGAATAAATTATTAGTCCCAAGCAGTGGATGTTAATCCCTCAAAGTTGTATTATTTGCAGTTTGATAACCAACATAGATACTAAGACATATCTTTACTTTTCACACAGAGAATGAGTGCTCTTCATGGAGATTATTGAGTCACAAAGAAAAAAACTCCCTTATCCCACTTTCACTACCACCGATCCTTTAATTCCATCATTTCAATAGATATCATTTTGTAAGAAGTTTCTGAAATCAGTACAATTTAAGGGATGACATCAATGGAGAAATCCAATTCTCTATAAGAAGGTACTATGAATGATCATATGAAAAGGCATCAAGAAAAGTCCTTAACAACATATATTTTTTTCGTAATGTAATCAAGATGTTCATGTATACCTAATGAATAGTTCACTTGCTTCTCATACTCGTCGAATTCCATATCATATTTATCCTATAAAATGAATGGATTGTTGGGAATAAGGACCTTCAGTATAAATTCACCAAAGCTCCGTGCATGATACTTTCACAGTTGAGTCGTCAATGTCTATCAACTTTGGTAATTCTTGGTGTGTATCCTTGGCAATTTCATTATCTGAGTGATGAATCATGATCTTTGTTCACTTTAATTTCACAATGAAGAGTCATCTGAGTCGGGAAATCAAAAGGTCGGCAGTTGTCTCTACTACCTAAGTTTTACTCTATTCTTCTTAGTATTGGCTCACTATCAGTTGTGGATACCTTACACCTAGAGGAACTCCTGCTCTGATACTATTTGTAACGGAACGGGTTGCGACGATTGGCGGAAGCATGCGATATTAGATCGCACGATCAAACCGTTACCGAAAACATGCATGGCAATCATTGAGCAGAGATAATATCAATTCCTTAAAAAGTCCATTCAACAAAGAGTTCCATTATAACAAGTCCAATTGGGATATTTTTTTGCAACAAATATTCTAAGAATTTAAAACAACATCTCAACAGTTCCTGCAGGCATATAGATATCCTTAAATCTTCACGAGTTGTATCATACCACGTCAGGAATCCGAGGAATCTGTAGCACGATCTTGATTAAACACTACACCATGTTCTTTACATGAAATTGACAAAAATAATTTTGGCATGAGACCAATGCCCAGCATGCATCGGGGTCCATGCATGGGTATTCTAACGGTCCTTGGTCTGTTATAATTCATGTACTTGGATTTTTCATGTATTTACATCACTCCATGCCTAGATAATTCCCATGCATGTCTAATTCGATCCCTATCATGTATAATTTAGCTTCTTTCGTAAACATGGATATGCATGTATAATATGTAAATTGCATAAATAGGTATGACATTCACATCTTTCAACTTATGGGGCATATTCCATGAAGTACCTAACAATTTACATGCTTCTTAAATCATATAAATCACTTTGCATAATAGCTCCCATGACTATGTTGGTTTACTTTTCTTAAACCAATTCTTATGCGACATGTAATGGTTTATGCTTTATTTAAAACATCTCTTGTATAATATATAATGGTTTAATTGAATGTCATACCTATTTATGCAATTTACATATTATACATACATATCCATGTTTATGAAATAAGTCAATTATACAATATAGGGATCGAATTAGACATGCATGTGAATTATCAGGCACATAATGATGTAAATACATGAAAATCCAAGTACATGAATTATAACCGACCAAGGACCGTTAGAATACCCATGCATGGACCCCAATTTATACTGGACATTAGGCTCATGCAAAAATTATTTTTGTCAATTTCAGGTAAAGAACATGGTGGACTGCTTAATCAGGATCGTGCTACAGATTCCTCGGATTCCTGACGTGGTATGATACAACTCGTGAATATTTAAGGATATCTATATGCCTACAGGAACTGTTGAGATGTTGTTTTAAATTCCTATAGCAGTTTTTGCAAAAAAAAATACCCCGGTTGGACTTGTTATAATGGAACTCTTAGTTGAATGGACTTTTTAAGGAATTGATATTATCTCTGCTCAACGATTGCCATGCATGTTTTCGGTAACGGTTCGGTCGTACGATCTAATATCGCATGCTTCCGTCGATCATCGCGACTCGTTCTGTTACATTCTAAGCATTCCAAATCTGTAATTAGCTCCTTAATTACGTCATGATTCGCAATCCCTGAAACAGTGGATACATGTTCACTAATTTGATCATAACTTGAGCAAACAGATTCGAAATCATGCAAAATCAGATCCTACGGGTTCCTTATTTAACGGGGAACAAAATTCAAGTTTTATTTTCGTCTTTAAACAATTTAAACAAGGGCTAAAATATGCACTAAATAGAGATGCGAAAATAAAATGCGATAAAAATTTCACAAACCCTAGAGAACCCAGGTCGCCTTAGGTTTATGGATCGCATCCAAAACCTCCAACCTGGCTCGGATATCACTTGAAGGATATTGTAAGATCCTTAAGCGCAACGCGGAAGCATGAGAGGCAGCGGAAAGTAAAAAATTTTCTTGCAATGAAACCACATGATCCAAGAACACTTCTTGGATCGTTTCATCTAAACCACAAACAAGTATCAGGGTTATCTCTTGAGGCGTGGTTGCTATCGAGTCTCTAAATGAAGAGACCTCCTATCTCAAGTTCGGTCCGATGGAGGAGACGCTTGCGAGCATGTTGATGAAACACGTGCTCCTCGCAATCCATGTTGATGACCCAAGCGGCGAATCTTCTGATCTCGACACACGAGATCCGACGTCTTCTTCACGAGCGAGGCGCACCAAAGGAGATGGAGATCCACGAACAAATGATCCGGCAGTATAACAATGATGCTGCAACGATGGAGACTCTCTTTAGGGCATCCATGGTGGACGGCTGATAAACCCAGAATTGAGAGCGGTCGTATTGACTCACAAGGCGAGTCAACAGTCGGTGTCGTGACCACTACAGAATCCTGAATTTAATCAACTATTAACCCACACTATAGATATCAAGCAATGTGAAGTTAAAATTTATTTTTAACTCTACATAAATGGTGTATAGCAAGCAAGTATGCAGAGAGTTCGAACACGGGGAGCAAACAGGGTAGATCAAACTAATGTGTGTGAGTGAGTGTGAAGTGATGTCTACACTATGCAATGCAAGGATTTTTGTGGGTTTTTATTTTTTTAATTAATTATTTTTTAATTTTTAATTTTGTATTTTGATTTTTAATTTTCTGATTTTTTATATTTTATATTTTATATTTTTCTATTTTCTTATCTCAGTATTGGAATATATAAACAAGGTAATAAAAGAGGTGCTACAATATTTACAAAAATATGCAAAAATAGCCAAATATTCAGAAATAAATTTTTTTAGAATTTTTATGATTTTCTACTGTTTTTTGTGATTTTTGGATATTTTTCAAAATATTTTTGGTATTTTTAAACACTGAAATAAAGCAAAACAATGAATTAGCTACTGGTTGGGGTTAAAGTGGGAATTAAAAATATCAAACAACCACAAAATTTTTCTATTCTAGTTTAAAATAAAGAGGATAAAATATAGAACCTACAGGAGTTGTGTTTGCATTTTTTAGAGTTTTCTATAATTTTCTAGATTTTTTTGAAGTTTTTAGGTATTTTCAAATTTTTAAGGTTTTCCTTTTGCAATTTTTAATAATTTTTTGACGACACTAAAATAGGTTAAAATAGACAGTAGGTATTTTTTTGGGATTTTTTTGAGGTATTGTAATATTTTTTTGGTATTTTCTAAGCTAGACAGTAGGCAAAAAGCAAGTTTTTGATTTTTAATAAATATAAAAATGCAATAAAATCAAAAAATAAAAATATGGCGTTAAAGAGCAAGTTAATAGGAGCTTAACATGATTTTTGTGGAATTTTTCTAATTAAAATGGAGCCTTAAATAAATCAGATAAGTTCACAAAAATGTCACAGCCTGACAGGGGTATATATGCAAATACACAAAAGTCGAGGGGCATCCAAGCAATTTTCCACAAAATATAACACTTAATAATCGAATTTATGGACCAAATACAAATAAGCAGACCCGCAGGGGTATCGGTGCTAAATACCCACCAGGACGCGTGACTTGCACGCGTCTAGCAGGGACCCAAATGTAATTTCAATAACCTACGAGGGCTTACATGCAATATTCCCAAAAGTTTAACATTTAAACTCCAATTTCTGGTACTGAAACGAAATAACCAAATGGTCGAGGGCCTCCCTGCAAAATGCCCACACCTCACGTGAACAGGTCACGTGAGGTGACGTGGCAGAGGACCTATGTGCAAATATGGAAAGTCTGAGGGCCTACTTGCAAATATTACAAAAATTTTAAACTACCATTTAAAGTTTCGAGACAAACAAAATTACAAAAGGTGCGGGGGTATACTTGCAAAATTCCCTCGCACGAGCTTTGATGAACGACGCGGATGGATCCACTTATCCACGTGACAGCACGGGGAAGCCCGATGACGGTTCGCGCTTGGACGACGACGATTAGATCTGGCGATGAAGATCAACGGCTGGGCTCCCTCAGATCCAACGACGGCTGTAGCTTCTGGAGCTCCTCCACAATCCGACGGCGGTGAAGGCTGGAGCAAGAACCGCGGAAGAACTCCGGCGAGCCAAAGTTCCCTGAGGTGCTGCTCCTCCTCCGGTGACGTTCTTGGCTCCAAAATGCGGCTGGAGGGTCCTGGAGGTCCAATCTATCTCCTGAGGGCTTCAAAAGAGATCGGCGGTGGCCGAGCTGCTCGCGAGAGGGTGGCGGAGCTATAGAGCTCCGTGAACTCCGGCAAGGCTTCAAAATCGCCTCCAGGTACGAGTCAACGCACTTTGACCTGCAAAAATGGTTAGAAGGTCCAGGGCAAACTACCTGGACCTCGCAAGGGCGGAGATGTAGCGTGGAACGGTGGCGGGGAGTACGGCCGGAGTTGCGCTCCGGCGAGGATGATCAATAGGGTGATTCACGCGATGGATTACGAAATTTCTAGAGGGCTTTTGCTCCTACGATTAAGGCTAAGCTAATGCATGAAAAATAAATGGGTGAAGTGGCTTCCTCGACGGTGTAGACCAGAGGGAAGGGTACCTCAACCGCCGGAGTTGCGGGAGGTGGTGGAGACGCCTCCGACTTCCTTTACCCTGGCTGAATGCACGGTGTGGGAGTTGTCACCTCCAGGAGTGCTTGGAGCACGAGAGGAGCAAGGAAGGGTGGACCGAAGGTGTTCAATTCTGAAATTGAAGTCGGGGTGCTCCATATATTTGGTTTGACCCGTGACTGGCGAGGCTCCTATATCGATGAATATCTTACAAATCTTGGGTCCAAAGGCCAAGGTTATTCATGGGCGAGCTAGAGGGATGGTCGAGGAACATATTTGCAGAAGGATTCAACACCAAAATGTGAAAGACTTGGCCTCGAAAAATCCACCAAGGTGGGTCAAAAACGAGGCTGGCAGAGTTGACAAAGGGCTAGGACACCTAGTTGACCAGGGTCAACTAGGGTTTGCGCCTGGTTGGTCCACGTGGACCAACCAGGAAAAACCCTGATTAAAACTTTTATTAATTCATTTAAAAATAGAAAAAGGTCGAATTAAATTATGATTATTAAATAAAAATATTTGTTATTTTATGTAGTATTTTATTATGATTTTTAATTATTTTTAGGAGGTATATTTTTATAAGTTCCCTTTTATGCCCTTATGGGTATAATACCTATATATTTTAGTCTTTTATTTTTATTCTGTGTATTTTAATTTTATTATTTTTGTTTCTTGTTTTCTAAAATTATAAAATACTTTTATACACTTAATTGTATTTTTGTTTTAATTTTCTGAATTATTTTGTATATTTGATAAAATAAAAGAATGTGTTGTATAGGTATGGGTACAGGTATAATACATGTGTATTTGATATACACAAGTATTTTTATTTTTAGTTTTATTTACATTTTTATTCTAATATTTACAAAATTATAAAAATATAAAATTATAAAAATAATAAATAAATAAATAAATTGAATATTTTAATCTTTACAAGTATACAATGAGGGTCCAAAACTCAACTTTCAAACCGTAGCTCTGCCAAATGCGAAACTACTACCATTAAATAGCTTATTTTATTCTATATAGAATTAAAGTGAGTTTGCTGCATTTGGAGTTTTCAGTTGTGAGATACGGGTCTGGGAAATTGGGATTCTGGATTTTTATTCAGACCATAACTTTTTATCTGTGCATTATTTTTGAATGAAATCAATTTTGTATTTTTCTTTATTTAATTATCTACAACTTTCATGTACAAAGTTTCTTTATTTGATGTATAAAAAGTGGAACAAAAAATGGGTCCCAAGATGAATAAAGAATGAATTAATAAATATAGGTATTTGGTCCTTATCTCCCCCTACTTTGTTCCTTGTCGACCTATTCATCAGGATGCCTAGGTCTCGGGGTTTCGGATCATAAAATATTTACAATATTTTATTCTTTTTCTTTTCTTTTATTTATTCTATAATTTTGGCTTTAATTATAGTATTTTATACAATATTTACAGGTACATGCATGAATGCTAAGATGGTGTATTTAATGCTTTTTACAGGCATTTGTTAGGGTTTTTGGTGCCAAAATGATAGAATAAAGATGATGAAATGTGGATTCATCAACGACCATATGAGAGAGAGAGGGCGTGTAGAGAATGAGAGAGAGAGATGTGTGTTCTCATTTTGTAAAGAAGAGCAAAGGGGGTGCCTCTCCTTTTATAATATTTTGGGATCCATGGATCTCAATCCATGGACAACACAAATCCAATGGCTCACATTGATTTGTGTTTCTTTTAATGGCCATGATCTTGTTGTTAAAAACACAACAATAATTAATTTAATTAAATCAAATATATATTGAATATAATTTGACTTATATTAAAGCAATCTTCTTTGGAGAAATAGGAAGGAGGCAAGCCTCCTTCCATAAAGAGGGTGGACGACCACCATATTCCTTATAGGAATTGTGGCCCTCCACTCTTCCTACATGGAAGGTGGATCTCTCTTCCTTATTACATGAGATTACATTATCTCATGATTCTCTCCGATATTTGCAACAACCTTTGTTGCAAATTATTTCACAAATAAATCCAATTTATTTTGTGAACATTACAATCATGCCATTGGAAATTTGTGAATTACATTCACAATATAAAATAAAATGTAAATTACATTTTCAATTTAATGTCCAATGTGAATCCAATTCACATCAACATTTAATTAATAAATGTAAATTACAAAGAGCTCTCTCTTATATATTATAAACCATATTTATAATATATATGATTAATATGGATAATGCTATCCAAAATTATTCATATCCATGATAATTAAATCACATTTAATCATTTTGGATCTCTATTCTCATGTGCCCAAATAATATGAATCATATTCACATCATTCACATCTTCGATAATCAAATAATATTTAATTATCTAAGATAACTCTCTTTATAATATGAATCAAATTCATATTATTCATGACAATTAAATCACATTTAATTATATAGTTTTCTCAATGCTCGGATACATATATCAACAATATAATTATCCTGAACTCTTTCAAGTATAATGCTCTTTCTCCGTGGATAGTTGGAGATAAGGACAATGTGATTGCATTGTTCCACGTATAGTGACTTGGATATTGAGATCACATCTCAAATCTAGATCTTGCGGACCTCCCATAGATGCTTGATTAAATCGAGACTATGAATCAACTCTTCTCATTGCATCTGAATCGCATTCTGTTTTATGTCCAACATTTGGATCAAGATCAGATTACTTCTCTACTAAGAGGAGTCACTAAAATCCAGACTCGTTTCATCACTCCCTAGGAATGGAAGCGTTATGGTTATACAATCGTTTATGATCACATCACCCTCATGTATTCCTAATACCTGTACATCCTGCATACTGGAATACCAAGAATAGACCAGAAGTATAAGATCAATTTTACACTATCTACTTCAAGGATTTATCATTAAGTTTCTCATTCGATCATTGAGAGTTGGTATCGATCATATACTTTCCAAAAGCATATATCATACCTATATGTTGATCATATACTTTCCAAAAGTATATATCAAACCTTATAAATCCAGTCAAGCTTCCAAAGCAAGATGACCATGCGCGGAATTTGATTCTTCCCAATATCTCATGAGTGAGTTCATGTCTTCCGGTTCAGTAAGTGAACCTGTATGATCCCTTTGAGAGATCGTATTACTCATATTACCTTATATGCGCACCAGCGCGTCGGTGTATAGACCTTGATTAGGTCATCAACCTGTTGGTCTGCCAAATGTACACACTCAGACATATAATAACACATCTGTATCCGGTCAGAGGATGTGCGCCTATATCATGACAACATACGACATAGGACTTTGGTTATCTCGATCTCGTTAAGTCAACTCTTTGACCTAACTTATCTAATGCCTTCGAATCTCTATTCCTATGCAAAGGACCTGCATCAAGAGGTCGGTTATATATCAACCTTCAGAGAAAGGATTGCCATCTCCTTCTCAGGCTGGAGATCATCTCTTAATAATCATTTAACGGCGCTTGATGAGTCCTCAATCTAACTCTTTAGACATTCATCGTAGCACCAGCCTCTATTGATTCAACAATTGAATCAACAGATGTATGATCATTAAGATGGCCATGGTACATAACCCTAATTGTACTAAGGGACCTATTACGCAAATTATTTATTCTTCATTTCAAATCAAGGAATGATATTCGCAATAACATTTATTGCTTAATGGATCGTCGTGGGATCGCATGTCCAACAAGACGGAGGAGGATATATGTACTGCCGAGGTTTGATTTGTCAGAGCGCTTGATTTAGAGGCTCTTGAATCGAAGAGATGTGTGCGCGTGAAAGGCCAAGGATCAAGGTCAAAAATCGAATAAGGAATCAAGGCCAAATGGTGAAAGGTTCGGTCTCCAAAAAGGGAAAAATTGAGGTCGAACACTCTGATGAGCGTCAGAGCATGGGGAGCAGGGAGATGACCATGGTCAATCAGGGTTCCGCCCTGATTGGGCCACATCATTCCACGTAATGACAAAACAATTCAAAAAGAATTAATAATTCAATATAGAATCGAAGATGATTTTATTAGAAAAAAACTTAAAGCATGAAAACTACATGTCCTTTTTATGTAGTATTTAATAATGATTTTTTACTTAATTTTTATGGGCCTATTTATTACAAGTTAATTTTTAAGAGTGTATTTATAGGTATATTTACCTATATTTTATATCTCTTATTTTTATTGTGTATTTTTTATTTTAATATTTTATAATTTTATAACTTATCATTATATACACATGTATATTTTGTTGTATTTTTTGGATATGATTTGAAATAGTTAAATAAATAGAGGTATGAAATATATAAGTATAAGTGTATAAGTACAGGTATTTCATTTGTGTATTTTTATACATTATATTATTTTAAATTTTTATTTATGATTTTATTTTATTTTAAATATGTACATATACTATAAATAATATTTACAAAATTATAAAAAATATATAGTAATAATAGTAACAATGAATATTTTACATAGGTATATTGTACAATAAGGGTACAAAATCTAACTTTCACACCTTAACTCCAAAAAATATGAAACTATGTTCATAAAATAGCTTATCAAAAGTTATATACAATTAAGGTGATTTTGATACATTTTGAGTTTTTATTTAGGAGATATGTATATGGGAAGTTGGGATTTTGGAATCTTAATTAGAGTATAAAATAAACTCTGTATATGATTTTTGAAGGATGTCAATTTTGTATTTTTATTTGTATTTTTATCTACAACCTTCATGATAATTTTTTTTATTTGAGGTATAAAAAGTAGAAAATAAAATAGGTGCCAAAATGCATTAATGATGAATAAAATAATAGGATTTAATGGGTTTATTAGTCCTTATCTCCTTCTACTTTATTCCTTGTCGACCCAGTCATCAAGATGCCTAGGTTTCGGGGTTTAAGATCATAAAATACCAAAGGTATTTTATTCAGTTTCTTTTCTTTTCTTTATTCTATAATTTTGGCATTAAAAACCTGAATCTTATACACAATATATGGAACAAATAATGAGTATTAATTTGTACAAAATAATACTATATACATGCATTAGCTAGGATTTTTAAGGCCAAAATGATAGGATAAAGGTGATGAAATGGAGATTCATCAAGAAGTTACGGGAGTTAATCAACCACCGTTAGATCACGTGTCTTTTACTCTTTCACATATTTTTTGTGGTGGTTGGTCGTGCACCTATTTACCATTACAATAGGTACCAAATTCGAGTTTGATGTTTCAGATAATGCAATGTAGAGTGGGTGTAGTTCTTTTCTGTAGACGGATTATCAGCGGTGGTCATGTGGAGGTGATCGAGAGTCATCAAATATCGTGCTTTCGGTGGCTAATAGAGAGAGATTGTACAAGGAGACATGTTAACAATACAACGAGAAAAGACAATAGAAATGGAGAGGATTTGACTTCACTTATGCAGCATGTGTCCATAAATCTACACTTCACAATTTTAGGTAATCAATAGAGATTTGGTTCAGATATATCATGGAAGATGAAGTTCACAACAAATTTAGATTTTATGGTGACTTTTTTCACATTGCATTTTAGATTTTATGGTGACTTTTTTTCACGTTGAAAGTTGCACTGTTCTCTGTTGAGTCGTTTTATTTGAAAAATTACTTCAACTTATGGTAAAAATAGTTGAAGCAAATATTCTCTTCAGGTAGTAGAGAAGAAGCTAAGGAAGATGAATCAATAAGAAACTTGAGGTATGATACAATTTAAAATATCTGATGAATATAGTCGTTGAGTAAGAAGCTTTATGGTCTAAGGACGAACAATGAGACAAAGTTGGAGGTGCACTTGGACGAGTTCAACAATATTTTGATGGATGCAAAATTTCTCGTGAGGAGAAGTTCCATAAATAAGAGTATCTCTTCAAGGAGGTGGACAAGGCACTAATCTATTGAGTTCTCTTTCATATTTATATGGTCATGGTCTAATAACATTTCTCTACAGTGAGTGTATCGTGACATTGGAAGAGGTGATCAACTCATAAGTTGTAGCCAATGTCTCTAACTGGATCATCCTTTCATGTAGAGGCGTTAACATTGTGGTGCTTTCATACTAGCAATGAATTTATCGTCTAAGTAACCGAATCAAGCTATATACTATGATGATAGTTTTCATTCGTACATTGATTTTCATGAATTTCAAATCATGTTGAGCATTTTATAAGCATGGTTAGAAAAAGTCATGATTAACTTCATGTACAGTTCAAAACATTGTCATCACAAAGATACATGACCTAGAAAGCAATGCCAACTAGAACTTCTATACTGGTCTTTATAAACATTTCCTTTTTATATCACAGAGGGTTGATCCTGTAAGAGCCACCCCAGATCGTGAGAGCACGAGAACATTACATCTGAACAATTAGATTTTTGAGTAATTGAGATGGGATGTTGTTGCCACTTGAAATCTAATGGTTCAAACGTACTTCTCTCATGCTTTCATAGTCTGGGACTTTCACAAGATCAACCCTCTATATCATAAATATTATATTTTTATATAGGGTAAATTACAATTTGGGTCGTCATCTACGGGTCCAATCTCAGAATGGGTCTCGATATTTAAATTGTAACAATTCGGATCCCAGTGTCATTTAAGAATGGAAATTTTGGGGTTCATGACCAATATGCCCTTGTTGGGAAAGGAATGAGGGTTGGGTTCCAACTTTTTTAAATAAGGACATATTCGTCATGAACCTCAAAAATTTCATTTCTTAAATGGCTCTGGGACCCGAATTGTTACAATTTAAAGATCGGGACTCATTCTGGGATTGGACCCATAGATGATGACCCAAATTGTAATTTACGCTTTTATATATATTGAGAGACACCCTATAAAATTAACCTTTTTTGTACAAATATCTGTTAATTTTATGCAAAGTCAGTGAGTTCAACGGGTTCATGCTATTTCACACCAATAATACATTAATATTCATTACTAGTAACATATCTTACATGTACATATTATGATTTATACCCTTTACTTTTGAAAAATGTGTAGCCTTTGTGGACTTCAGTACACACCAGAATCCACGAAGGCTCACATTGTATCATATAAGTAAAAATATTTCATAGGGGCATCTATGCAAAGTCTCATTACAACTGCTAAGCATTTACTAATTTACTAGGATATCTATGCAATGTTTCCTCAAATAAAAGGTCTGGAAAACATTAACACTACACTGTTCATCAGGTACACTGCATCCCTTTTTTCAAGTTTCCCCCTCTTATCTCTCTCTTCCCCCCCTCCCTCTCTCACGCTTTCCTGTTCTCTGTCCCTGCTCTCTCTCGAACGCGGCGGTTTCAGCGGAGAGAGGATCTGGCATTCCCGAGAATCGCCACCGCGTGATGATCTCTATCTGGATCTGCTGCTTGTACTTCAGGTGACTCCTTCTTCCTTCACCAGTCCTCCCTCTTTTGCCATTCTTCCCGCTCTCGGTCCTTCCGCATTCTTTAACCGTTTGCTGCTTCGAAAGTGGGGTTTGCGCGAGTTGGGTAAGTCTCGAATGGCGCGTACGTTCGGGAAGGCGAGAGATTTTTTGAATCGGAGAACATACACAGGGAGTTTTGAAGCCGAGTTTCTTGGGAATAACTTGAGAAGGGTATTAGGTTGTGCGTGTTTTTACATATCTTATTTGGTTATTATTGAAGTTGGTTAAGTTTAAAATGACGCGTACGAACGGCGATGCCTTTTTGGGCGAGGTAAAGACGTGGGGGCTAAGCTCTGAGCATTGGAGTGAAACTTCTGGGTTATGTGTTTCTTTATTCTGTTTTATGGGGGTTTTCCTTAAAGAAATATTTGTTCTTACTCTATAATATGCATTGAATCGGTGCATATCCCTTTTGGGTGTGGTTGTGAATGGTGGAGTGGGTATTTGTTTATATTGGAAAGATAATTTGGTCCTTATCCTGATCAGCTGGGATGGTGAGAGAGAGAGAGAGAAGTTGGTTTACCTGGGTTGGAATTCTAAGATGGATTTCCTTTTTATCTATGGCATGACTTGGTTTGGTGGCACATCCATCCTTGTGGTTGTGGTTGTGAATAGTGGCGTGGGTATTAAGATTCTTGGGAAGATATTGTGGTCCTTAGCCTAATTAGCTGGAATTGTTAGAAGGCGAAGTTGCTTAACCTAGTTTGGACTTCTAAGTAAGAATTGCTTTCGGTCTGTGGTATGATTTGGATTGGTTGCACACCCATCCTTGTGGTGTTGTTGTGAATGGTGGAGTGGGTAATGCAGATTCGCGGGAAGATGATGTGGTCATTAGCCTAATCAGCTGGAAAGGTTAGTGAGAGAATTTTGGTCACCTGGCTTGGACTTCTAAATATCGATGCGACATGAATAACATCGGTATAGCAGTAAGTAGGAGAATGGAAACCTTGGAGTAAATTTGTGCATTCTTAAGATTGATGGTTTTTAACTTTTTCTTATGTTACCAATAATCGTATCCGAGCTTTAATCTTCTTACATAAATTGTCGTGCTTTATCCTCAGTTTTCATGTTCCTATTTGGATTGGAATCTCCTATATTTGTACATAGCACATAAGAGTTTCCTGTGAACCTGAAATAGATCCGAGAGGTTTTATGTTTTTGGAAGGAAATTGTGGATTGGAATCTTCAATATTTGCTTGCCTAAGGGGATGTAGCTCAGACGGTAGAGCACTCGCTTAGCATGCAGAAGTACGGGGATCGATACCCCACATCTTTATGTGCAAATAAAAGGGCTGGTAAAGTAAGGACGGGTTTCCAAGATCACGATAACTAGATGGTGGAATCTTCAATTGAAGCAATCAAGCTTCAGGGAGAATATTTTAGATGGCTTATCTTGGGATTGTAATGAAAGTGCAAATGAGATGTGAGAGGAGGTAGCATCTTGTATCCGAAGGTAGCCAAAGAGATGCTAGGCGAGTCAAAGGGAGGAGACCCAAGCCAAAAGGAGGCTTGGTGGTGGAGTGGAGCGGTGCAAGAGAAGCTCAAAATTAAAAAACGTGCTTTAAAGTTATGTCTAAGGATGGAACATATGAAATTGTCACAAACTACAAAATATCAAAGAAGGAAGCAGAGAAGGCTGCAAGCAAAGCTAAGTCAAAAGCTTATGAAGTTTTGTACAAAAATCTCGACTCTAAGGAGGGTCAGAAGATATATTTATGCTGGCTAAAGCAAGAGAAAGAAATACCAAAGACCTTTCTCAAGTGAGATGCATTAAGGATGAGGAAGGTCACGTGCTTGTTACTCTGAAGAATATAGAGACTAGATGGAAGCATTAGTTCCATAAGCTTTTTATTGGAGAAGGAAATAGAGAGATCACTTTGGGAGATCTAGCTAGTAATGGAAGTTACTCGAATCATGCAAGCTATATACGAGGCTTTGAAGGTTATGAGACATGGGAAAGGTGTAGGACATGATGGCATTACTATAGAAGTTCGGAGAATTTTAGTTGAACATGGTTTGACTTGGCTTACAAATGTATTCAATGTTATTGGACGAAGCGAGAAAATGCCTAAAGATCAAAGGATACGCATCATGGTGCCTCTTTATAAGAACAAAGGAGACATTCAAATTGTTCAAATTACAGAGGTATCAAGCTGATGAGTCGCACTATAAAAACTTGGGAACGCGTGATGGGAAAAAGGTTGAGGCAAGCTTTGAAAGTTAAAGAAAACCAATTCGCATTCATGCTAGGTCACTCAACTATTGGAGCGATCCACTTGCCGAGGAGAACAATGTGAGATTTATAGAGCTAAAAGGAAGAACCTCTATATGATATTGATTTGGAGAAGGCTTATGATTTTGTCTCACGAGAGATATTGTGGAGAGTTTTGGAGAAGAGACAAGTGCTACATTAACCTCGTAAAAGATATGTATGATAGAGCTTTATCCTGTGTAAGGATACAATTTGGGAAGACTAACTATTTTAACGTCAATATTGGTCAACATCTAGGTTCAGTTTTGAGTCCATTCCTTTTTACTTTGATTATGGATGAGTTGACAAGTCACATTTAGGATGAGATACCTTGGTGTACGTATTTGCTGATGATATTGTGTTGATTGATGAGACTAGAGATGTAGTAAATTTGATGATAGTATGTACGAGTTGACGAGTCATATTTACATGTATATATCTCCTTCATAGCCACAAAACCATATTCTCCTTCTCTCATATCTAATTTTGAAAGTCTAACATGTGCAGTGTTATGGCTTCACATAAGCCAACCAGTCTTCTTCCGGTAGAATGACGATGGCTGTGTTGCAACTCTTCTTGTACTCCTGCTTGCTCACACACGAGCACTCGAAGACGAGCATATATGTCACGCATGTTTCTTCACTCTTATTCTGATGGGAACTACAATGTGTACGATGGATTGGTATGTGGAGAATGACCCATACCTTGCCTTGTGTACAAGAGGTCGAGAAAGTTAAGGGACACCTCATTATTACATTTTCACTCGTAATGACATCAAGACACATGACCCTTCATGCTCCGCAGCAATCCTTCGCATTCCATGGTAACCCTTCGTCTCCTTGTCTATTCCTGTGTTTTCTACACATGATGTCACATCACCCGCCCTCTCATTAGCAGACTTGTGCTTCAATGCTTGTTAATGCAACTTTACTAAATTCCAATCCAGCACCATATGACACTTGACCTTGTGCCAAATGGAACTCGCAGTCTCCGAGCCTTCATATGTAACAATCAAATTCATATTTATTCCCAAACTAGATATTCCATGCACCACCCAAGATCTGTAATGAATCGTGTCGAGGTTTAACCCTTAGGGCCCGTTTGGTAACTGGGTTGGATTGGGTTGGAGTACCCTCCTGTGAATAGTAGCTGTTTGGATAGCTAAGAGGGTTGGAGAGGGTTGGAATGATAAATGTGATGTGATGTACATTGATTATGTGTTATATTATTTTTTATGATTATAATATATATTCTTATTTTAACTATTTTTTTGAAGCCAATTTTAACTATTTTATTTGAATTTGGTTAAAAATTATTATAAGTTATAACAAAGAGATCGTGGGGTCCGTACAACTAATTCTAACCCATGAATGCCGGAGTAGAGGTTGGGGTAACCCAGATTACTCCGGGGTAACCTGACAACTAAACGAGCTAGCGTTTTCTCGGTAATTAGGACAAATAAAAAAACATTTGCTAAAAAATACGTATATACAAGCACGTACATAAACATATAATGCAATTGTTATAATGTTGTACCGGATTAAACATATCTTAAGAATACCTCGGTTTATCCAATTTCCATATATGCAATGTAAAGACTGTCCTCTATAGCATCTATATGCTCACATGAGCTCACTAGGTCACGTATTGGTATTGATAAATCTTGTGGCTTGGAAATGTATATTCACGAAGAGCATAATGCGAAGGAATAAAATTTCTCTAAGCACTCTAATTTCATTAAGTTGGTTAACACAAAAACTCCCAAATATTTTTTTAAAGGAAAAAAGGGTGTCAAGATGTAGAGACAAACACCTAAAAAAACCATTATTCACAATTTAAGTACATAAGTTACAAAGACCAAGACCCCCGCAAGAAGAGACTGGCACCACTAATCACTACAACAAAATATAATATAGCTATAATGACGATTAAATAACAGCGATTGCATATATCTGTCTTGATATTTGTAAAGTTATTAATATAGTGACACTTATATGTATCTGTCGCTAACAATAATAAAAATAGTGATGATTATATCTATTCGTTGCTAGTTATACTAGAAATAACAATGATTATATTTATTTGTTGCTAACTACATTAGTAATAGCAATGTTTTTTTTATCCGTCACCATTTTTAACATAGCGACAGATGTATGGTTGGTAAGTTTTAATTAAAAATTAATTTACTAACATTTTTATACTATTCGATGATGAGTGTAGTCTGTAGATGATGGTAAAATTGGTATTCAACTTTAGGGGACTGTTGTTATTTCCACAGAGCAAGCAAATATTCGGCTTTAGGGTTTTTGTAATTGTTGTTCCTTTTGCCCACTGCCAATTCAACAACCCATCCCCATCTTCCTCCATAGTTCTCCCCATCTCCCATCCCCTCTTCAATGTCCCCTCCACAACATAAGGAAGAGATCGAGGTTCTGATCTCCTCAGGTGTCGATTTATAGGAGGAGATCGAAGGTCCTCCCATAACACACAAGTCGAGAGCACATGATTCCACAACACCGGAGTTGAAAGCACCATGTACAACCTAGGGTCTACAGTTTAGGATTGGATCGAGGTCTTCTCAATCCTCGAGGTTATGATGATGTTTGAATCCGTGAAGGAGTAGGGAAACAATGTTCCTCCCAAATCTAGGTTTGGGTTGATCCTATTTTAGAATTCGATTTGTGAAGGTAATCTGATCGTTTTTAGTGGATCTGCCTTGACCTTTTTTTAATATGATAGTTTACAATTTAGGAAATTGGGATTAAAGCCTCCTCAATCCTCGATGTCTTGATGATGTTCGAATCCATGAACTATCGTGTACCTTCGTTACCTTGATTTGCGATTGCTGATATTTGTCGTTGCACCTAAATGTTTTATAAATGCAATTTTTGATTTTATTTTGACTGATTCAACATGTACATTGACATATGATCAACGATCATGTGTTTTGTGGTGAACATTTTGGATGATGATTTGATCTTCAGCATTTTTTAGATCTACATATGTTAGGTTTATGTCATTTCATTGGCTCACACGTTCTGGATTTTGATGGATTACATGATCAATTGTATTTAAACGGAAAACTGCATTCCAATGAGAAATAATATCCTTTGATTCTACCCTAATCTGAATCATACAGGTTTCGGTTTGGTTAGATATATTTTAATGGTCGTGAAAATCACGGGTTTATGTCGAGTTGGAGTTTGGCGGGGCTTTAGTTATGGCCGATTCCAATATGTTAAGGCTGCAATGGTAAGGCTAATCATCTGGTCTTTCGATATATTAACCGATCACATCCCTCAAATCTAATATATTCCTCACAATTTTGATTGAGGATATATCCTAGAAAGAGTAGTGTTACTATCAGATCTGATTAGATGATTTGTTTACAAAATCCTACCATTCAGATTTGAAATTACTGGGAATAGGTAATTCAACATCGGTGGGTTTCACGTTACTGCGACTCTGAAGGAAGATGCTAAAAATTCCTGGGAGATGTTTTGGCTTGGATAGGCAGAGGAAAGAACACGATATCTTTTGGATAAACAAAAGGAAGGAGGGAGGGAGAGATCATTTATGGCTATATTTGTATTCTACGTCATTGTTATGAGAAGAAAAGAGCACACATTTCAACCAAGGCCTTAAATGTCGGATTTCGGTTTCGTTTCGATGACTGACCGAAACGAAATTTCGGCCGAATTTCGGTCGAAATTCGACCGAAATTTCGGTCATTTCGGTCGTTTTTTCATCCCGGATTCATCATCCAATCCTGCGTGGCCTGGCCTGATGAACCCGCCAGATTAGCCCGGACTAAGGCTCCCAAATTTCGGCCGATATAGGGCATTTCGGCTGGATTTCGGTTACCCACCAAAACCGAAATTCAACCGAAATTCGGTCGAATTTCGGCGAAATTTGAGGCCATGATTTCAACTTGAATATTCCGATCATAATCAAACTTAAATACTGGTCGGTTATCGACAATATTGCCTCTCTGAGTCAACATTAGAAGGCCAATTTGCTTGGTCATTTTATTTGGTGGATACTTTTGTTGGGTTTCTCTTGTGAAACTGATTTCTATTGCATATGCGGGATCAATTTAATGGTAAACTCATGCAACCCTTTTGTTCTAGCAGTAATTCTACTTGTCATACTATATTTTTTTCTGAAATATATAAACAGAGATGTGTTGGTGTGAGCAGTACAATTTGTTTGTTGATCTCACCTCTTGGTGTCCTTCATCCTATAATTGTTGTTTCTTACATATCTTGATAGTTAGTGATTAAAGTGCAACAAACTAGCTCTGGAAGCACAGTTATGCTTGTTTATATAATTGGGACACGGCCAGTGACGGAGACAGGAAGTCTCAAATAAAACCTTTATTTCATATGTTTTGTATTGAAAAAATTATATCACTAATGTTGTATATATTGGATCTTATTGATTTTTGAAATTCAAATTAATTTCAACATATATCTATATATATAAAGTAAGATTATTAAAATAATAAATAAAATTTATTATATAGAGAGTAATTGCACTCCACAAGTAAGGCATCCAAATGGTTCAAAATATGGGTGCAAACTAACAGATACCGCTACAGATGTTACAAAATCCTTATCCGTTTTTAAATACGAATATGGATGAGGATATTGATATTGACGAATAATAAAACTATATTTCCATATCATTAAAAAACAAAACAGGTATAAACTGGATACTTCACATATGAGCACGATTAGAAGTACTCCATAGATTAGCTTAAATATAGATGTACTGAATGGAGTACACATGATATAAATATAAAAAATGTACTAATATCATTAAAATGGTACCAAATGTAATGAAAGAATGTATGAAATTATGTTATATATGGTTATAAAAAATGTACAACTATATTTATATATGAAAACATATATATGGATACAATGTTTGCGATGTCAAAGTAACATTCATAGTCATATCCATTTTAGAATGGATACGTATACTAATGTCAAAATCTATATAAACCGATATAGTGGCAGGCTAGATACGGATATATTCATATGCGTTTGCATCTCTAAATCCAAATGAATAGATGATAATAATTATATCTCGATCATATTTAAAATATGAATATAGACGCGAATATATATGTTGACGGATATGAAAGTTATGCTACAATATCTTTAAAATAATTCTGAATAAAATAACTTACAAATCAGAAAAGGTTAATATAAGAAATATTTTATAGATTAGCTCAACTATATTTGCAGTGGATGATTTGGACACGACCAGATATGTTAGATGTACTTATTTAATAATAAATATATATGAGAAAGAAGACATAAAATTTTGTTACATATAGTACAAACAATCTACAATTATATTTATACATGAAAACATATATATAGACATCTAAATGATATTCGTATCCATATTCATTTATATTGGATAAGAACACATATGTCAAAAATGTATATAAAATTGATACAGATATGGTAGAGGAACATATACAGATGCATTATTTTTCTTTGCATCCATACATGCAAAGTATTGCATAATACTTCTCCTTAGATCTTAGATTTTGAACCTTTTTTATAATATAATATTATAGGTAATTGTTTATAAAATTATTTCTAATTATACTTTATTAAGCATATATAGTTGGCATTCAATTACTTTAATACACATAATAAAGGTGCAATGAGAACACAAATTAAAACTTTTCACCTCAAAGAATAGAATATATTAATTTGGAGGAGTAGAGAAGGCACTTATAGTCATAGATGAGCTTGCAATAATTGCATGAAACTCTAGCATCAAGTTAATGACGGTGATGGTCCCGATGGCGCGCTGGGAAAAAGTTGTTGGAATGTATGATGAGAATAAAATATTTAAAAAAAACAAATGGTTAAGAATTAATATAAATAAAGAAAAATACATTTTTATATTTTAAAAAGTTAGATATGATAGTGTTACTTAACGACACACTGTTTGAAGGGCATTCATATAAAATGAAGAATTTTACAGAGATATTATTTTTAATACAATTTTTTCATGGACAATGGTGTAAAATCTCAATCTTATAAGTGTTTTTATGAAAAATCCCTTTAAAAAATCTTTGTACCAAAATCTTTGCCATCCTTTCTAACCCATTATGTGATTTTTATAATCTAACAAACATTGGCAGTGAAAATGATAAATGATGGTTATAAAAACTATATAAATAATATCTCTCCCCCGTATAGATATTTCTGGCTTCGTCCCTAATGTTAGGGCTGCTCATCCTAAGTGATGTGCAAGGTCTCAAGGTTGAAGTGAAGAGCCGCTGGCATAAGGCATATTATGCATCTGAGAGCATAAGACCATGTTGGCATTCGTCACCACCTTTCTACTCCTCTGCTCCCCTTCGATCATAATTTTAATACTGGATTGTATGATCGACTATGTAGTGATTTTACTCAACATAAAGAAATAAATTAACTATATTGTATCCTCTCAATCACTGATTCTCTCCTCAATTATGCTTCATCAATTTTGCAAAACATCATCTGGATGGATTCAATTGCATCTAAATCAGTACAAATCGGAGAATTCACCATTTAAGCTCTATCTGAAAAGACTTCTGAAGCAACTTATCATCATCTTTTCTTACTCGGATGACCGGATCAATATCATACACAAGATCAAACCCGAATCGGCAAACAAAACACAACAACTTCTTTTTTCTTCTGCCAGACATATATCAAAATTTTAACCGCCCCTAACCTCGAAAAGGCTCACATTTGATTTCAAATTACTCCACATCTGCTAGATTCCAACTCAAAACTCCATCACAAACTTCATTCCCAAAAGAAATCTATAGAGAAAAACATACTATCGGAAAAACCAACAGAATGTAACAAAGAGGATCCAAACCCAGGATAAAAATAATACAATTTGTGACCTAAAGTCATGCTAAACAAGCCATACAATCATTCTGTTGCTAGCAAGATCGACCACCGGCAAGAAAAGTAGTAAAATCCGGATATGAAGTATTAGCATCAAGCACCCTCGCCAAGGAGGCCCCTTTCGATCTAAGTCAGCGTGATGAAGGAGTTAAAGGTGCAACCTTTCACCTCAAAATCTCCCACGTATCGCAGAAAGATCGATCCTTTTCGTCACCGCAAAGCTCACACCCCGAAATTGGATCAGAGAGAGAGAGAGAGAGATCATAAGAAAACAAGGGGAGTGGGAAAAACCTAGGATTTCAGCTGGGTGGTCGCATGAGCTGTTGTTTCAAGGAGATTCCTGATGCTTCGAGAAAAGGGATAACACCGACGACGATAGGGACGAGGGGCACGCCGACAATGAAACGACGTAGAGTGGAGGTGGCGGGGGACGTCCGGCAGTGCTCGCCACATGGGCTCGTTTGGGGGGGGCGTAGAGGTGAGCAGCGCCTTGTTTTGGCTATCGTTTTTGGGAGCCACCACTACATGGCACCCTTTTTGAGATAATTTTGGTCGGATTTGCGGGTTTGAGGCGGTAGTTTTTAACTTTTTTCGGACGAGGGATAGAGCTTTCTGGCCTTTTTTCCTTTTACATTAAAAAAGTATTTTTATCACTTGTACCCTTAACTTATGCAATATAATTTATGTACCTCCCTTTTTTGTAATGTCTATTGTGCTCTTGACTTCTTACAAAAATCACAGTTCTGCTCTTTTGTAGTATAAGTTATGCCCTTATCTTACCTTAACGGAAGGGCAGAACCACGAATTTTATCTGAAGTCTGGGGCACATATGATATTACACAAATGGGAGGGGTATAACTGATATTGTCAAAGTTAAGAAGGGCACATGTGATAAAAACCATGGATTTTCCTTTATATACAATATCAACTAATCATTTAAAAAGGGATTTTTAACACTACGACCTTTGTAAACTTTGCCAACTCTGAAAGAACCCCTATATTCTTCATGTTTACCTCACGACACAAATCCATGCAAACTTACTCTATCGTACACCACGGTCCTTACAGGAGTTGCCCATGGGGGCGTGGTGTAAGATTTAGTAAGATTTGCATGTGTTGTGAGGAAAATACAAATAATAAATGATTTGTCATGATTGACAAAGTTTATAGGGGTCGTGGTGTAAAAATCCATTTAAAAATAAGAAATGGATTTTTTGTTTAAAAGATATGGACATGTTTAAGTGCCTCGGATGTCGAAACATGACGGACACGTTCAAATTGATACTGGTGAATGAGGCCACGATACATTTTCCTTTTCGTATCAATATCTTTTTTCCTAGATTATATTGAATTGCCTTCCTCTTAATTTCTCTTCCTTTTTTTTCATTTTGCTACTTATGCCCCTTCAAGTTTTCGCAATTAAAAATAAGGCCCTATCTTTTCATCAGTAATGCGGTTACATTGTTGTGGTGTGGAGACTAGGGATGAGCATGGGCCGGGCCTGGGCCGGGCCCTACAGGGCCCAGGCCCAGGCCCATTTAAGTTTGTGGGCTTTGGGCCGGGCCTAGGCCCACTAAAATTTTTTTTTGAAGGCCCAGGCCCAAGCCCGACCCAATTATTATGGGCCGGGCCTGGGCCGGGCCGGCCCATAATGTCTCAATCGTCAATTGGGCTTGTATTGGCCAAAAACTTATGGGTCTAGACTTGGTGGGCCCATAAACTTGGCGTACCCTCATTTGGTTATTTTGATTGTAATCTTCGTTATGAAGTATTTATTAGTTATTTAGGTCTTTATTATTTAGTTATCCTACTGTTTTGCACGGATTTGGTCATATCTATGATTCTACAATATCTTATGGAAAGAGTTTCATAGAGATATTATAGAAACATATGCAAATAATAGTAAACAAACAGGTTGAAAATGTACCTCAAGTGGATTAATCTATCGACATCGTCAACTCCCTCATTAAATCCAGATGAAATATATTAAAGTGAGATATCAAAGTCTAGACATATATGGATTATATGTGGGCTAGGTTATCGGGCCTAACGGGCCTAATTTTGGGCTTCTACGCGGGCCGGGCTATCGGGCCTAATGGGCTGGGCCGGGCTAAGCCCAAGCCCGGCCCAATTATCAAATGGGCCTACATCTTCGGCCCAAGCCCGGCCCATAAATAATTCGGGCTCGGGCCGGGCCGGGCTATGTGGGCCGGGCTTCGGGCTGGGCTGGGCCGGCCCGGCCCAATGCTCATCCCTAGTGGAGACAGTGCCTTCATCCCCCTCTATTTATAGCTCAATTATAAATTCATAGTCCTATTCCCATTAGGAATACATATACAATACAACTCAATTATTATTAGGATCATGAGTCCAATCCATTAAGGATTCCCAACTCTAATATGACCCTAATCCTAAGAATCTTCTTCTTGAGTTGAATTTCATCACAATATCTTCATCCTCTTGAGTCTGCACTGGGTCATCCTCATCATCAGTAGACGTCGTTAGCAAAAATTCACCGCATTTGGATGACACACCCGTTGCTGGGTATCCTCGACGTACCCCCCCGGGGCACATTCGCACAACTCAATATCATGCCTCTTAATGCAACACCATAAATCTCTCATGACCAGAGATTGGATCGTCATCCTTCGGTAAAGCAACCATCACTTGTTTCTCCTTGATGCGTACTTCTACAATAGAGATGCCGATAACCTATCATTTTTTCATCGTATCACTCGCCATGGGAATAACTGGAGCTCTATCGCCTCTTGCGACCCTTCCCCTGAGCTTGTACACCATGTTCGACATTCTCATCCCACACATCACCATGTATGCTTCCGTGCTCACTTTGAAAACCCCATCTTCAATGGTGACACAATGTCCTCGTGATTCTATCTTTTCCAGTGACATTAGATTCTTCTTGGTTTGTAGGAATATGCCTGACACCTGTCGGAGTTCGTACTGCTCCATCAAACATGTGAGATTTTACTGATCCAATTCCTTTGATATAGCGAACCTCTCTTCATCCCATCTAGATTGTGCCATCATTGTGTGCATGATATGTACTGAACTGCTCCCTAGATGAACAACATACCGAGATCAGAAGCCGTCATGAATTTATCTTCATCTGTCTAGAGCATGCCAGCAAGTCTCTTTTGTAGTATGCTTTGGAGTCCTCTTAGTCGGAATCAGAATCATTTGCATTGTTCTTTCCTTTCCCCTTCTCACGTCTCGGACAATCGGCTTTTTTTGTGACTCTCTTTGTCACAATAGAAGCATTTTGTTGGACCTCGTAACTTAGATTAATCTATGAAATCGTCTCCCATTATCTTTTAACGTTGACACTCAGTTACCAACAAAATGACCTTCATTATTTGTCGCCTCATTCGTTGACTTCCATCGAGACTCGTTCTTGAGCAACAAAACAACTGTCTTGTCTAATGCGATTATCTCCTTGCCATAGAGAAATGTTCACAATATGATCATATGAAGATTGAAGGGAACTCAACAAGATCAACACATTATCCTCCTCATTGAAGAGAGATTCTCCTTTTGCATTCTTCTCCTCAAGTGTGAACAAATCTATCAGAATCTTGTTGAATTCATTTAAGTGCACCTCGAGCTTTGTCCAATCAGTCAGCTTGATATTATATAGCTTCTTCTTCGTCAATAGCATGTTTGTCAGAGATTTAGACTTGTATAGTCGTTTGAGCTTTATCCAGACCTACGTCAGACTCGCCATATTGATGACAAAGAGATTTCGTCGATGGCATGTTGCAGAAATTGTACATAATCAACATTTGTCGGAATGCTTTCCTAAAAAAGAGCTTGCAAATGGCCTTGTCCACTCTCTCCCTGTCATTTGTAAACACACGCTTCACTGTCATCTGCCTCGCATCCTTCATTAAAAAACTCAACCCCTAGTTTTTTTCTTACTATATATCACAAAATAATCCAAGTATTTCCCAAAAAACTCAAGAATATACAATACCCAAATGAAAGGAACAAAAACCCTCAAAATATTCGCTCATATATCAACGAATTTGTCAAGATTGGAATAACATAGCTCAAGGAAGCAAGGAAGAACATATAAGGCACATAAAGATCCAACAAGTATTGGCCGATATGAGGTCGAATCGACCGATATTGTGCCCATATCATCCCAAATGGGGATTTTTTAATGCAAGATTCTCCCTGTCGGCCGATATTGTCAACACCCGATTTATCGACCCATCTCGATTGATACCCCGGAAAACAATATTCATATGAATATCGATACCCTTACCCAACCGATACTGATATATCTGTGTTATTGTGATATTTAAAACCCTGATTGTACTATTCACGAGATTCCCTATCTCCTACTTTTTCTCTTTCACCTTCTTTGACTTCTTTCTTTATCTTGGAGATGTTTCACAAGTTCGTCTCGCGTGAGTATATTCTTCACCTGTTGTTCCCATAAGGCGAAGTCATTCTTCCAATTGAAGGGTTCCATGGAAAATGATGCACCTCTCGATGTGAATTTCGCCATCCGATTTGCTATCATACCTCATTGCATGATTTGAAAAATTGGAGCAGAATCCTCTCAATATGAACTGTCCAATTCGTTCAGAGTGCGGAACAACTCAAATCTGGACTCCTAGATCATCTCATTCGAACTCCGGATGCTCCTGATCTCATCGGTTCATCGTAACCATTGGTTCTTCACAACTTCTGATGAATGTGCACCTGTTGCATCGCGATGTCTCGTCGACGCCGAACCTCAATCTGATTTGTCACGTTGTGCCCTTCCGATGGCGTTAAACCATGCTATGATACTAGTTGTGGGGGACATGAATCGGTATTAACTTTACTCAGGTATTGGTTGGTGGAGGTGAACCATTGGATACAGACGCAGATGCATAATCGATCACCGCCACAGAAGCATGTGAAGAAGAATATGGCCACGATATGACGATGGTCAGTTACCTATTGTGTCTAAGAAAAATGAGTACCACTCTGAAATAAAGCACACATATCATTCATATCTGAAATATGTTGGTCATTGCATACATATCATTCATATCTGAAATAAAGCAAGTTTGAGTTTGCACAAGTAGTCGGATCCCTTTGTACGATTAGGATTAAACACCTTGGCCATATTATATAGGGTTTAATGGGGCTACCCCCACCCTTATTTTTTTATTTTTTAATGTATTTTCTGAAAACACCAGGGTTATTTAGATCACTATATGATCCTATGTTGCTATCTTATTTCGACTCCATTAGAGACTCTTGGAGTATATGTTGTGCATCACTTATGTGAGAGATCGGTAAATGGATCTCTCCAGGATCCATTTACCACATCCACTTGTTTAGTCCCACATCTACCAGTTATGAGACGTGGAGACTCAGTGAGGGCTATATAAGAAGCCCTTCACCCCTGTATCCAGTGAGAAAGTTGAATGAACGATCATCCCTTTGAGACGTTCTCCCATGGTTTCATCCCGTTCTTTAGGGAGTAGGGGTCCACGTTAAAATCCTGATGTTCTTCAAGTTTATCTCTTTTTATCTGATCATGCTTCCGTATTATTTTTTCTAACATGGTATCAAAGCGGGTTCGATTCTCGAGGATTTATTTTTAAGGATTTAGTTTATATTCTGTTCGAGTTTCGAGTATGTACAGTTGTTGATCAAAGACTATACTTCGTGTTCGAGATTTGTTTCTTTCAAGATTGTTTTTTTTTTCAAAACCCAACTTCAGAATGATTTGGTCCTGCATCTCCATCGGTGTTGCCAACTCTCAGATGCTATAGGAGGCACTATAGGCGGCGACAACTGCAGATCCTAGCTAAGAGAACTCCAGATTGTAGTCCTTCCCCAGCCGCAGCTCCAGGATGCTCATTCAGCCACATCTTCAGTGGCTATGTCCAGTCAAGGTGGCACCTACACGCATCCAGGAACTCCCTGGTGCAATAATTTTTTTTGAAGGCCCGACAATCACATCCCGAACTTGGGTGGTGGCGATGCTGCCTCTCCTCTCATGTGCAAACCTCCCCCCTTCCCCCAATTCGAAGGAAATAAACCAACGAGGAGAAGATCCGAGAAGGCAAGAACGATGGGGAGTACGAATCTAATGATGATAGCGTGTCTGCTCAATTCATCTTCCCCGATCGATTCAACTTCCTCCTTAGGTACTCTTAAAAACATTGCTTGCCCCTGTTGTTGTGACTCTTGTGCACTCGTGGCATTAAACCTTCTATGTTCTATGATCTATCCATCTTTTTGTTCTCAACATTTTGTCCTTGACAGCGTCGACGCGAGCCCTCGAGTCGAGGCCACTAGGAAAGCAAATATCCTTGCTTTGGCCATTGGAAATCATTGGAGTCGCAATCGCAAGGACCAAGGTTGTTACATCCATACCCGTGGACTGGTTGTGGTTGATTGTAGGTAAATCTTCCTTGCTTTTTGACTTCAAAAAAATCTTATTGCCTTTTCCATTCCTTGGAACCAATCTGACGTCATCTCCACTCGGCGCATGCGGCATCTCCGGTCATATGGGTGGCGAAGACCTTCTCCAGGAGCCGTCCTCTCCCTCCACGACGCATCTCTCTCGCCACATCCAACCGATATGCACACCTCGAGCCCCATCTCCAACGACTTCCAGGCGGCACCCCTCTCCATGGCCTTCTCCATGGCGGCCCTGATCGCACCTCCAGGAGATTTCGTACCTCCTCATGTGCTCCCGGCCTCCAGGCGGAGGCTCCTCCAAGCGGCACATTGCCCACCTCCTCCGCTTCATTCCTCTCCGTGCGAGGCCCAACTTCCCCCCTTACGGTTCTCAACTTCTAGGCGAGCCCCTCACCTAGGCGGTGAGTCCCACAACAGCCTCCTCCTTCCCAGGCGCAAGGCAGTGCCCCCATTGAGCCATCTCTTGGTGCCGAGCTCGAAGCGGCGACTCTTCGGCTCCTCGGCTCCACCTTTGCACATACGATGACAACCCAAGGTGGCAACAACAAGCCCCGTCGAAGGGGGCGACATGTCTTGAGAGAAAGGGTTCCCATGGGAACCCTAAATAAAAAGAAGGGGGCCCAGATTCGGCCGTATTTAAAAAAAATAACATTTTTTGCTTCTATTGTAGTGATGGGCCGAAGAAAAAGAAGAGGCGTGTTAAAAAAATCTGATTAAAAAAGGCACGTACAAAGAAAAGCCGCACGCAAGAAATTTTTGCGAAAAAAGAAGAGGAAAAGCCAAAAAAAAGATGAATGGCTTATTAAAAAAATGTTGATTTGAAAAAAAAAGAAGCTAGAGAAAAAAATATGTGAAGGCTTATTTGGTTTTGTTCTCCCATATCTTCTTGTCTTCTCCTAACTTGGTCGATGTCTTCTTTCCGACAAGTATGGGAGAAATGGGAGTATTGCATAGAGTTCTCCGGCCATGATTCAGATTCCAGGTCAGATTCAGATTTTCCCAGGCCAGCCAGATTGTTTAGACTCTATAGATATTCAGATATCTAGACTCGACGTCAGATTGGTTTCGAGTCTCCAGCTTCGGACACACACATGTATGCGGTCTTTTTCAGATGTACACATGTTTTCCATCATTATTTGTGGTCCCCATCTTTTGTGTTTCAGCCAGGATTTTCATGTGATCCATAGGGACTCCAGAGTAGAGATCCCATTCCCTATGCCATGTTGGCTAGGGTTTTCATGTGGTTTCATAGGGACTCCAGAGTAGAGATCCTATTCTTTGAGCCAGATGGGAGAGACCTAGTTCTCCGACGAGGAGACTTTTCAGATTCCATTCTCTATTGATCGTAAACTCTAGTACGAGATCCTTCCAAGGTTCCTGTGAGAGAGAACCCACTTTGAGGTCTCTTTGAGAGAGACTTATCTTTAGAGATCTATGTATGGATAATTAGTGATATTCTTTATCTGGTCCTTTCGGAGATGGAGTAGTTGTCCACATATTGTGGCGGACCAGAGTACTCCGACGAGGAGACTCGTTTTCAGTTGTAGTGACTCTGACAGGCGCAATACATAGTACATGCTCTCCGACGAGGAGATTCAGTTTGACTCACACTCCAGCCCGGTCGTCCTCCTCACCTGCACGGCATGAGAAGCAACGTCCTCAACAACAACCGACAATTGTGCACATTGAGTAGATATTGTCTGTAGTGTCCTGTATTGTGAGTTGAGATTTCTTTCTGTTTGTCCAAGCCAAGCATTGCATGCTCCAGCTTGAGGGGGAGTGTTGGAGTATATGTTGTGCGTCACTTATGTGGGAGATGGGTAAATGGATCTCTCTAGGATCCATTTACTACATCAAGTTGTTTAGTCTCACATCTTCCAGTTGTGAGATGTGGAGACTCATTGAGGGCTATATAAGAAGCCCCTCACCCCTTGTATCTGGTGAGAAAGTTGAATGAACGATCATCCCTTTGAGGCATTCTCCTGTGGTTTCATCCTGCTCCTTAGGGAGTAGGGTTCCACGTTAAAATCCCGTTGTTCTTCAAGTTTATTTCTTTTTCTCTGATCATGTTTCCGCATTATATTTTCTAATAGAGAACCTATTCCTTCCATCAAGCCTGTCAAATTTTAACGGTGTCATAATTGCTGGAATTGAGCCCTTATAGATAGACAGGTTAAGAATGTCTGTTTTTCACGAAATTTAAATGAGAGCATGGTGTCATATAGTGGACTAGATCCCACATGTATTTTCAGAAAATACCTTTAGAAATAGGAAAAATAAAGGTGAGGGTAACTAAATTGGCCCCTCTGGGTAGCCCCATTAAACCCTATTAGATATATATAGTTAATATAAAGAGTTCGATTAGAATAATTGATGTATAATATCTTGTGATATAAAGATTTAGATCAAAGATACAACTAAACTAACAGTGAAAAATATTATCCAATAAAGTGATTTATAATATGGATTCTGAAAACAGATGACAATCTTCTCTGTAGATCAGATATCTTATGAGGACTCTTAATGCATGTTCTCAACACATGAATAGAAATTTGAAGATGTTGAATTCGTTAAGTTAAATACTTAACGAGATTGAGATAGACGAAGTCTTGTATACTAGATTGTCACGAGATGCACATTCGTCCTTTTTCTGGATATATATATATATCAATTAAAATTAGTACATATATTTTATAAAACCCTAGATTGATGGTCTAATCGAGAATTATACACTGGCAAGTTGGTCTATACATAAATGCACTAGATATATAGTTTCTCAAAGTATACATATTTGTGAGAATGGGATCTCTACACTGGAGTCCCTATGAAACCACATGAAAACCCTAGCCCACATGGCATAGGGACTGTGATCTCTACTCTGGAGTCCCTATGGATCACATGAAAACTCTAACCAAAATAAAAGATGGGGACCACAAACTGACGATTGCATGCATGTGCGCATCTGAAAAGGAGTCTCTCTCCGAAGAACTCGAAGAAAATGAAACACTCAAATATGGAGTGCCTTGAACTTGGACTTCGAACCGATCCACAGAGTTTGAAATTTGAACTGTAGAGTCTGGATAATCTGGCTGGCCTGGAGAATCTGAATCCGTCCTCTGACTCTACACAGTACCCCCCCTTTCTCCCATACTGGTTGGAAAACAATGGCGTCGACCAAGATGGGAGAAGACATGAAAAATATGGAGAAACAAAACATGCATAAGCCGATAATCATCATTTTTGACCTTTTTTTTTTTAATTTTTAAAATCTTATTTTAATAACCCGTTCATTCTCTTTTTTTCCAGCTTCTCTCTCTCTTGCAAAATGTTTTTCTCTCGCACGACTTTTCTTTTGTACATGCCTTTTCTCAAAGGATTTTTTTCTTTCTTTTTGTAGAGCATGGCTCAACTTGAGCCCAAACTGCAGCATCCCGCAAATGTATTTTAAACCAGCGGGAATCTCCCCTTTTCATTTTTTTAACTTGGGCCTCTCTAATTTTTTTCGGGCCAAACTGCAGGAGGCCCTCTTGGGGCTTATTTATGGTTCCAATTGGGAACCCTCTTTCTTTAAGAGAGTCAGCTCCGATGGGGGTTTCTCCTGGCGCTGCCGCCTGCAGGAGAAGAGGAAGTCGCCGCTTCCGCTTGCTGGAGATGGAGGAGCTGTCGCCTTGGATTTCTCGCTATGCGTGGCCTGGACTTGGAGGATCGGAGGAGCATATGGCTCCACCGATGGAGAGAGTGCTGGAGCCCTATCGAGCACGGAGATGTTCGCCGCCTGGAGCCTCTGCTTGGAAACATCGCTGGAAAGGGCGGTACCACCTACTGCACATCTCTGATGAGATGTGTGCCGCATGGGGCCTGGAGGTTGCTGCTTGAGAGCACTCGATGGGGCTTCAAAGGAGGAGCCCCTGCCGTCTGGAGCATCAGGAGGATGCTGTGAGAATAGGGTTTCGCCTGGGACTTGGAGCAGCTAGGAGAATAAGGCTTCACCTAGGCTCAGTCACTGTGTGAGGATGCTGTGAGAATAGCCCCTGCCGCTTGGAGCATCGAGAGGATGCTGAGGGATATGAGCGGCTCCTTATCTGGGAGCGCCGATGGAACATGAGGGCAGCACCGTAGAAGATGCTTTGATTTAGGGTTCCAGATTGAACCCTAGAATTCGATGTTGCGCCGCCTGGATTTTAGGGTTTTGACGATACCCCACAATTCTTGGACTTGAATCAGAACAATAGATCTTCAGAATATTCTTCAAAAAATAATTAGGGTTTTAATAAAAACCCTAGAATTGTATCTCGAATCTCGAACACAAAAATAAAGGACATAAAAAATCATCTTCGAGAATCGAACCCGCTCTGATACCATGTTATAAAATAAGAATGCGGAAGCGTATCAGAGATAAAGAATAAAACATTGAAAAATGCATGATTTTACGTGGAACTCTACTTTCTAAGGAGCGGGATGAAAACACGGGAGAACGCCTCAAAGGGCTAATGTGTTCATTGCACTTTCTCATTTGATACAGAAGATCTGGGGCTTCTTATATAGCCCCCACAGACACTCCAAGTCTCACCACTGGTAGATGTGGGACTCTTTTTGGTAGGAATTTTTCAAACTATGCAAATTTTTATGGATTTTTTTATTTTCAAATTTTAGGTATTATGGAAAAAGGAGTACAAGAAAGATTTTTTTACAAAGATATACATATTTACAAAGGGGTTTATGTACAAATGGGTTTTATTTACACGATCTTGTACCGGCATTATTAAGGATTCTTATAAAAAAACTTTAGGGGTAGATTATGATTTTTACCGTATACATGTATACAAGTGGTTTTCATACCCCATAATTATGTCCTATGTGGCAAAATAATTTTGCAAACATTTCTCAAAATATTTCTCAAAAGATTTTTCAAAACTATTTTTACAAATATTTACAAACAATTTTACGAACTGTTTTTGCAAACATTTTATTTTCACACAATTTTCAAAAATTTTGTATAGAATACCTAATTTTGATACAGAAAATAATTTACAAAACATTTTACAAATAAAACATTTTTCAAACAATTTTAAAAAAATTGTACAGAAATAATTTTTGCTGAAGTTTTTAGGTATCCATTTACCCATATGCATATGAATGACGCATACACTCCAGCAATATTTAAGCAATCTTCTTAGCTAAAGCAACCAATCTATAGTTTGAACCATGGAATCAATATAGTCTCTTGGAATTTGATAAGAATAGTAAAAAATGAACTTAGTTTCGCATTGTAAAACACTCTCTTTTATAGAAGGGATTCTTGGGATTACTGAAATAATTAAAATCGCACCTCAAACTATGAACTAATATTCGTACAACTAATTATACTCCAGTACTCCCCATCAAGCTTGAGCATATATATCCATCATGCTCAACTTCGAGATACACTTTGTGAACATGGACTGAGTGAGGGGCTTCGTAAAAACGTCATTTGTTTGTTCTTTCGATGTAACCGACTCTTGATGTTTCCTTGTTGAGTTATTTTCCTTGTATAATAACAGTCTATCTCCACATATTTGGTATGTTCATGCAAAGTATGATCATTCCCAATGAACATTTCAACCGAATTGTCATTATGCATTATCATAGGACTTGGATTTGGTAAATGTAAATCCCTCAGAATTGACTTGATCCATATTAATTCAGTGGTAGCTTGGGCCATTGATTTATATTCAGATTCTGCACTAGATTTGGCAACTATTGTTTGCTTTTTGCTTCTACATATGACTAAGTTACCACCACGATATGTGCAGTAGTAGTAGACTCTCTGTTACCGAGGCACCCTGCATAGTCCGCATCAGAGTAGGCCATAACATCAAGTGCCTTGTGACATGTAAACTATAGATTTTTCCATGGAACAAACTTCAAGTATCTTAGAATCATTAACAATGCCTCCTAGTGCACTTGACATGGTTTGGCCTTGAACTGACTTGCTCTGTTAACAATGAAGGAGATATCAAGACTAGTAATGGTAATATATCGAAAATTTCCCACTAGACACTTGTATTGTTTTGCATGAGCATACACTGGTGAGTCTTCATACGCTCGTACACTGGGGTCCATAGGAATAGATGATATCTTAGCCTCTAACATTCCAATCTCATGTAGAAGATCCATAATATATTTTCTTTGTGAGAGAATTAGGCCATCAATATTTCTGGTAACTTCAATGCTAAAAAAATAACGAAGTTATCCTAAGTCTTTAGCGACAAATTGTTTTGCAAGATACCTTTTAGTGTTCACAATGCCACCGATATCATCCCCAGTCAGAATCATATCATCAACATGTACCTGCATTGCGACCGTTCCTTTCTCTGTCTTCTTGAAGAATAGAGAATGATCATCTGTAGAACGTTTAAAATCAACCTTGTACGCAATATCAGGCAATTTCTGAAATCAGCTTTGGGGCTTTGCTTGAGACCATATATTGCTTTGTGGAGTTTGCACACCTTGGTCTCAAAAATACAGGTGGTGTTGCAATTGTATTTCCTCATGCAGGTTGCCATAAAGAAATGCATTCTTCACATCAAGCTGGTAAGGTGTCGGGAGAGTTGGATAGCGGAAATAAGTATCCACATCGTAGGGAGAAGAGTCACTGGTGAGAAGGGGTCAAGATAATCCATGCCATATGTATGAGTATATAATACTTGGCTATCCGACATGCCTTGTATCGATCCATAAAATCGTCTAGAAGATGTTTGGGGTAAATAACCACCGGCTACCAACAATAGTTGAACGTTTTCAAGGATCAACTAACTGCCATGTATCTTAGGACTAAAGAGTCTTCATCTCTTTGTGCATGGCAGCGCTCCACGCATGAACCGCTAATGCATGCTGATAAGTATTGAGAACAATTTCAATTGCGAGTCTTGCTAAAAAGTCTTGTGTTGCATAAACGATCTACTTGTCAACACATTGTTGGAGATACGATGTAGTGTACATGTACGTTTCCCTTTCCGAAGAGCTACAAGAAGATCGGAGTGATATTGGGATTCATGAATCTCATACTCTGCATGCTACTCACCTATAGATGTATTGTCCTCAAGTAAAAGCTCATTAGTGTTCTTATCTTGACATATGATGGGATTAGGTGATGGCATGGTAATAGCAGGTGCCATCCGACGATAATACTCTAATAAAAAAGGATTATTAGCTGGAGTATTGCTATGAGAAGGGCTACTCTAGGAAATAGCATATGAAGATTGGCAATCTTGTCATCAAGAGATACCACCTCGAGAACTAGAGGTAGAATAATAAGGTATGTATTCAAAGAAGGTCATATTTGTATTGACATAATAATGACGTTGCACAAGAACATAACATCGGTATCCCTTCTGAGTTCTGGAGTAGCACATAAAGATACATTTCACATCATAGGGAAATAGTTTATCGCGACCAGCCGAACGAATGTGGACAAATGATGTGCACCCAAAAATCTTAGTTAGAACATGTAACAAGTTTTGTCGGGAAAGGTAGAGAATAAGTTGTTTGCTCTTCCAAAATGCTAGACAACATACGATTTATCAGGTATGCAGCCGTGAGAACTACATCCACCCCAAAATATGAGGAGTCACACTTTGAACAAGTAATGTGCGAGCGACATCAAGAATACGACAATGCTTCCTTTCATCCTCGCCATTCTGTTGGGATGTATATGGACACGATGTTTGATGGATGATCCCATGCCCAATTAGAGAAGAGCAAAGATATTGATTACATAAAGAGCATTATCAGTTTGAATATTTTTGACATGAAAACCAAAAATAATTTTCGTTCCCATCAAGAAATTTTCATAATAGTACTCACTTCAGATTTTGATTTCAAAAGAAAACCAAAAAATACTAGTAAAGTCATCAACAACAAGGTAAAATATGTTCCGAGTGATCCGAAACACGACTAGGCCCCTGCACATAGAAATGAACTAATTTAAAAACAAACTTGGTAACATGACTATGACGACTTGGAAAAGAACTCTTAAGGTTGACATCCTTCACATTGGTTCGAGGTGGATGCATGGATTTGAGATACAATTCTTCTCAATTTTAGTAGAGGCAGATGCCCAAGATGCATGTGTCGTGTGTAGGCAGAGGACTCGTCAATAGACATAGAAATATGACCCACAAATGAAGACTGCGTCAAGTGGTACACCCCCTTCTTCACGACCACAACCAATCACATGATCCGTCAGCATATCCTGAAAGACAAGAGATTCTGGATCAATAACGGCTCGATCATTAAGCTCCTTAGTAATTCTGGAGACAGATAAAAGATTAATAGGAAATTTAGGAGTTAGAAGAACATTATTTAGCTAAATATTTAGAGCAACTTGAACCTCCCCCTGTCTAGCAATAGGAGATTGTTTTCCATCTGTCACAATATTGATACGACCTGGTGCAATCTCTCGAAATGTAGAAAAATATTTTTTATTGCTGCTAATGTGTCATGATGCACTCGAGTCGTGAGACGCCATGGATTAGGGTTACCCGTTTACACATCATTGCCAATACTATATTCGCTATTGATCACATTAGGTTACATAAAATGAGGTAAAATTTTTCGTGTTTGAATGGCATTTACAATTTAAGAATCAACCACAGAACAACAATTATCACCAAGAGATATTTGCATTAGTTCCCATAAAATATTACACGTGTCAAAAGAAAATGACATTCTGTACATGTATCCCAAAATACATCAGAAGAGAGAAATAAGTACAAAAGAGTTACATTATCTGTACAATACTATAAAGTGTACTGTAAACAGAAACTGTCTGAGCCGTGGAAGCTCATGGTCCATCTATCAGATTACTGTGACGCAAATGCTTTACCTGCCGTTCATGTTTGGAGGAAAAGAATGTCAACAAAGGTTGCGTACAATCTAGTTTATTAAAGATAACATGTATTTCAGTGATTTCAAAAGAAAGCAATTAGATAGGTGTTGACATTTAATTTAACAAGCTACTTGCATGAATATTGGTTTCAAGCTGTTATGTATATGAATCCCCTTATGCACTCATGATCTCAACTATTTATACTTAATAGTTTTATGTATTTATAGGATCCATATTTACGCTATCATCATTATATTATTTATAATTCATGTTGATAGCTCTTCATGTTAATATGGATGATGAGTTTCATGTCCTGATCTCTTTCCTTATCAAATTTCTCAAGCTCAGTGGATAGTCTATGGTCTTGATCCGGGTGAGACCTCACACTATGACTCTACAACAGGAAGAATGCCTTAGGATCATGGAAGGCCGTATCCCGATATATCGGCGATATATCGCCGATATATCGATATTGACATGGGACCGATATCGAAATCGATATATCGATATATCCAATTTCAGGCATTTTCTTCAGAAAATTCCAAGATATAGCGATATATCGATATCGACACGATATCGAAACGATATCGATATCGATATGTCCTTCCATGCTTAGGATTGGGGTGCCTCCGTAGGCATGCGGTGGAGTGTAATGCATCCTAACTAAGTTCCTAACACGTCTACTAGCTTTACCCAACAATCGTAATAATCTTTCTTATATAGATGATTTTACGTCCACTTCCATTGTTGTGAGATGTCGGATGTGATGATTGATAATTGATGATTGATGATTTCCAAGATCTAATCTCTTTCCTTTCCAGCGCCTGCTGGAGGAACAATAACCAATCTCAACTCCAACTGACAACGATCTTTTCCTCGCCAGGACCTACTGACGGAACAGTAACCAAATCTCAAGTGATGAGGAAGCCTCCTGAGAGACTCTTCCGTCTCGCATTCCCAGTGGAAGTGCGGTCCAAGAGAAGACTATGCACACTCCAAAACTACGCCCAAAGATGGGTGGGAGAGACTCTCGTGATTGAGTCACTCCGAAATCGGCCTGACCGGTATGTGCAAAACGAGCTCGAAAAAGAAAACCAAAGGTCCTCCAGTCTAGGCACCCTTCTGAAAACAGGGTCAGCGGGACTGGTCAAACTAAAGCACCTGGATCCCAACGAAGCGTAAAAACTGCGGACTCGTAAAAAACTATACAAAGGACTGGGATCTAGACCCATGCACTAGGCGGTCGCTTTCCTAACTGGACTTCCTATCTCTCGCCTAGCTGAGGGTCACCATACCCTCACACAGTTAGGTGTAAGGGTCATCATGAGCGATACATATATCAATCATCAATGATTCATAACAACCAAGTATCTCACAGATTTCATAGTATGTCACTTAAGTTCCTCGATCCGATGAAGTACTGAGATTCCTGGATTCTAATGATTTGGTCTGGAACTTAGAGTCAATTTCATGCACCATCCTCAAGGTTATCGTTTTTAAAATCCTGAGATTACAAGCTGTTCATTGGATCTGGATTTAAGTTCAGATTAATGCAAAACTCCCCAATTCTTTCCCTCTAAATAATGAGATTTATAACTAATCATTAGATATGTATTAATTTCAATTCTATGCCAAATTACCCAACTCTTTTCATTTTTAAGACATAAGATCTGCATGCAATTAATGGTCTAAATTTTGATGCAATTGCATATAAAACACTTCCAAATCCTTTCATTTTAATGTATAAAACTTGTAATTAATTAGTTATGAAAGTAGACTCATTCATACTCATTCATCCCTCAGATCTCTCGTATTTCAAGCATGAATATCTGTAGCTAATTAGTCTAAAATTTGACTCAATTTGCATGCCAATCTATCCTTAAATCTCTGATATTTCAAGCATAAAAATCTGTAACTAATTAGTCTGAAGTTAACCCCAATTTGTATAATAATTCATCCCCAATCTTTCAAATTTTTAGGTATGAACAATACATAAACAATGGTCTGATTTCAGCACTAAATGCATGCAAATCACCTCAAATCTCTAATTATTAGCCATGAAATCAGTGGGCTAATTATGGTCTGATTTTCCGGTCATGTTCATGTCAACTTAGCCCCCAATTCTTCACATTTTTAAGGTATGAAACAATAGCATATAATGATCTGAAATTGATGCAAAATGCATGCAATTCTCCCTCAAATTTCATCTTTTAAGACACCAAATTCCCATCTTTTTAAGTATGAAACTTGTAGCAATTATAGGTCTAAAATTATATCTATGTCATATCACCCCCAAATCTTTTAAATTTAAAATCATGAGGTCAGTGGTCTGAATTTAGATTTTAATGCATGCAATCACCACTAAAATTTCATCTTTTATGCATGCAAACAGGAGCATATTTAGTTGTCAGATTTTTAGATCCAATGCCTACAAAATACCCCCAATTATTCACTTTTTAAGTCATGTAATCATGGGATTTTTAAGCAGTAACAAATTATATGCAAACCCCCAAAATTTTATCTTTTAAAATCCATGATCAGGAGCTATGAATCTGATCTTAAATTCAGATCTAAATTTCACAATTCAGAAACATTTAAAGAGTAGAATCTTCAAAAACTTAGGAAATCAGGAGCATATTTAATGGTTATAAAATTAGGATAAATTCTATGTAAAATTCCTCATTTTCATCTAATTTCAGAGGCAAAATAATGGGTTTTGAATCATGCATGAAAGGCAGCAAGAGGGAGATGATTATACCTTTTGAATCTCCAAAACTTGGAGATTCAACATGTATGTAGTATCAACTACCATGGAGCTGCAGCAAAATTTACTGTCCTTTCCAGCTGCAAATGGCTGCCTGTCGAGCAGCACATCATCAGTAGGGAGCTGCTGCTTTGGAGCAGCAGCAGGGATGTTGGGGGGGGGGTGCAACTGCTAAAGCAACTCCTGGTTGAAGAAGATATCAGCTCTAACAGAAGGCTTTGTGAGCTGCAACATCTCCTTGTAGTATCGGGTGAAATAGCCTTCGAGAGCTGCTTTGCATCAGCAAGGAGATGGAGGGAAGCAACAGGGAGCTGCTGCTTTGGAGCAGCAGCGACCGAATGAGAGGAGAGCTGGAGCTCTCTTCGGTTGGAGAGGTTTGAGAAAAAAAGAGAGAAAACAAGATGGAAATAAGAAGAGATTGGGAGTTATAAATAAGGGGAGGGTGTGGTCTTTGGTCTCCAAGTGGAGAAGAAGACAAGGCTGAGTGTAGGGCTGGTGTTGTGACACTTGTAAAATATATATATTATTTTTTTAAATGTTTTAATTTCCATTATTTCTCTCTCTCTCTCTCTTATATAGAATATCAAAGTCATCCGTAGTTGCACCCTGAATCTCTTATTCGTATGATCAATAGCTCGTTTCGAACGTCTCTGAATGATGATCAAAATGACTATAATATTCATACACTTCCGATTTGAGATGAATTCAGAGATCGTCGAGATACGGTTTTGATTTGCGATTAAATTGTGCAATTTTAAGTTGTCAAACGATCTCTAATTACCGAACGATCGATTTCGTTGGTCTTATTTTGTCGATACGAATTTGTTGGTGATCTTAGTTTATTTTTACGGTTCTCGATTGCGTCACAACTTTTCTGATGACATGAACTTTGAGGTAATCGATTTTTGATCTATTGGTTCCTAACGAAATTTAATTTACGATCTATGGATCTATTTAGATCATTTAGTATCGATCAATAGTTTTATCGGATCATAATCAGGTCAGGTTTGGTTTCAGATGATTCAGACTTGGGTGTCACACGAGTCTACCAACTAATTAAATGAGTTGGATAAAATCCTATAACACATCATAATGGAGGTATAACTAGGGGTCAACAAACGATGCAATATAGGTAGAGGTGGTACCCGTGGTAACTTCTCCTGAGGAAGGCGCTGGTTGTTGGGATGTAACTCCATGTTGACTCAGTCTTTGCATCATATCCTCATACTCTGCTCTGGATATACTTGACCAGGTGTGATTGCGTGCTGAGATGGTTTGATGAGCCATTGTGAATCTTCCATGCTTCCTTCAACAACAGTCCTCGGTGTGGCCCATATGATCACAAAGGTACATTGGGGCCTTGCATCCCCGGAATCATGACCATATCCTCTACCTTGGAACCCAATCTTTGCTTGATGGATCGACCATAGACGATGCAGTCTTAACACACATCTGTGCTGGAAGAGTCATCGATAACCTATTTAGCCTACTATAGGATTCTTCCATAGACGTAATCTCAGATGCTTTATCTGTGCTCTAACGACTTCATACATAGGGTTTAACCCTCCAAGAAAGAGTCCAACTGTCAGTTGAGACCTGAAGGTAATTTGGGTAGGTACACATATGCATATATGAAGTCAGTCTCTGGAAACCTGAATTCATTGCTGAATATAATTAGGCTAGAGGACGATCATTTTACCTCAGTTGAGACATATCAATATGTTTGAAGGATCTTAACATAAATTTTCTCTTCTGAGTACGTCTTGCTTGCAAAGACTATCCTACATACATTTGACTGTCTTGTAATATATGATGTCATTTGCGATACACGAGACAGAACTACTCATAATCCAATATTTTATCTTAGCATTATCCTTTTTCCATATTGCATTCTCGTCGTTGTTCTTAGTTGTTTCCTCATTGGTAATGACGAGCTCCTTGTCATGACCTTCAATTACATTCAGAAGAGACTGCGACTATACCACATCATTCACGCTGTCTAACTTGGTGATTGTACCAAAAAAGGGATTCTTCATCTCCCCTTCGTGAGTAGATGAGTCTACTACTTCAAACATAATTCACGATATATAGATACAACGTAAAAGTATTTAATCCAAACGAAAAACTTTAGATCATATACAAACTAGGTCACGACACCTTCTTCAGATATCAATCACAACAGTGTTTTAAAGGAGCATTTACTAACAATGGCTTCTGGACAAATGAGTTCCCAAATCCTAGGTCTGGGTGAGTTACAAGGACCCATTGGAAGAGTGTTGGTGGCGTGACTCGATTTGCAGAGGCGATCTGGAAGGCTGGACAACAATGAGCTTTGACGCTGGAAGGCGGCGAGCACGCTGGAGGCGATGGCGTTGCAACAACGCTCTGCAGGCAAGCGCACTGGAGGCGAGGGCGCTGGTGGAGGCGGTGATCAGCTAGATGAATTGGTGTGGAGAGTGTGATGTGGAGAAGGCAATGGCGAAGCAGATAAGGCGATGGTGAGTGCGAGGTGGAGAAGGCATTGGCGATGGAGAGGATGGGTTTTAGCTCATGGGATTCGAGAGGGGGATCCCCTCTTAGTGCTCTAATACCATCTTAGAATTTGACGAGAATATTCAAAGTTGAACTTAGTTTCTCATCGAATAACTCTCCCTTATATGAAAGGGAGCCCAGGGAGATTGAAACAATTACAAACACACTCCTAGACTATGAACTAATATTTGTACAACTTGTTATACTCCAATAAAGTCAAGGTTTGATTTCTTTAATAGATTGTAGGGCATTCTTTCTTTTTGTAGAAGGTGGAATTGACTACTTTAGACCCATCAGCAGTTACACATTAATCCATGGCTTAGAATCCAATAATTACGATTTCGATTAGTGTCCTAGTAGATAAATCTATCAGCGTCTATCAAGCCCTTCAATCCATCTTTACATGGTCTGGAAAAAGGAAGGAAAGACTTGTATTGTATTGTTTTGGGCGAAATTGATCCCCCCACACCCCTTCTGACAACCCCACACTTTCTGGCATGCCTCGCTTCTTTGATGATTAATTAAAAGACATTGACCCGCCAAGAGTTGACCAACCCTCGTTAATCATTCATAGGGTGAACGCTCTATGGATGTTTTCTTACTGACTCTCATATCAAGGCAGGATAGCATGCCAACGACCTTTTTTCAGTCTTGCTTCGCCTTTGCAATCATCTAGGAGAGAGTGAGCGTGGCATGACACAACACGGTTCCATTCGTGTAGTTAGAGCTTTCTTGCGTCGCATCATCACCATCTAATTGTTGCTCGAAGCTCGAAGAGGAAAGGAGATTCAACGCCTTCCTTTCTATTGCTTCTACAGAAAAGCAACGCTTTCGCTTGTCCCATCTTTCTTTCTTGATTTTCTTAGCGCTATATATCTATCAGTATCAATTATGCCCTTTCTTTCCGGGATATTATAGTTCGAAAGAAGGAAAGAGAAGAGCAAGTCCTATTTTAAGGCAGAGAGGTTACGAAGCGATTGCCAAGACAAGAGAAACCCGACTTTTATAGAAGACGAAGGCTATGACTGACTTGCAAGAAAAGAAGAGCCTTCTCTGCATACCACTCTTGGGTTTTTTTGAAAGGTTTTCATAATCAACACCCACATGAATGCCTTAAGACTATAGCTGTTAACTAGATATGTGCTTTAATGGCATGTTTTTTTTTGGATCTTTTTCATTACCCAAGTCTACCTTTCACACACATTTTTCCAATTTGATGAAAGCAAGGAGAAACCTGGAATCCTTCTTAACAGGAAGCATTAAGTGAAGTGATGTCAGCTGGTCGGAAAAGTTTTTTCATCTTGCTGCATTTTTTCTAGTGTCTTGTGAGAAATGAGCATATTTCTAGTGTTTGTCTAAAGCATATGAAAGATATTGGTGGAAATGTGCAATCTGTTTATTTCATAGAACCCTAGGCTCTCTTATATAGAGAGGACCCGCAGGTAAATTACATAAGAGGCTATCGAGAAAATAAAAATAAAGAAAAAGGTACACCGACTACATAATATTCTCTACACTCCTCCTCAAGATGGAGCATAGATATCAATCATGCTCAACTTCGAAGAACATCTCTGAAAAGGTCCTCTGAGCAATGGCTTGGTAAAAATGTCGGCAGTCTGCTACTCTGAACTAACATGTGAAGTAGAAATCAAGCCCTGCTGGATCATATCTCTAGTGTAGTGGCAGTCTACTTCAATATGTTTTGTTCTTTCGTGAAATGCTGGATTATTGGCAATAAACAAAGCAGCTTGATTGTCACATTGTAGATGCATGGGTAGAGGTACATCTATATGCAAGTCTTCTAGTACAGCTCGAACCCACATCATCTCCGTGCTTGCTTCTGCCATGGCCCTATATTCAGATTCAGCACTGGATCTCGCAACAACAGTTTGTTTCTTGCTTTTCCAAGAAACCAGAGAGCTATCCACAAAAACTGCAAAGCCTGAAGTGGACTTACGATCCTTAGAACACCCTGCATAGTCTGCGTCTGCACAAGCTGAAATAGATAAATCTGTTCTTTCTAAACAACAACCCTGAGCCTGAAGAAGACATTAGATACCTCAATATCATGTATATAGCATCCATATGTACCTATCTTAGCTGCTCCATAAATTAACTCGCTCGACTTACTGCAAAAGCAATATTGGGTCGAGTTATAGTGATGTAAAGAAGCTTACCCACCGTCTCTCTATATCTTCTCCTGTCCACCTCTTCAGTATCGTTGTCATATAATTTCATACTTGGATCCATAGGAGTGCTCGATGGTCTACATCCAACCATGCCCGTTTCAACCAGCAAATCTGTAATATATTTCCTTTGGGTCATCACCAGACCCTGTGCATTCCTGGCAAACTCCAACCCCAGAAAATATCTTAGGGTACCAAGATCCTTCGTGACAAACTGACGGCACAAAAATGCTTTTGCCATCTCTACCCCTTGAACATCATCTTCTGTAACCAGAATATCATCAACATATACCGTGATGACAACCGTACCTCTAGAAGTCTTCTGAATGAACAACGAGTGATCCGTATTTGATATTTTGAATCCTTGTCGTTCAATTAGGTGAGAAAGCTTCTGGAACCACGCCCTTGGGCTCTGTTTAAGGCCATATATCCTTGTGAAGTCTACACACCATATGATTCTCCCCCTCAGCAGCGAACCCCGGTGGCTGCTACATGTAGACTTCTTCCTACAAATCGCTATACAAGAATGCGTTCTTGACATCAAGTTGAAATATGGACCAGTCACGTACCACAACAACAGATAGAAGAATGCGAAGAGTAGAGTCCCAAGCCACTGGAGAGAATGTATCCAAATAGTCCATACCATAGGTTTGAGTAAAGCCTCTCGCGACTAGCCGTGCCTTGTACCGGTCAAGGCTGCCATCTGCATTGTACTTTACTGTGAACACCCATTTGCAGCTAACAATAGATGCGCCAGATGGAGCAGTAACCAAGCTCCATGTACCACGGGACTGTAAAGTATTCATTTCTTCTTCCATAGCCAATCGCCATCAGTCAATTTTCATAGCCTCTTGATAATTCCGTGGTATCTCCATGGAAGACAAAGCCACAACAAATCTCTGGAAGTCGCCTGTGAGACGGTGAAAGGAAACCTGGGAAGCAAAGGGATAAGACGCGCAAGTCCGTTTCTGCTTCCAAATAGCAATAGAGACATCAAGATCATCGTCCATTGTACTCGATGGTGCACCCTCCTCCTGCAAAGAAGAATCCTGCACAGGCACATTATCCGACCCATCGTTAGAAATAGCATCTGAACATACCTGAGGCGTGATGGATGCTTGACGTGCTGCCTGAGCAGGACCTGATCGACGTGTATAGAATTTAGGTAATGGTAGGATAGGTGGTCGTTGTTGTGGTGGTGGTGGTGATGGAGATGACGTCGGCGTGACGACCGTGACAGGAATGGACACAGGTGGACTCAGGCTAGGAGGAGGAGGAACATAGATGTCATCATTAGATGTCGAAGAAGCCAACCTGTCACCTGCAGGAGAAAAGTACATAACTGGCTCAAAAAATGTAACATCAGCACTGACAAAATATTTCCTGTTTATAGGGTCATAACAACGGTAACCCTTCTGAGTTCGAGAGTAACCTACAAAGACACACTTGACGGCTCTAGGTGAGAGTTTGTCAAGTCCAGGAGACAAGTGGTGAACAAAAGCAACAACACCAAAGACACGAGAGGTAAGAGAAAATAATTCCTTCTCTGGAAAAATAACAGAAAGAAGAATTTTCTCACCAAGAACAGAGGACGACATACGATTGACAAGGTAGCAGGCTGTAAGGATAGCATCCCCCCAAAAAGTGATAGGCATACTACTATGGATAAGCATGGTTCGAGTGATATCAAGAAGATGACGATGTTTTCTCTCTGCCACTCCATTTTGTTGAGATGTGTAAGCACAGGTGGTTTGATGAATAATACCTTTGGACGAAAAGAAATGGGAGAGAGAGCGAGTGCAGAATTCCAACGCATTATCCGTACGAACATATTTGACAGAAGAAGAAAAAACATTCTGCACTTCAATGATAAGATTTCTAATAACATCCCCTGCTTCAGATTTATTCTTTAAAAGAAATACCCACGATACACGAGAAAAGTCATCAACTACAACCAGATAGAACCTGTGTCCCTGATGATCAGGAACACGACTCAGACCCCAAATATCAACATGAAACAATTCAAAAGGGGAGCTACTGCTTCTACACTGACGACTAGGGAAGCTAGCATGATGATGCTTTCCCAACTGACAAGCTTCACATTTAAACAACGAACTCGGAGAGATCTGAGGCAAGGGATGACACATCTTTTGAAGCGGGAAGTGACCAAAGCGTAGATGCAGGTGTACAGAGAGATTGATCCGGCTGAGTAGGAAGAGACGCCAGCATATGAATTCCGGACCAGACGATAGAGACCATTCTGCTCAGAGCCACAACCAATCACCCTGCCCGTTATTATGTCCTGAAAAATAAGAGACGATGGGTCAAATATAGCGCGACAGTGCAAATCCTTCGTAATCTGACTAATAGATAATAGATTCATGGAAAACTCAGGAGCATGTAGAACATTCTGTAAATAGATAGACGGTAACAAGGTGATCTCCCCCTGTCCAATGATGGGGGAATGAGTCCCATCAGCTATGAGCACTGAACATCCAGGTGGAATGTCTCTGTATGACTCAAGTCTATCTCTGTCACGACAGAGGTGATGGGTTGCACCGGAGTTCATAATTCAATCTGAGAGATCATGACAGGATGTAAAAGCAGAAGCACTACCTGAGGTACTGGCAACGGCAAAAGTATTGGCAGATGTTGAATCAGCAATGTCTGAAGATCCACCTAGAGATCTGTAGATGTTGAGGCATAACATCACGCAGTCGCGCCACAAGCTCTTTAAATCGGTGATCTGAAGTGGATGCCGACGGAGATGTAACATGCTTAGCTACACGCGCCGATGCTGGAAACCCATGCTTAGAATAACATGTATCCTCGGAGTGACCTATGCGATGAGCGAAAGTACACGGTTGGCGAAAACGATCTCCTCGGCCACGTCCACGAAATGAAGACTGACCACCTCTCCCTCGCGACACATCCATCGCCGAAGGTGGTGGAGTAGATGTGCTGGAAGAAACATAGATGCGGCTGAGCCTCCGGTAAACTTCCTCCATAGGAGGAATGGTAGCATCGGCAAGTATCTGAGAGCGGGCTGCCTCATACTCAGGATCAAGTGCTGCTAGTAGTACTCCCACCATGGTAGCATTTCGGAAGGTCTTCTGCTGCTCAGCGGTAGCCGTGAGGGGTATAGTGCTATATAGTTTCTCAAACATCCCCCGGAGGGATGTATACAAAGAGTTAAGCGGCTGCCCATTCTGCTTCATCGTGAAAATGTCATGTTGGAGCTGTAACATCTTGGTCTCGTTCCACACCTATGAATATGTGTCGGCCAGTATATCCCACATCGCCTTAGCGGTGGACTGATGGAGGACATCATTGGCAATCTCCATCGACAGCGTTCCTGATAGCCAAACCTTGGCATATGAATCATCAGCCTCTCGGGAGGCATAGATCCCAGTCTTCTCTGCCGGTTCTTCCTCGGTAAGTATATGCTTCTTACCATTCGACTTCATGAGACTCATGAACTGCATCGCCCCGAGCTCATAGTTCGTCACATCCATCTTGACTATTGGCTTTGGACCTTTGAATGCGCCTATGGAGGGTATATCGACTTTGTTTTCTGACATGTTGCCGGAGACGAAGAACTAGGGATTGTAGACGAGAAACCAGTGTCTACATAAACTTGATAGGATTTGAGTGCATATGTAGACTTTACGCACTCAAATCCATGGAGAGATAGCGGCCGACGGAAGGAGCTTCGGCGTTGAAGGGAAGGGGGGCCGGCAGTGGAGGCCGGCGGCGCTGTAGGGACTCGGCGGCGGTGGAGGGAGCCGGCGGTGAGGGGCCGACGCTGAGGGAGGAGCCGACAGCGGCGGCGCCGAGGGATGGAGAGAGAGGGGCGGCGGTGATAGGGCTTTTAGGGTTAGGGTTAGGGTTTTGGCTTTGACACCATGTTGGTGGAAATGAGCAATCTGTTTATTCCATAGAACCCTAGGCTCTCTTATATAGAGAGGACCCACAGGTAAATTACATAAGAGGCTATCGAGAAAATAAAAATAAAGAAAAAGGTACACCGACTACATAATATTCTCTACAAAAGATACGAAGGATTATATGTGTTTAGTTTGTCTATCAGTCCGAAGCATATGAAGGATTAAGCCCTACAATGACTGGCCTAAGAAGGCGTTATTGAGCGAAAGATAGCCCTGCAAACTAAATGCATCTTCTGCCTTTCTTCTATTCTTCAACCTCGTCTTCATTTCGTTACGAATCCCCTCAGACACTAGATTTGATGTCCCCGTGCATGTGAGATTGGACTTCCCAGCTTTTCTATGCTTTGCTTTGCATTCAATAACACGTTGCTTTCCCTTCCCAAGCCAGCTTCATCAACCATTGTTCTTCCATGCACAGTCAGCTTCCATTCTGAACTTGATATATGGAATCATCTTGCGCCATATGTAGTAAAATTGTTCGTGTTGAAGGGAATAAGCAAGATGAATTCCATTAACCCTAGAGCTCTCTTATATAGGAGAAAAGATCTATGGGTAATTTACATAAACAGGACAATCAAAAACAAGAATAACATTATTATTCTAACACTCCCCCTCAAGCTGGAGCATATATATCTAACATGCTCAGCTTGGAACAATATAGATGAAAAGGACCTCTAGCAAGAGCCTTGGTGAACATGTCTGCAATCTGCTCTCCTGATGATACATAAGACGTCGAAATCAGCCCCTTTTGAATCAAGTCCCGTGTGTAATGACAATCCACTTCAATGTGCTTTGTCCTTTCATGGAAGGCTGGATTATTGGCTATAAATAAGGCAGCCTGATTATCACACTTAAGATGCATAGGAAAAGGTACCTCAACAGTTAAATCAGTCAAAACAGATTTGACCCACATCATCTCAGCACTACCTTGGGCCATCGCCCTATATTCTGACTCTGCACTGGATCTAGCCACGACAGTTTGTTTCTTACTTTTCCACGCCACTGGTGAACTGCCAACAAATACAATAAAGCCTGAAGTAGACTTTCTATCATTAGGGCACCCAGCATAGTCTGCATCAGCACAACCTGTGACAGATATAGAGGTATCTTTTCTAAACAGAAGACCAGCACCTGGAGATGACTTTAGATATCTCAAGATCATAAAAACAACATTCATGTGAGCCTGTCTGGGTTGCTCCATAAATTGACTTACCCTACTAACAACAAAGGATATATCTGGTCGGGTAATGGTGACATACAACAACTTCCCCACGAGCTCTCTATATTGTCTCTTGTCCACCTCCTCAGACTCATCATCATAAAGTTTAACATTAGGATCCATAGGAGTAGTAGCTGGTCTACATCCTGCCATTCCTGTCTCAGATAACAGATCAGTAACATACTTCCTTTGTGTCATTACCATGCCTTGCTCATTCCGTGCAAACTCCAATCCCAAAAAGTAACGAAGTGTACCCAGATCCTTCGTAACAAACTGCTCACTAAGAAAATCCTTGGCTGCTTGAATGCCCTGTTCATTACTACCAGTGATAACAATATCATCAACATACACTAAGATAATCACAATACCTCGCTTGTCTCTCTTTACAAAGAGAGTATGATCTGCTGTAAATCTGACGAAGCCCTTCTGTTCAATCAACTCCGAGAGCTTCTGAAACCAAGCCCGTGGACTCTGCTTCAGGCCATATATGGCCTTATGAAGACGGCACACCATACTAGACTCCCCCTCAGCAGCAAACCCTGGTGGCTGCTGCATATAGACCTCTTCCTGCAAGTCACCATACAGGAAAGCGTTCTTGACATCTAACTGAAACAGGGGCCAGTCACGGACAACAGCAACTGCAATGAGAATCCGTAAGGTAGAATGACGGGCTACTGGAGAAAACGTCTCCTGATAGTCCACCCCATACGTTTGGGTGAACCCGCGAGCAACCAACCTGGCTTTGTATCTATCAACCGTACCATCCGCCCGATGCTTCACAGTAAAAAACCCATTTGCTTCCGACAATGGATGCACCTGGTGGAGGATGCACAATACTCCACGTACCACGTGACTGCAACGCCGTCATTTCCTCTTCCATAGCTAAACGCCACGAGCTGATCTGTAGGGCCTCCTGATAAGACCGTGGGATGTGTACTGCAAATAACCCAACAACAAACTTGCGAAAGTCTGGGGACAAACGCTCCAACGACGCCTGAGAGCAAAAATCCATCCCATATTTGGGATTTATCGTCCGAGCTCGCTTCTGCCATCTATGAGCAATATGCATATGTAGGTCATCGACTGGAGGAGTGACAGTACCATCAGTACCCTGTACACCAGTACCCTGTACATCCATCTGCGCATCCAAATCACCTGTGCCATCAGTAGAACTCAAATGATCAGTACATACCTCGGGCGTGCTGGATGATGGAGGAGGCACATGAGCAGAGGGCCGTCGCTGATAGACCTGAGGATAATGAACAGTAGCTGGTGGTGGTGGTGGCGGTGGTGGTGGTGTAGGCTGTGGTGGTGGTGGAGTAGGCTGTGGTGGTAGAGTAGAGCATGGAATAGATGGAGGTGGAGGCGGCACATAGATATCGTTTCCTTCCTCTGAGTGAGTGAGTCTGTCACCTGTAGGAGAAAAATACATAATAGACTCAAAGAAGGTGACATCTGCACTGACGTAGTACCTTCGTTTAACTGGATCAAAACACCGATATCCCTTCTGGGTTTTGGAATAACCCACAAAAACACATTTGACAGCTCTGGGAGAGAGCTTGTCAAGACCAGGAGAAAAACAATGAACAAATGCAACAGACCCAAAAACACGCGGTGTTAGGGAGAAAAGATCCTTCTCGGGAAACGCAGTCAAGAAAGGAATCTTCTCCCCTAACACTGTCGAAGGCATACGGTTAAGAAGATAACATGCAGTTAGAACCGCATCCCCCCAATAGGAGTGAGGGGCACGTCTCTGAATCAAAAGGGTTCTGGTCATATCCAACAAATGACGATGCTTCCGTTTAACCACCCCATTCTGTTGGGAGGTATAAGCACAAGACGTCTGATGCACAATCCCATGAGACATAAGAAATTTGGAAAGGTGGGTACTACACAACTCTAGAGCATTGTCAGACCGTATGTACTTCACTTTAGCAGAGAAAATATTTTTTATTTCAATAATAAAAGACTGAATAACATGACCAGCATCAGATTTATTTTTTAAGAAGAAAGACCCAAGATAGTCTAGAGAAATCATCGACAGCAACAAGATAAAACCTGTGCCCTTGAAGATCAGGGACACGACTGGGACCCCAAATATCAAAGTGAAGTAACTCAAACAGACCATGACGACTCGGACCTGGACGACTCTGGAACGACGACCGATGATGTTTCCCAAGCTGGCACGCCTCGCATTGAAAAGTAGACCTGGGAGAAATCTGTGGAAGGATATGAACCATCTTTTGCAACGGAAGATGACCAAAGTGGAGATGCCATGTGTAAGGTGAGACAGATCCAGCACGAACAGAAGAGACACCAGCGTAAGGAGACTGCACCAGTCTATAGAGACCCCCTTGCTCACGGCCAGTTCCAATCACGCTGCCCGTAAGGATGTCCTGAAACACAAGAGCAGATGGGTCAAATATGGCACGACAATGTAAATCTTTAGTGATTTGACTAATCGACAGTAAATTCATTGAAAAATCCGGAGCATAAAGAACATTCTGAAGCCCGTATCGCAGGGGTCAACTGCACCTCCCCCTGACCAGTAATGGGAGAGTGGGTCCCATCAGCTATCACCACAGATCGTCCAGTCTGAGTCGGATTAAAAACATCCAATTGCCTTTTATCACCACATAAATGATGAGACGCTCCTGAATCCATGATCCATTTTGATAGATCTGAGCTGTAACAACTAGTGAGAGCATATGCTGTACCTGACGTGGATGCGGATGCGGAACCTGCTATCTCTGAAGATCCTGATGTACTAGCTTGCCCCTGATCTGGCATTATCTCTCTAAGTCTCGCCACAAACTCCTCGAATCTCTGATCTGGTAGATGGGAAGGACCCCCATCCTGCTGAGTCTGCTCCGCCACACGTGCTGTAGTAGGAGGAAACCCATGCTTAGAATAGCATGTCTCCTCAGTGTGACCTGGCCTGCGACAATAAGTGCACGGCTGTCGAGGAGGTCTGTACACTCCTCCTCTTCCACGACCACCTCTTCCTCGAAATTGTGGAGATCCTCCCCTGCCACGAGATGCTGCCATGGCCGAGGACGTCTGAGATCCACCTTGAGATATGGAGAGTCTGCTCAACCTGCGATAGGCCTCTTCCATAGGAGGAATGGTAGCATCTGTAAGAATCTGTGCTCTGGCGGCGTCATATTCCTGATCAAGGGCGGCTAGAAACACCCCTGTCATCACCGAGTCCCTGTAAGCCTTCAACTGCTCTGGTGTGGCTGTCAATGGGATGTACCCGTGAAGCTTCTCAAACATACCCCTCAGAGAGGTATACAGGGTATGAAGAGGACGACCGTTTTGTTTCACCGTAAAGATGTCTTGCTGAAGTTGTAAGATCTTGGACTCGTTCTTCGCTGGAGAATATGTGGCAGCGAGGATATCCCACATAGCCTTCGCAGTGGGTTGACTCAGAATGTCATTGGCTATCTCCATGGATACGGTACCTGATAGCCATACACGTGCATATGCATCGTCAGCCTCCCATGAGGCGTTAACCCCAATCTTCTCACAGGTTCCTCTTGCGTGAGGATATGCTTCTTGCCATTGCATTGCATAAGACTCATGAACTGCATGGCCCACAGTTCATAGTTCGTGCCGTCCATTTTCACAACAGGTGCTGGACCTTTGAAGGCACCCAGGGACGGAAGATCGACCTTGTTGTCTGACATGATGACACCAATATTCTGCGACTGGGGTTACACGACTAGACTGTAATGTCTACGTGAACATCAATGAAGGTCGTTGTGGTCGTAGACTCAAACCACAACGCCCTCCATATCTTGACTGTTTCTCTGACTAGGGCTTCTCCTGTAGGATGGTGGGGCTACAACCAAGAGACACACACTTGACGTAATGTCTTCAACACGATTTCCAGGGCTACAGGGCTGCTGCGCGCAAGGGCGTCTAAGGGCACACGCACAGGGCATTCAAGGGCTTCACGCGGTAGTACACAATGCATTCAAAGGGTCGCTGCGCGCGATCAGGAGGCGCGATCAGGCGCGATCACGCGATCAGGAACGATCAAGAGGCGCGATCACGCGGTTGTACACAGGCGCATGCGCGATCAGGAGGCGTGATCAAGAGGCGCGCGATCAGGAGGCGCGACTATCTTCACGCGCGACTGGAGGAGATCACGCGACTGTCTTCACGCGCGACTGGAGGAGATCACGCGGCTGGAGGACACCCAGAGGGATGCCGCTAGGGCGCGCGAAAGACCAAGGCACGCCGCCGCCGCGACCTCGGAAGACGCGTGTGGGTACACGCGGTGGAAGAGGCGGCGGCGCCGATCGGAGGAGGAGAGAGAGAAGAGGGCGGCGGGTGGGGTCGGGTAGGTTAGGGTTTCGAGAACTTCGGTCTAGGACCGTCGCTCTGATACCATGTTGAAGGGAATAAGCAAGATGAATTCCATTAACCCTAGAGCTCTCTTATATAGGAGAAAAGCTCTATGGGTAATTTACATAAACAGGACAATTAAAAACAAAAATAACATAATTATTCTAACAGTTCGGGAGTACAAGTTGCTTCCCCTTTCCAGGTGCTAGTGCTACTAGCTCTTGTATTACTTCAAGGCTTAGAACTAAAGCAATTATATGTGCCAACAATTTTTTTACTTGGAAACTCGAAGAAGACATTGTGATGAGCCAACTAAAGAGATTCACGTCTTAATGTAAGGAAGATCATTTATGAAGATTGAAGAAGTCCTTATATGGTCACTAGCAACCTCTCAAGCAGTGGTGCACATGATTTTGTAGCTTCGTGATTGGTCTGGGTTCAATAGAAGCATATATAGTTGTTGTGTTTGCCATAACAAGGTAGAGGATATTTTTTCATTTATATGTTGCTTTATATCGATGATGTGCCTATTGCTGCTAAGATGAAAATCACCATTGATTTTTGAAGAAATTTCTTAAATCAGAGTTTGACATGAAGGACTTTGATGCAATGAAGAAGATTTTGAGGATGTATATTGTTAGGGATCGTGTATACTGAGTACTTTTTCTATCTCTTCTAGAGAATATACTTGGATGGGCAATTGGATCTCTCAAAATGCCAATTACATTGCTCTCATGTTCAGTCCCATATCACCTATTGACGTGACTTTAGTGTGTTGGTGGTGCTATATAAGAGCCCCACACCCCTTTTAATCTCTTGAGAAATATAATGCAATTCCTAATCCTTTGAGGTTTTCTCTCGTGGTTTCATCCCACTCCATTGGGAGTAAGGTTCTATGTAAATCCAAGTGTTCTTATTTCATTTTTGGTTATTGTTGATTTGCTTCCACATTGCCTTTTTTCAAACGGTATCAGAGGGATTGTTTTTTTATTTATTGGAGGAGTTTTATAAAATGCATTTAGATGAATAATTGGATTCTCTATGCTCCAATGACATCGCTCTCATGTTTATTCTCATATCGACTAGTGATGGGATTTTTTGTATTGATAGGGCTATATAACGACCCCCACACTCCTTGTAATCTATTGAGAAGCATAATACAATATCTAGCTTTGGTTTCATCCCGTTCCTTCGGGAGTAGGGTTTCATGTGATTTCAAGTATCATTATTACTTTTTTTATGATTGTTTGATTTGCTTCCACATTACATTTTCCCACAACCTCAAAATAATTACTTATAGATAGTCTTAGTGAGATTTTGAGATGCCCACATCAAAGCCACTAAGTGCTCCATTTGATGGAAATACCCATCTTTCAATTTGTTTCGTACCTCAGTCTAATGCAAAGAATGAGCACATGCTTCATATTCCCTATGTTAGTAGTTGGGAGTCTTATATATGCCATGACATTCACAAGACCATATATCGTTGTCATGAGAGTTTTTAGTAGATTCACGAGAACCCCTTGGGAAGGACATTGACATGCGGTCAAGCAGATTTTTTGATATCTAAAAGGAACATCTGATAGTAGTGTTGTTTATAGAAGTGATTTGGAATATTTGGATGTTGAATATTCAGATTAAAATCATGCTGTAAATGTTGACTGGAGGAAATCAATAGCCGGCTATGTCTTTACTTTGGGGAGTTTTGTTGTTAGTTTTATGTTACAACCTTCAATTACTTTATCTATCAAAGAGGTATAGTATATGACTTTGATATAAGCTGCAAAGGAAGACATTTGGTTGAAAGGCTTCGTTGGAGATCTTAATCTTCAGTAGGATCATGCTATCGTATATTATGACAGTCTTAGCGGTATATGCCTAGCGATGAACATGCGCATTGATGTCAGGTTTCACTTCATCCGTTCCGAGAACATGATCAAGGTGAAAAAGTTGGCATGACAAGTAACTTAACTGATGTCACCAAGAAACTTTGATATGTTCACCAAGGCAGCTCTTGGAAATAAGTTCTGCTATTGCTTGGAGTTGCTCAATGTCAATTGCTGGCAATATCCTCGTAGAGGGGCAGTAGGCCGTGGATTCTAATAGTTATCATTCCTCTATCAGAGGATTCAATTCAAGGTGGAGACATGTTGAGATGCGATAAATCCTAGCATATCCTGTTTGCTTTGGGATTTGGATCTTGTTTGTTTTGAGATCCATTTGTGGGGGGGGGGGGGCGGATAACTATATAATCCTCCTAAGGGTAGCATTGTCTCATTCTCTATACTACAGTTCTTTCACCATATTGAGGGTGTAGTCCAGTTAAAGCGAACCTTGTAAATCATATGTCGTGATTGTTTGGTGCTTGCTTATCCATGTTTTTTTCACATTATAGTTCTACTATCTATGTGCAATGAAAATTATAAACAACATAAATTAAACTATTTTTTCCTTCATAATTAGACAGGTGCTACAGCCACCTTAAGATCTCAAATCAAGGTCTATGCGTCCGTGCGTTGACGCACTACCTTACCCATTTGAGGTGCACATCTCACTAGAGGTGCATGAGATGTATTCCTTGTAGGCATGGCTAGCTTTAAAGAGTACACATTGTGCGTGTAGATGGTGTTTGTTAATTCATGGTTGGGTTTTGGATGTAACTTCCCTTAGGAGTGAGCCTCCTGCACTTCATCGTTTTTGCTTGAGGGCTCATCTCTCTTGATGTAGAGTCGTATTTTTTTTCATCCTCTTGGAGACCCGCGTTTTGTGCTACGGAGGAGCGCCTAATCATGGCAGAGGGCTCGATCGATTCTTGAGGAACCTCCCTCATCACATGGATCAAGACCTCTTTGGTCAGCGAGTAACATCGTGTTTGACCGCCCTACCTTAGAGCTCAAGGGTGAGTGCTTTTGCTTTCAACCCCGAGCTCAAGAGAACTGGCGCCCACGGCTTAGCAGGCCCACTCTAACAAGAGCAGCTGTACTGGTTGACTTACCTCGCCCCTTCCCTTAATCGAACAACAGAGTAGGGTCGGGGCTCGACACACGATTCTACCTATATGCTGGGAAATGGCCCACCTGAGGGTTGCTTCCTAGGCCCTTTCCCTCGTTGAACAATAGGAGCAGGGCTGGGGCTTGGTGCAGAACTCAATGCAGTGCTGCACACATCTCCCATTTCGTCTGCCTTAACCCTCCACCTGGGTAAAACCCATCTCCACGGTGTGCGTTGCAGATGGATTTTAAATTTTTAAGACGTGGCATGCCAATTCCCGACCTCATAGACTAAAGCTTGTGCGGATTTTTTGGGGCTAGGGGGCGTCGTAATTAACCCTCAACATGTCTCGACAAAGCAGAGCTCGACAAGGCAGGGGTTGGTCGGCTAAGCTTGCGGGCTACCCCGAAGTGCCGGCAAGTTGAACGTTAAGACTATCTTTAAAAACATTGAACATTAATCCCTTCAGTCTAATTACCCATGTCTATAAAAATTGCAACTAAATAAGCCTTTTGTGAGCGGGTAGTTCACCATGTTAAGATGATTTGCACAGTTGCACCTTGTTGATGTCTTCATGAAACTGAAACTACTGTATTATTTTTTTGATAGGCCACATGTGAATAAGCCCAACTTGATCCAATCATAGAAATATTCATTGAAATCTCACGATCGAACAGATTGAACACCTTCAATCCATTATGAAGCAACATGTACCGCGACTGAAAAAACCAACTGATTCACACAATGGTAAGTTGAGCGAGGAAGGTGGTATCAACAAATCTCGGAGGAGAAATACAAAAAGTTGTGAACTGAAAGGCAAATCAGCAGGTATGGTTTCTGTATTCTCGCGTTGCTGAAAAAATGTCTACCCTGCTAAGTATGTTGATTTAGTTTGATTGCTACTCATCATATTTTGATCTTGTACTTATCTCTCACAACTACCCTTTTTAAACTTTAGCATGTGCGTGATCACAGTTTCCTCTTCATATAGAAATCCAATTCCAAGTCCCTTGGTATCTTATGAGTTTTGATTTTTTTTTCTCAAAGTTGATCTTTGATCAGCTGTCAATCTCATGTACACAATGTGCCGGATCCAACAAATAAGCCATTTTACTTTTCTTCTATGATGCGTTACTATGTTTTCTTATGCTGTTTTCTCTGCGGATATTCTAGGAAGTAATTATTATGCAACTTACTAAGCGTCCTGCTTCATTGCTGCCAGATATTGCAAATAAGGGAGCAAGCTCTTCAGAAATAACAGAGGTTCCTACATCAGGAGCTAGACAGATCCGAAGACTCATTCCAAAACTTAAGCTTCAGTTGTTTCCTATAGATGATAATATTCGCAAGGGGCTACAAGAGGTACATACCTTTTCACCTGCTGCAGCCAATGGAAAAATATCTTTCATCTTTTGGTATAAAATGAGACATAAGTTTTATCACAGGATGGGCATAATCCACATCTGGAGCTCACTTTAGGAGGAAGAAAAAAGATATCCTCTGTCGTAAGGCACCTCATTTCCAAGTGGGGGAACTCAAGGGTGGCATTTGGGGAGCTTATGCTTTTTCCCTGCGGCGTTGTGCTAGAAAATATTTCTGATTGCATGAAATGGAGTCTTAAAGATGACATGATTAGTGTTATCGATATTTATAGAACTATGGGATGCCCAGCTATTCTACGCTTAATGTGAGTAATTAATGAGTTATTTTCTAGATATGCTGTTACTTTTGCTGAACTATATGTTCGTCCAGGTATGGGTGGTTTGTAGATGCAGGACCTCAGAAGTTTGAGCAGAAGCTTTATATATCCTCGCGTATGATGGTGGCTTCTGAGGACAGACCAGAACCATGCCCAGAAACAAATCAAGACTTTACTCCGGGAGCTGGTGATTTGCAGAATCTTGTCCCGGACAAGCAAATGCCGCCGGAGAGAGATGTGGATGAGAAGGTGCTTTTGTTTCCTTAACACATATGTGAATTCCTTTAACTTTTATTCTGTGTTTGGGATGAACAGTGCTGAATTTTTCTCTGATATGTTTTCTTTTACCACATGCCAGACGAATACCGTTCAAGACGCTATTATTTTGTGGACCGATAACTTAACAAATATGAGTTTCGGGGACCTCTTGGCTAGAGCAGGTTCATTTTCTTCAGAGGCAAGTCAGGCATGTCAGTTGCCCATGGGAGCTAGTCCATGTCCTCAGCAGATTCCTTTCAGTTGTGATTCATTTGACGCAGCTATTGCTGCTCAGTTAACCTGTATGAAGGCTCCGATGAAATCAGCAGAAATGCCCACTTCATCGATTCTGGACGCAGAAGTAACTAACCATGCCTTTCCATCTCAAAGAAATCCAAAAAAAGACGAATTGTTTCTGTCACCAGGAAATACCCGTGGATCCTTTAGTCAGATCGCGTTTTTGCAGAAACCTGTAAGCATGGTGGTGATTCACTTTGTAATTGTACTTCCCCCTTTTTCTGAACCTCAGTTAGCTTGTATATGTCTCTTTAGGTTTGAAGTTTATTTGTTACCTTTTTTTACAGGTGGCACAGTCTTCTCTTGATTTAGGGTCTCGTGCTCAGGAAGAAGAGTCACCGATCTTGCAGTTATTAGAACCGGATAATGACTGCAAACAAGGCATATCTGATGTGCCATCAGAGCCGCTAGCCCAAAGCAACACCGAAGGAGGTATCGGCCTGGCAAACATATACTGGGTAAGTGGATCTTTCTCTCAGACATACCACTTGGATTTTCTCGTCTAAATAATTACTCGCTCTGCGAAAATGATGAAACAGGATTCGTTGGGGCCTATGGACTTCAGCCTGCCTATGAGAATAAACTTCAGTGGCAATGAGAGCATCAGCTTCAGCAATTTGCTTTCAAGTAGTCGCGATGCGCTACGGAGCTGCTCCTTGAGCAACTCTTGACTAGATTAACAAGTCGATGTTCCAGCTATGAATACAAAGAAAGAGGTTTGAGATTTTCCTGACCCAAGCAGCCTATTTGTGTCCTGCATCTCATTAATCAGATCAGTGTTTTGGTCCTTTTTATTCACGAGCTGCTTTATGTTTGCAGACCAATCCGGTGTCTTCTTGGACATAATCTGCAATTACTTCCCGAGAAACAACATGCAACTATATGAACTACCTATACACCCCTTGTGCACAGGAAGAAATTTAAACATACATATCTGCAACATATTTTTGATAGACTTTTTGCTTTGGATGTCTGTACAAGTGATAAATACCAACATATTTTGATACTCTTTGCCTTGGATATCTGCAACATGAGAACTCCCTGCTTGTCTGTACATGCGTGCGTGTATATTAACCCAATACAAGGTTTGAACATATGCATTATTCATGTTGGCTGATTGTGGTACCATTCTTTATGACAGGTTATTGATTGTTTTCTTCCGGAGCTTGTCTTCATAAGGTTGTTCTCTCTTTTTCTACCATCCAACTCAAGTTTTTTTAAGGAAAAGGGTGAACGTAAAAAAACTGTACATCGTACTATATACTAACCAACAAAGATTCGAAGTTACATAGACCATGCTATAATGAACATCTTGGCATGCTTAGTTCATTTTCCACATAAAACATTTCTTGACACTGCATTGCATCTAAGAGTGTAATCGAACTGAACATGAGCAAATCTACCCAAGTTGATTTCTAAAGGTTTGGGTTCGGTCCGCTTGATAAAATGAAAAGAATGAAAATGGTGTTCAGGTTCAGTTTGGCTTGATCCTAATTCGTGAAGATTTGGTTCATTTAAGGTTTGATTAGCAGTGAAACTTCTTGGAATTTAAGTACTTTTGGAATGTGGAGTGACCATAGCCCTTTGTTATGTCTTGATTAGGGGTTGCGAGTTTTTATGCATATACTTTATTTGCATCATGGTGCGAACTCTTCATCCTTTATCATGGTACAAAAAATGACATGTGAAATTTAAATCTATATTAGCCTAAACTAGTCTCTCTCTACTAAATGCAGCTCACATATGGTCTTCAGCAACTCTCCACTCCAAGTGGTTCGCCTCTGTGTCGCTTCATCTCCTTGGGCCTTGCCAACAATTGGGATAAGTTAAACAGAAGTCAAGGAGAGATAAATATAATTAAAGATACAAATACAATACAGAGAAAAGTATCAGAATACATACAAGAAATAGAATGACACAAAGATGAAACTTGACCTGAATATCACTAAATTTAATTAAAATAAATACTTATCCTTTGTGCTCCTTAAAGTGATCTGAAGGTATACCAAGCTTGCTAGACAATCGATGATGATAATGGTGAGTTGAGTAAGGATTTAGAGGATTTGGAGCTGTCGGTTGATGCTCCTTAGTCGGAGGTAGAGGGGTTGAATGGAGTTACACCAGAACTTCGATCATTAAAGGGATTTGAATACTTGTAGTTTGGAGAGACTAATCGAAGCATTTTCGATTCGATCTGAGGGGGAAGCGAGCGAAATAGAGGGTTGCCAGGGTTGACCGGAATGAAAGCCCTAATGGGTCTTTACTTGTGCAAGGTGATGACCTGAGTCGAGGTGGGATGGAGAAGAGAAGTGTGGTGTTGGATGGGTGCACGAAGAAGACGAGTGTACAACAAAGGTGATGGTGTATCCAATTGAAGGAAAAAGTATGTGAGCCTACACAATTAAATCAGAGAAATCAAAGAGGGAATCACTGAGATGTATATGGAGACGATGAAGATGAACGGAGATGGAGGATTTCGTGGGATTTGAAGCTTCAGTAGCTTCAAGGGTCTTTGCTTGACAAGTTCGACAAGAACTTGAAGCTCGAGCATGTTTAGATGATGTTGCAACACAGCCTAGGTAGGTGGTGATAATGCTGGAGTTCATCTTCTGTCGTAGCCTTGATTCTCACCCTCTCTTTGTCACTCAAAGATGGATGATGCTCGGAAGAAACCTCACACAAGCGCGGATAACTAGAGAATGGTGGCATAAATGGCAATTTTGTTCGAGGAATATGTGGTTGAACTGGCAAGTTTCGACTACCTGGAAATTGGCTCACGTGATAGGGACGTCGACAGGGTTAATTGGGCGAAACCAGCTCCGACGAAAGGTTGCGTCGCTTGGGGTCAACTGGTAGAGGTTGAAGAATGGACCGGGGACGTTGGATCTTGAGATCAAGATCCAGCAACCCTAATTTGGGCGTGATGGGATGGCTGGGATCGACGTGATCATAAGATCAACCGACCCAAGATGAGGCAGGTCTCTTGAAATCAAGGTCGTATGATCAGAAGATCAGACAACCCTTATAAAGGGCGACTTGAAATGAAAGGTTGGCCATGTGGATGTAAAGCCTTGAACTTGGCATATCTCGGATCTTATATAACAAGATCCGGCTCGTCAAGAGAAAACCAACGAAATTTGTTTCGTGTGAATTGGACTCCGTTTCGATTTGTTATGAATTTCGGAAGAAAGAGAAGTAAGGAAGGCTAAGATGTCATTAACCCATAATGATTGTCATTAAGACTAATTAAACACAATTAAAGAAACTAACGATCAATTAAAAACCGCTAATGATCATTAGTAAACACTAATCAATAGTTAGCAAAAGATAAGCGTAAGCCGCGAAAGTTAAATCACAATTAGTGAAAGTTAATCACGATTAGTGTTAATTAAGCGTCATTAGCGAATCTAGAATCCTCTAGAATGTTCTAACTTAAGCCCCAAGTTTGGGATAAGTTTTGGCTAAAACCATGGGCCAAAACCATGGGCCGCTAAACCATGGTTAAGGTCTAAACAATGGTTAGTGGTTTTTGGGAGCCTATAAATAGACCCCCCTGCCCATTCATTCTCTACGATTTCCACTACCACCACCACCCCAAGGGCTAGGGTTGAGAGGTCGGGAGGAGGAGTGGGAGGCGAGGAAGGAGCACTAGCGAAGCGCTGCCGGGAGAAGGAGGAGGAGAAAGGTATGATCCTCTCTTAGTTTGCTTCGTAAGCTAGGCTTTTAATTCATACTCTTGTTCTTCCAAGTTTTGTTCTTGATTCATCTTCTTTCCGATTCATTTTCCTATTGTGGTTCGAGGAGAAATCTGTGTAACACCCTACTTAGGTACGGGCAACTATTCACGTCAATGACCCTGTGATTCGTCACACGTTCACTCATCTAAGACACGTGGTGTTTACCGATTCTCCATCGTTTATATTTCTATTCTTCGTATTATGCTTTTATAGTTATTTTGATGGAGAAATCTGTGTAATACCCTACTTAGGTGCGGGTGGCTATGCACGTCAGTTACCTTGTGTTTCGTCACACGTTCACTCACCTAAGATGTGTGGTGTCTACCGGTTCTTCATCTCTTGTTGTTGAGTATATTCTTTCAGTTTATTTGTTATTTTCCTCTCGATTGAGTTTACAGAGGAAACTCTTTTCGCTTTTATTTTGAAATATGTCCCGATATAAGGGAAATCCTGCCGAAATTTTCGGAGAAATATGTCCCGATATAAGGGGAAACTCTGCTGAAACTTTTCGAGAAATATGTCCCGATATAAGGGGAAACTCTGCCGAAATTTTAAGAGAAAATATGTTCTTGACGTTCTTCGCGTTCTTCGTTCGTTCTTCGCGTTCTTGACATGTTGTTAGCGTTTTTATTCGAAAATGAAATTTGATCTTTCCAGGAGCCTTAAAATAGCCTTTCTAAAAACGAAACACGATAAAACCTTGCATATACGAGAGAGAGCTCGATTAGGTAACGAAGTCCTTCCTTTTGCTGTTGGGATTTCAAACGAGATTATTGAAATTCTTGATTTTATGTTCTGTGCTATAAAGAACCCTTATTTTAGCTATTTTTGATAAAGTCTGAAAAGTTGCTTTGTGATTCCCATTAAAATAAGGTTTAAGCATCAAATCGATACGATGGCTTTGAAAGTTAGGGTTTGGGAGTTAAAATAGGCATACGTACGAGTATATATGCATATGAATAATATATATGTATGTCTATACTAAGTGTTGTTGATTATGCAAATCGAAGACTTAACGAAAGAATTACATCATGGGAATTGATGTGGTTTGAGTTGGATCCTGAGAAGGATCGTTTGTCACGTTAAGGATGACTGGGAGTAGAACTACAGGTCGGGCATGCAACCTGTAGGTTTGTCGGAAGGAACCCGTATTGACGTTTCCCTACCTAGGTGGTATACGGTTTGCTCTGTTATGATAAGTGCGCACGAATTGAATGTTTTGCAATGCGTGGTACCGGGAGCCAATATATTTGGGTTGGAACGAAGGAAGATGTGGTCGTGCCATGTGGAGGCACGGGTGGTTCAATAGCGGCTGGGTCACGATAATATATTTTTAAAGCCGCTAGGTTAAATGATTAAATGTTAGCATGAGGTTTTAAGAAGCCGAGTCCTCGAGGACGGTGTGCTTATTTGTTTTCCAGACTGAGGGTTTGAGACCCTGGTTAATAAAAGAAAAGTAAATTGTCAGGGTAATATTGGAGGATTGGTTGAGGCGACGTGCGGCGGCATAAGCTTACCAAGATCAACGCAATCTCCAATCCCGAAGTGTACACAACTTCGGAGTCCTTATAGTGGTGAGGTAATTCCCTGGACTAATCCCTGACGTGGAATAGAAGGGAATAGGAATTAAATTAATGAGAAAGAATGAAAGTTTTTGTGATAACAAATTTTGAAAAAATACCCATTAGTTTGCTTTTCCCTTCTTCGTTACTTAGCATTCGCTAATTTTTATCCTATGATTTATGGAAAACCCAACCGGTGTCGGTGAGCCAACGCAAGGACCTTAGTAGACATCCAGATAGCCACAGTAGCTTTACTTTGTAAGGTAGTTAGTAATCTTTTGTATATTTTCCTTTCAAGCTGATGTATATGTAAATGGTTATAGTGGGACAATGTATCATCTGAACTTTACTTTGTGAATGGAAAAGTGTTGAAATACTTTCTTCTGAATATACTTTATTTGCAGTCTGTTTCTGAATGTTAGTTGTGATTGCTGAATAAATTATTGCTGAGTAACTAGATCCGGTTATGGGAGGATCCGACGGCCTGGGAAACGAGGTCGCGACAGATTGGTATCAGAGCCCGGTTACTCCAGTAATTTATTTAGTAATTAACAACTATGAGCGGTATTCAGAAAACTAAGGTTGTATTAAGATCCTTTGATCTTAATAACTGACCGCAGTACCATTCACAAGTCATTGTCCCTTATGTACATCATGCTAGAACGTATAGGACCTAACCTTTGGCTTTGATTCATCCCATGATCATGACAGATCAAGATGTCTCCAGGAAATTAGCAGCTATGATAATGATGACCCATGAGATGGATCAAAGGTAATAGGCATTAGAGCGAAGATTCATTGCCACAATGAGAGATCAAAGTCATCCAGACCCGTGGACACTACAGTTGAGGGTTCTATTCACCCTCATAAGAAAGATTTTAGATACCATCAATCCATAGAATTTGTTTGCCTTAAATACCATCAATCCATAGAATTTGGTTGCCCCTACTCCATTTGGAGGAGCAGTAGAGGAGGTGCTTCGTAGGCAAGAAGAATATTTGATTCCTATTGTTTGGATAAGATTTCGATAAAAAATCATTATCTGAGTAAGGAGCAAGGAGGTAAATTATAATTCAAAAAGATCTTAGATGACTATGTGGGACAGATTGCAGGACATCAGTCACTTGCTTATCTGCTACTTATTGAAATGAACTATTTTGATCTTATACTAGGAATGGATTGGCTAGAAAGGCATCATCATGTCTTGACTGTTTTCGGAAGACAGTAACCTTTCACATTCCTAACTCGATAGAGTTCCAATTTATTGGAAAGACATCCAGTGATGATGTCATGTACATATCTACTTTAAAGGCTCAACAATTGTTAGAGAAAGGGTGCCAAGGTTATTTAGCTTATGTAACCACTACATTAGGGTCAGACAGAATGATGGAAGATATACCTATAGTATGCGAGTTTCTTGATGTATTTCCAGAGGAACTAGCTGGATTACCACCTGAGCGAGAGATTGAATTTGAAATCTCTCTCATATCTGATACTCAGCCTATCTCTATTTCTCCATATAGGATGGCACCAATTGAGTTATGAGAGTTAAAGGTACATTTGCAAGAACTGTTAGATAAAGGATTCATTCATCCTAGTACTTCACCATGGGATGCACATGTCTTATTTGTCAGGAAAAAGGATGAGTCAATGCGGTTGTGCATTGACTATAGACAATTAAACAAGAAGACCGTAAAGAACAGGTATCCTCTGCTAAGAGTAGATGATCTCTTTGACCAGTTATAGGGTTCGACTATGTATTCCAAGATTGACTTAAGATATGGATACTATCAGTTGAAGATAAAAGATACAGATATTCCCAAGACAGCTTTTCGAACTAGATACGGGCATTATGAATTCTTAGTTATGCCTTCTGGACTAACAAATGCCCCAACAGCCTTCATGGATCTCATGAATAGAGTATTCAAGGAGTTCTTAGATCACTTTGTAGTAGTCTTTATTGATGATGTGCTTATTTACTCCAAGGATAAGTATCTGCATGAACATCATCTCAGGAAGGCACTTGAAACTCTAAGGAAGAATAAACTGTATGCTAAATATAGCAAATGTGACTTCTGGCTATCTCAAGTATCTTTCTTAGGCCATGTTATTTCTGAGGAAGGTATATCAGTTGATCCTACAAAGGTTATTGCGGTGATGAGTTGGGGAATGCCCGAAGACTGTCATAGAAATACGATCTTTTTTGGGATTAGCTGGATATTATAGAAGATTCGTGAAGGACTTTTCACGAATAGCATTGCCAATGACTAGACTAACTCAGAAGAAGGTCCCATTCTTATGGTCTGATACATGTGAAGCTAGTTTTCAGACACTGAAAGAATGTCTAACATCTGCACCAATCCTTACTCTACCCTTCGGGAGTGAAGGGTTTACAGTGTACACTGACGTATCTAAAGAAGGACTTGGGGCGGTTCTTATGCAACATGGTAAGGTAGTTGCGTATGCATCACGACAGCTCAGGACACATGAGAAAAACTACCCAACACATGCCCTTGAATTAGCTGCCGTAGTTTTCGCTTTAAAGATACGGAGACACTATCTGTATGGTATTACTTTTGAAATCTTTACCGATCATAAAAGCTTGAAATATCTATTTGATCAAAAGGAGCTCAATATGAGAGAGACGGTGGCTAGAGTTGTTGAAAGATTATGATTGCACTATCTCCTACCACTGGTAAGGGGAACGTCGTAGCAGATACCCTTAGCAGAAGAACTTATTCACCTGGGTTAGTGAGTGCTATCCACTTTTGGGGTTTACTATCAACGTTGAGTGAATGGAAACCATTTGATAGTAGTGTTGATACTATAACTATTCCTCATCGTTACAAACTAGAGATCTGGGATAAAATAAAGAAAGGACATGAGGATGATCCAGTCCTTAAAGACTTGAAACAATAACTTGAGAAGAATGAGATAGAAGGATTCCAGATATAAGATGGGTTACTGTATAACCATCACAGAGTTTGTGTACCAAACACACCTGAACTAAAGAAATACATCTTACAAGAAGCGCACTGCTCAAAATTATCTATTCATCCATGAATTACAAAGATGTATAAGGATCTTCATTCATACTTTTGGTGGCCAGGAATGAAGAAAGATGTTGCTAAGTTTGTGAATTCATGTTTCACTTGCCAGCAAGTAAAGGCTTCACACCAAAAGCCACCGGGATTATTGCAACCCCTCCCTATACCTGAATGGAAATGGGAAAGCATTTCTATGGACTTCGTTACTGGCTTACCTCAGACGACTGGTAATAAAGATAGTATCTGGGTTATAATAGATCGTCTGACAAAGGTAGCACACTTTATTCCGATAAGCTTATCTTTCACTCCAGACCAGCTTGCTGAGTTATATTACACATGTGATTCGCCTCCATGGTATCCCGAAGGAAGTAGTTTCTGATCGAGATTCACGATTCACCTCACACTATTGGGAGAACTTCATGAAAGCCTTAGGTACACAACTATACTTGAGTACAACATATCATCCACAAACAGATGGTCAGTCAGAACGTACGATTCAGACACTAGAGGATATGCTACGAGCATGTGCTTTAGAATGGAAGGGATCGTGGATTAAATATTTGCCTCTTGTAGAATTCACCTACAATAATAGTTACCATACAAGTATTGGCATGGCACCATTTGAAGCACTATATGGACAAAGGTGTATTACTCCTTTGTGTTGGGAAGAGGTTGGAATAAAGAACCTTTATGATTCAAATAGACTTCAGGAGACACGAGAAGCTGTAGAGCTTGCTAGAAAAAGACTATTAACTGCCCAGAGTCGCAAGAAAAGTTATAGTGATATCAGGCGAAGAGACCTTTAATTTGAGGTAGGTGACTTTGTATTTCTCAAAGTATCACTTATGAAGTGTGTTCAGAGGTTTGGCTTGCGTGAGAATTTAGCACCCAGGTTCGTGGGTCCCTTTGAAATTATTCAGCGCATTGGAAAAGTGGCATATAGACTTGCACTTCCTCCACATCTTTCGGCAATACATGATGTATTTCATGTATCAAATCTGAGAAAGTACATTAGGGATCCAGAGCATAAGATAAGTTATGATGATTTACATGTTGAGCCAGACTTGACATACCAAGATATACCTGTGCAAATACTTGAAAGGGATATCAAGAAGTTGAGAAACAAAGAGGTGCCTCTAGTTAAAATATTATGGCAGAACCAAGAGTTTGAAGAAGTCACATGGGAACCTGAGGAAGAAATGAGAGAGAAATACCCCTACTTATTTGAGTAATAACACTGTGTATTGTATATCTTCTTTATAAATGAAATGACGTTCATTCTCTTTAAGGTTGTTATGGTTTTAATCCTCTTTAAGGTTGTTATGCCTGTATTTCTAGTCTTGAGGATGAGACTTTCTTTAAGGTTGTTATAATTGTAAAGCCTTGAACTTGGCATATCTCGGATCCTATATAATAAGATCCGGCTCATCAAGAGAAAACCAACGAAATTTGTTTCGTGTGAATCAGACTCCATTTCGATTTGTTATGAATTTCGAAAGAAAGAGAAGTAAGGAAGGCTAAGATGTCATTAATCCATAATAACTATCATTAAGATTAATTAAACATGATTAAAGAAACTAACGATCGATTAAAACCGCTAATGATCATTAGCAAACACTAATCAATAGTTAGCAAAAGATAAACGTAAGCCGCGAAAGTTAAATCATAATTAGTGAAAGTTAATCACGATTAGTGTTAATTAAGCGTCATTAGCAAATCTAGAATCCTCTAGAATGTTCTAACTTAAGCCTCAAGTTTGGGATAAGTTTTGGCTAAAACCATGGGCCAAAACCATGGGCCGCTAAACCATGGTTAAGGTCTAAACCATGGTTTTCTAACCATGGTTAGTGGTTTTTGGGAGCCTATAAATAGACCCCCCCTATCCATTCATTCTCTACGATTTCCACTACCACCACCACCCCAAGGGCTAGAGTCGAGAGGTCGGGAGGAGGAGTGGGAGGCGAGGAAGGAGCACTAGCGAAGCACTGCCAGGAGAACGAGGAGGAGAAAGGTATGATCCTCTCTTAGTTTGCTTCGTAAGCTAAGCTTTCAATTCATACTCTTGTTCTTCCAAGTTTTGTTATTGATTCATCTTTCTTTCCGATTCATTTTCCTGTTGTGGTTCGAGGAGAAATCTGTGTAACACCCTACTTAGGTGCGGACGGCTATGCATGTCAGTGATCCCGTGATTCGTCATACGTTCACTCATCTAAGACATGTCGTGTCTACCGATTCTCCATCGTTTATGTTTCTATTCTTCGTATCATGCTTTTATAGTTATTTTGATGGAGAAATCTGTGTAATACCCTACTTAGGTGCGGGCGGCTATGCACGTCAGTGACCTTGTGATTCGTCACACGTTCACTCACTAAGATGTGTGGTGTCGACCGGTTCTTCATCTCTTGTTGTTGAGTATATTCTTTCAGTTTCGTTGTTATTTTCCTCTCGATTGATTTTATAAAGGAAACTCTTTAAGCTTTTATTTTGAAATATGTCCCGATGTAAGGGGAAACTCTACCGAAATTTTTGGAGAAATATGTTCTGATATAAGGGGAAACTCTGTCGAACTTTTTGGAGAAATATGTCCCGATATAAGGGGAAACTCTGCCGAAATTTTAAGAGAAAATATGTTCTTGATGTTCTTCGTGTTCTTCACGTTCTTCGCGTTCTTCGTTCGTTCTTCGCGTTCTTGACATGTTCTTAGCGTTTTGATACGAAAATGAAATTCGATCTTTTCAGGAGCCTTAAAATAGCCTTTCTAAAAACGAAACACGATAAAGACTTGCATATACGAGAGAGAGCTCGATTAGGTAACGAAGTCCTTCCTTTTGTTGTTGGGATTTCAAACGAGATTATTGAAATTCTTGATTTTATGTTCTGTGCTATAAAGAACCCTAATTTTGGCTATTTTGATAAAGTCTGAAAAGTTGCTTTGTGATTCCCATTCAAATAAGGTTTAAGCATCAAATCGATGTGGTGGCTTTGAAAGTTAGGATTTGGGAGTTAAAATAGGCATACATACGAGTGTATATGCATACGAATAATATATATATGTGAGTCTATACTAAGTATTGTTGATTATGCAAATTGAAGACTTAATGAAAGAATTACATCATGGGAATTGATGTGGTTTGAGTTGGATCCTGAGAAGGATCGTGTGTCATGTTAAGGATGACTGGGAGTAGAACTACGGGTCGGGCATGCAACCTGTAGGTTTGTCGGAAGGAACCCGTATTTGCGTTTCCCTACCTAGGTGGTACACGGTTGCTCTGTTATGATAAGTGCGCACGAATTAAATGTTTTGCAACGCGTGGTACCGGGAGCCAATATATTCGGGTTGGAACGACAGAAGATGTGGTCGTGCCATGTGGAGGCACGGGTGGTTCAATAGCGGCTGGGTCACGATAATATATTTTTAAAGCCGCTAGGTTAAATGATTAAATGTTAGCCTGAGGTTTTAAGCAGACGAGTCCTCGAGGACGGTGTGCTTATTTGTTTTCCAGGCTGAGGGTTTGAGACCCTGGTTAATAAAAGAAAAGTAAATTGTCAGGGTAGTATTGGAGGATTGATTGAGGCGACGTGCGGCGGCATAAGCTTACCAAGATCAACGCAATATCCAATCCCGAAGTGTCCACAGCTTCGGATTCCTTATAGTGGTGAGGTAATTCCCTAGACTAATCCCTGACGTGGAATAGAAATGAATAGGAATTAAATTAATGAGAAAGAATGAAAGTTTTTGTGATAAAAAGTTTTGAAAAATTACCCATTAGTTTGCTTTTCCCTTCTTCGTTACTTAGCATTCGCTAATTTTTATCCTATGATTTATGGAAAACCCAACAGGTGTCGGTGAGCCAACGCAAAGACCTTAGTAGACATCCAGATAGCCACAGTAGCTTTACTTTGTAAGGTAGTTAGTAATCTTTTGTATGTTTTCCTTTCAAGCTGATGTACATGTAAATGATTATAGTGGGACAATGTATCATCTGCACTTTATTTTGTGAATGGAAAATTGTTGAAATACTTTCTTCTGAATATACTTTATTTGCAGACTGTTTCTGAATGTTAGTTGTGATTGTTGAATAAATTATTGCTGAGTAAACAGATCCGATTATGGGAGGATCCGACAGCCTGGAAAACGGGGTCGCAATAGTGGAAGGCTCTGATTGAGTCATGTCACCCAACATAAATAAAGATAAATAAGAAATATTTTTAAAATAAAAATAAAATAGTAAATGGGGTCAAATAAACAAATATTATGCATAAAAGTTGTGTATTATTTTAAGACTTACATCTTTCATATAGAATCCAAAATCAAAATACATCATCTAAACATACTTAATATTTTTGTAAGTATTTTTAAGGAATAAAATTACTTATTTTGTTTGTTTTATTATGTTTTTGGTATTTTTGAATAATAAATAATTTTCAATAGATTATGTGTAATAATAAATTAATTTTTATAGGATTTTTAATAATGAGAAATACAGAAAATAGATTGCTCTTTAAAAACATATATTAGGCATTTTATTTATATTCGATAAGTAGCCTTATTTATTTATAAGGTGTTAGAAGTTAATTTAAATTAAATAATCAATAAGTTAAATGATTATTTTAATATAGAGGGCTAATTAATAAGAATAATGTTGATGAATTTGAGATTAATCACTCCCAAATCCGTAAAAGTCTGATCTGTAGACTAAGGGCCCGTTCGGTTCGGGAATAAGCAGGAATAAGGATGGGGAATAAGGAGAATAAGGGTCTATTCTTTGTTCGGTTGAAGGATAGGAATAATGAGAATAAGGTGAAATAAAGGTAGGTAAAGGTGTGATAAAGATAGGAATAAGAGTGAAATAAGATGGAATAACGGGGAATAGTCGTACCACTGGGAACCGTGTCGGGAGGAGAATTGACCCCTTGTTCCAGGGATTATTCTCGTACCAAACATGGCCTAAGGGTGCAGATCCAAGATTTTGAGCACTAACCTTAAGGTTACGTCCCCACCCACTCAAAGTCTAGAGGTAAACACATGTATACACGGATGATGTTAATCTCTCATTAGACAAGGTAGATTTTATTCCAAGTTTAAGTATTTATTGAACATAAATTTTACTCCTAACGTCAATCCCGATTCTTGTTAACATAAGTGGTGTGAACTCAAAAGAGGGATTCGAGAAAGTCAATGCAATAGGAAAATCGATGATGCATGTCTAGTTATGGATATTTATAGTGATTCCCAACACTGTCCATGTGGGATACACTGCATAAATATAAATCTTATTCTATATGTGATGCAGGTTAAATTTATTGGCATGGAAGAACATAATATAATTTGATCCAAATCGGAACGTGTTATAGTTCATCTTTTAGATATATCAAGCGTGGCCTTAAATTAATCGAGCACAGTCAAAATCCTAATTAGTTCTAGGAATTATGTGTGTCCTTAATAAACGGCAACTCAAGACGAGCCCCACCCTGAAATCAAAAGATGAAACATGTCTCAATACATACAAATTGATAAATTGTTAAATGTCTCTTGTTTACAACCGCGAGAACTCAATCTAGAATCGTTTTAAATTAATGTACAAAAATGACATGTAAAATTACAATCCAAATCAGCATAAACTACTCTCTCTACTAAATGCATCTCAGATGTGGTGTTCAATAACACTCCACTCTAAGTGGTTTGCCTCTATGTCACCTCGGCTACTTGGACCTTTCCAACAACTAGGCTAAATTAAATAGAATTCAAAGAGAGCAATAAACAAAATTAAAAATACAAATACAATACATAGAAAAGTATCACAATACAAACAAGAAACAAATGACACAAAAATGAAACTTGACCTAAATATCATTAAAATTCAACAAAATAAATACTTATCCTTCGTGCTTCTCGAAGTGATATGAAGGTCTGCCAAGGTTGCTAGACGCTCGACGAAGATGATAGCGAACAAGGAGTTATATCATCTGGATTTGTTGATCGATGCTCCTTCGTCAGAGGCTAAGAGTTGAACGAAGTTACATTAGAACTTCTATTATTCAAGGTATTTAAGTACCTACAATGTTAGAGAGACTAACCAAAGAATTTGTGATTCGATATGATGGGGGAAGCGAGTGAAATAGATGGTTGTCGGGGTTTACCGGAATGAAATCCCTAATGGGTCTTCACATGTGCAAGGTGATGACCTGAGTCGAGGTGGGGGAGAAGATGGAGAAGAGAAGTGTGGTGTCGGATGGGTGCGCGAAGATGAGGAGTGTACGACAAAGGTGATGATGTATCCACTCAAAGGAAAAAATGTATGTGCCTTCAGAATTAAATCGGAGAAATCAAAGATGGAATCACTAGGATGTACCTACAGACGATAAAGAAGAACTAAGATGGAGGAATGCTTGGGATTTGAAGCTTCAATAGCATCAGGGGTCTTTGCTTGACAGGTTCAGCAAGAATTTGAAGCTTGAGCAGCTTCAGATGCTGCTGCGGACATGGCCTACGTACCCGAGGTTCACACCAGAGTTTGTCTTATGTCATGTCCTCTATTCTCACCCTCTCTTTATTACTTGAAGGTGGATGATGATCGGATAAAACCTCACACAAGTGCAGATAACCGAAGAATGGTGGTGGAAATGGCAATTTTGTTTGAGGAACATGCGATTGAACTAGAAAGTTTAAACATCCTGGAAGTTATACACGTGATGGGAATGCCAGAGATGGAGTTTTGGCGAAGAGGTGGAACCATAGAGATTTCGTTTGGCATCAGAATCATGCCAAGACCATACGTGGAATGACGAGGTTAACTAGGCAAATCTAGCTCAGGTGAAAGGTTGCATCGCTTGGAGTCAACTATAGAGGTTGAAGATGGACTGGGGCCATTGGATATTGAGATCAAGATCCAACGAACTTAATTTGGGCATGATGGGATGGCTGGGACCAACTTGGTCATAAGATCAAGCGACCTAATATGAGGTGGGTCAGATGAAATCAAGGCCATCTAATTAGAAGATCAGACAACCCCTACGAAGGGCGGCTTGAAATAAAGGGATGTGCACGTGGAAGGCTCTGATTGAGCCACATGGCCCAACAGAAATAAAGATAAATAAGGAAATTTTGTAAAATAAAAATAAAATGGTAAACATGTTCAAATAAAAAATATTCTACATAAAAGTTGTGTATTATTTTAAAATCTACAACTTTCATGTAGAACCCAAAATCAAAATACATCATATACACACACTTAATATTTTTGTAAGTATTTTAAAAATAAAAATACTTCTTTTATTTATTTTGATATTTTTTTTAATTTTCAAATAGTAAATAATACAATATTAAACTAATTTTATGGGATTTTTAATAATTAGAAATACATAAATTTGAATGCATTTTAAACACATATATTAGGTATTTTATTCATATACAATAATTAGCCTTAATTATTTACAAGGTTAAAAGTTAATTTCAATTAATTAATCGGTAAGTTAGATGATTATTTTAAGATAGAGGGCTAAGTAATAAGACTAATATTGATGAATATGAGATTCATCACTTCCAAACCCGTAAAGGTCAGATTTGGAGATTTTAAGGTGTATATCCAAGGTTTTAGGCACTAACCTTAAGATTACATCCTCACGCACTCAAAGTCTGGAGGTAAATGCATGCATACAAGGATGAGGCTATTTTCTCGTAAGACAAGGTAGATTTTATTCCAAGCTATTTAAGTCAATTTGCATTAACAATCTCAATTTTATCAATTAAGTATTTATTGAGCAGAAATTATATGCCTAATGTCCTTCCAAATTCCTTTTAGCCAAGTTGTATAAATTCAAAAGAGGGATTCGAGAAAGCGAATACAAGCATAAAATCTATGATGCATGCCTAGTTAGGAATACTTATAATGATTCCCAACACTCTTCATGTGGGATGCATGACTGAAATATAAATCTTATTCTATATGTGATGCAAGTTGAATTTATTAGCGAGGAAGAACCCAATATAATTTGGTCAAAATCAGAACTTGTTATAGTTCATCTTTTAGGTGTATCAAGTGTGGCCATAAATTAATCAAGCACCCAATCAAAATCCCAATATGTTCTACGAACTGTATGCCTTCGTAATAAATGACCACTCAAATCGAGCCCTTCTTGTATCAAATGGTGAAACATGTCTCAACGCACACAAATTGATAAATTATCAAATGTCTTTTGTTTACAAACACAAGAACTCAATCAAGAACTGCTTTAAATGGCAAATTATATTACAATTAGGGTACAAAAATGGTATATGGAATTTAAATCTATATTAGCATAAACTATTCTCTCTCTACTAAATGCATAGCAGATATGGTCTTCAGCAATGCTCCGCTCCAAGTGGTTCGGCTTTGTGTCACCTCAGCTCCTTAGGCCTTGCCGACAACTAATCTAAGTTAAATAAAATTCAAAGAGAGCGATAAATATGATTAAAGATACAGATACAATATATAGAAAAGTATCACAATACAAACAAGAAATAGAGTGACCAAAAAATGAAACTTACTAAAATATCACTAAAATTCAATAAAGATAAATACATATCCTCCATTCTTCTCGAAGTGATATGTAGGTCTGCCAAGCTTGCTAGACACCTGGGAAAGATGATGGCAAGTCGAGTAAGGAGTTAGAAAATCTAGAGCTATTGACGGTGCTCCTTTGTTGGAGGCGGATGGGTTAAACGGAGTTACACCAGAACTCCTATCATTCAACGGATTTGAGTACCGACACAATTAGAGATACTAGCAGAAGCATTTATGATTCAATCTGAGGGGAAAGCGAGCGAAATAGAGAGTTGTCGGGGTTGACCAGAATGAAAGCCCTAATGGGTCTTCATATGTGCAAGGTGATGACCTAAGTCAAGATGAAGGAGATGATGGAGAAGAGAGGTGCGGTGTTGGATGGGTGTACGAAGATGAGAGTGTACGATGAAGGTGATGGTATATACAGTCGAAGGAAAAAGCGTGTGTGCATACAGAATCTAATCAGAGAAATCGAAGAGAGAATCACTAAGATGTACCTGGAGACGATGAAGATGAACGGATATGGAGGATTGACCAGGATTTGAAGCTTCAATAGCTTTAGGGGTCTTTGCTTGACAAGTTCAACAAGAACTTGAAGCTCGAGCAGCTTCAGATGATGCTGCGGCACAACCTAGGTAGTTGAAGATCACGTTGGAGTTCATCTTCTATTGTGGCCTCACCCCTCTCTCTATCATTTGAAGGTGGGTGATGCTCGGAAGAAACCTCACTCATGCGCGGATAATCGGAGTATGGTGGCAAAAATGGCAATTTTATTCGAGGAACGGGTGATTGAATTGTAAGTTTCAACTACAAGGAAGTTGGCTCACATGATAGGGACGTCAGAGATGGAGTTTTGGCGAAGAGGAGGAACAACATAGCTTTCGTTTGGCACCGGAAAAATGCCAAGATGACAAGTGGAATAACGGGGATAACTGGGAGAAATTGGCTCCGGCGAAAGGTTGAGTCGCTTGGGGTCAACTGCAAATGGTTGAAGATGGACTGGGGCCGTTGGATCTTAAGATCAAGATCCAACAACCATGATTTGGGTGTGATGGGATGGTTGGGATAAACTTGATCATAATATCAAGCAGCCCAAGATTAGGCGGGCTTGATGAAATCAAAGTCGTCTGATTAGAAGATTAGACAACCCATATGAAGGGCGGCTTGAAATGAGGGATCAGACATGTGGAAGGTTGTGATTGAGCCACATGGCGCAATGAAAATAAAGATAAATAAAAAATATAAAATAAAAATAAAATAATTATGGGACAAATAAATAAATGTTCTACATAAAAGCTGTGTATTAATTTTAAGATCGGCACTTATCATGCAGACCCCAAAATCAAAATACATCATATACACATACTTAATATTTTTGCAAGTAGTTTATAGCATAAAAATATTTCTTTTATTTGTTTTATTATTTTTAAATATTTAAAAATATACAATATATTATGTACAATATTAAATTAATCTTATGGGATTTTTGTAATAATGAGAAATACAAAAAATAGAATGCACTTTAAAGACATATATCATGCATTTTATTTATATATAATAATTAGCCTTAAATATTTACAAGATGTTAGAAATTAATTTCAATTAATTAATCAACAATTAAATGATTATTTTAAGTTAAAGAGCTAATTAATAAGAATAATATTGATATATCCGAGATTCATCGCTCTCAAACCCGTAAAAGTCAAATCTATTGACTTAGGGTGCAAATCCAAGGTTTTGGGAACTAACCTTAAGGTTACATCCTCACCCACTCAAACTCATAGAGGTAAATGTATGTATACAAGGATGAGGTTAATTTTTCGTAAGACAAGATAGATTTTATTCCATGTAATTTAAGTCAACTTGCAATAACAGTCTGAGTTTTAAGACTAAGCCATTAATTAAGTATTTATTGAGAAAAAAATTATACATCTTATGTCAGTCCTAATTCCTTTTAGCCTAACTTGTATAAACTCAAAAGATGTATTCGAGAAAGTCAATGGAAGCGTAAAAATCAATGATGCATGTCTAGTTAGGTATACTTACAGTGATTCCCATCACTCTCCATGTGGGATGCATTACTAAAATATAAATCTTATTCTATATGTGATGCAAGTCGAATTTATTAGTAAAGAAGAACTCAATATAATTTGGTCGAAATTGGAACGTGTTATAATTCATCTTTTAGATGTACCAAGTGTAGCCTTAAATTAATCGAGCATAATCAAAATTCTAATTAGTTCTAGGAACTATGTTCCTCATTAATAAATGACCACTCAAGTCGAGCCCTACCCTGGAAATCAAAGGGTGAAACATGTCTCAACACACAAGTTGATAAATTATCAAATATCTCTTGTTTATAAACGTGAGAACTCAATCAAGAAACGTAAATTATATTACAATTAATGTACAAAAATGAAATGTGAAATTTAAATCTATATTAGCCTAAACTACTCTCTCTCTACTAAATGCAGCTCAGATATGGTGTTCAACAGCGCTCCACTCCATGTGGTTCGCCTCTGCATTGCCTCGGCTCTTTGGGCCTTGCAAACAACTGGGCTAAGTTAAATAGAACACAAAGAGAGTTATAAATACAATTAAGGATACAAATACAATACAAAGAAAAGTATCATAATACATACAAGAAACATAATGACACAAAAATGAAACTTGACCAAAACATTACTAAAATTCAATAAAATAAATACTTATCCTCCATGCTCCTCGAAGTGATATGAAGTTCTTCCAAGCTTGTTAGACGCCCAATATTGATGACGTCGAGTCGAGTAAAGAGTTAGAGGATATGAAGATGTTGATCGATGCTCCTTCGTCAGAGGCGAAGGGTTTGAATGAAGTTACACCAGAGCTCCTATCATTCAAGGGATTTGAGTACCTACAAGGTTAGAGATACTATCCAAAGAATTTATGGTTCGATATGATGGGGGAAGTGAGTGAAATAATGGGTTGTCAGGGTTGATCGGAATGAAATCCCTAACAGGTCTTCACACATGCAAGGAGATGACTTGAGTCGAGGTGAGGGAGATGATGGAGAAGAGAAATGTGGTGTTGGATGGTGCGCGAAGATGATGAGTGTATGAGGAAGGTGATGTGTATCTAATCAAAGGAAAAAGGTGTGTGCGTACAGAATTAAATCGGAGAAATCGAAGAAAATAATCACTAGGATGTACCTGGAATGATGAAGATGAACGAAGATGGAGGATTGTCTGGGATTTGCATCTTCAATAGCTTCAAGTGTCTTTGCTTGACAAGTTCAGCAAGAACTTGAAGCTCAAGCAGCTTCAGATGATGCTACAACACGGCCTAGGTAGCCGAGGATCACACCGGAGTTTGTCTTCTGTCGTGGCCTAGATTCTCACCATCTCTCTATCACTCGAAGGTGGATGATGCTTGGAAGAAACCTCACACAAGTGCAATAACCAGAGAACGGTGACATAAATGGCAAGTTTGTTCGAGGAACAAGTGGTTGAACTGGCAAGTTTCGACTGCATGGAAGTTAGCACATGTGATAAGGACGTCGAAGATGGAGTTTTAGCGAAGAGGAGGAACAACAGAGCTTTCATTTGGCACTAGAAACATGCCAAGATGACATGTGTAATGATGGAGTTAACTTGGCGAAATTGGCTCTGACAAAATGTTGCATCAGTTGGGGTAAACTACCAGAGGTTGAAAATGGACAGGGGTTGTTGGATCTTGAGATCAAGATCCAACAACCCTAGTTTGGGTGTGGTGGGATGGGTGGGATCAACTTGAACATAAGATTAAGCGCCCCAGGATGAGGCAGGCCTGATGAAATCAAGGCCGCCTGATCAAAAGATCAGACAATCCATATGAAAGGATGCTTGAAATTAAGGGTCAGGCACGTGGAAGACTATGATTGAGCCACGTGGTCTAACATAAATAAAGATAAATAAGAACATCTTGACTCCTCGATTTATTAGACGAATGGTGCTTCACTTTAATTCCTTTGATCGTATTGATCAAAGTCGCATCACCGATCATAGAATGATGTGAGATATAAGAGAGTACGGAAATACCGAAAATCCAATATCAGATGACAAGTCGATTCGCGTATATAAAGATATTAGTAGCAAGGCCCCGGGAAGAGGTGCTGAGATATGATATTAAATGAGGTTGAATATAGTCTTGGACCTGCTCAAGAGCTTTCTCTCTGCATGCACGTGTTGGGACTGAAAGGGGATGCATCAAAGAAGATAGGGCGGACAAAGTCGACCCTGCTTGGTGTGAAGATGCTCTTTGGGGTTGGAATCTGACATTATAGAAATCAGGACTGTAGAAAATGGTTTGATATGGCAGGGATTTGTGTATGAGGTTCAATTGATTATGGGGGGAGCCCCGCCAATTTGCCATTCTCCCATTGGTGATTGTAAAATAAAAATAAAATAGTAAATGAGGTCAAATAAAAATGTTTCACATAAAAATTTTGTATATTTTAATATCTACAACTTTCATGTAAAACCCAAAATCGAAATACATCATATATACATACTTAATATTTTTGTTAGGATTTTTAAGGAATAAAAATACTTCTTTTATTTGTTTTATTATTTTTTTTGTATTTTTGAATAATGAATAATATTCAATACATTATTTTCAATATTAAACTAATTTTATGGGACTTTTAATATTGAGAAACACAAAAAATAGAATGCACATTAAATGCATATATTAGGTATTTTATTTATATACAACAATTAGCCTTAATCATTTACAAGATGTTAGAAGTTAATTTCAATTAATTAATCAATAAATTAAATGATTATTTTAAGATAGATGGATAATTAATAAGACTAATGTTTATGAATCAGAGATTCATCACTCCCAAACTCGATCTAGAGATTTAAGGTGTAGATCCAAGATTTTGGGCACTAACCTTAAGGTTATGTCCTCACCCACTCAAAGCCCGGAGGTGAATACATGTATACAAGGATGAGGTTAATCTCTCGCGTGTTAAGGTAGATTTTATTCCAAGTTATTTTAGTCAACTTGCATTAACAGACCTAGTTTTAATATTAGGCCATCAATTAAGTATTTATTGAGCAGAAACTATACGCCCAGTGTCAGTCCCAATTCCTTTTAATCTCAGTTGTATAAACTCAAAAGAGGGATTTGAGAAAGCCAATGCAAGCGTAAAATCAATGATGACTGCATATTTAGGGTCACTTACAATTATTCCCAGCACTCTCCATGTGAGATGCATGACTGAAATACAAAATCTTATTCTATTGTGATGCAAATCGAATTTATTAGTGAGGAAGAACTCAATATAATCTAGTCCAAATCAGAACACGCTATAGTTCATCTTTTAGGTGTGTCAAGTGTGGCCTTAGATTAATCGAGCACAATCAAAATCCTAATTATTTCTAGGAATTGTGTCTCTTTAAAAAACGACCACTCAAGTCGAGCCCCACCCTGAAATTAGAGGGTGAAATAAGTCTCAACGCATACACTTGATAAATTGTCAATTGTATCTTATTTACAAACGTGAGAACTAAATTAAAACCCTCTTTAATGTCAAATTATATTACAATTAATTATACAAAAATGATAAGTGAAATTTAAATCTATATTAGCGTAAACTACTCTCTCTATTAAATGCATCTCAGATGTGGTCTTCAACAATGCTCCACTCCAAGTGGTTCGCCTCTATGTCGCCTCGGCTCCTCGGGTCTTGCCAACAAATGGGCGAAGTTAAATGGAATTCGAAGAGAGAGATAAATGAAATTAAAGGTACAAATACAATACATAAAAAAGTATCACAATACAAACTAGAAACAAAATGACACAAAATGAAGCTTGACCTAGATATCACTAAATATCAATAAAATAAATACTTAACCCTAATTAAATATCTTAGATATGCCATGTCTCCAACAACTACACCATCTGTTAATTCTCTTTTTGCTACGCTAAGGTGGTCAAATTTTAGTATGAGAGGAAAGTGAGTTTTGCAGAACCACCCTTAAAATGATCTCGATGAAGAGATCATGGTATAATCTATTTTACCTTGGTAAGTCCTGGGTCGAACTTAAGGACACTAGCAATTAAGCTAATCGAGGTGAATTATCCATTTTATCTAATCAAGTGCTATTAAATCAAGACACTGCAATGCATGAGTTCTTTTTATCTTTTTATATGATGATAACAAGTTACAGAATGGATGATACCCAATATATAACAAACGCAATCTACACACAAAAAGTACATGAATTACTTGCATATGCATATTAGATGTGTCTACAAGGAATTTTTATATACTTAATGCAAAAACCAGATGCTACTTGAATGGTACAACAACAACAAAGCCTTTTCCCACAATTAAGTAGGGTCAGCTACATGGATTCTTCGCCTCCATTCATATCTATCTTGAGTCAATCCTGAGCTTATATCCACAAAACTAAGATCCCTTCGTATGGTCTCTTTCCAACACTTCTTGGGTCATCCTTGCCCTCTCTTAGCCGGCTCAACATCCCAACACTCGCATCTCCTAACTGGTGCATCAGCTGATCTTCTTTGCAAATGCTCAAACCATCTTAAGCGATTTTCTTGCATCTTATCCTCGATCGAAGCTACACCAACTTTCTTTCTGATTACATCATTCCGAATCTGATCTTTACGTGTGTGTCCACACATCCACCTTAACATTTTCATTTCTGCTACATTTATTCTTTGCACATGTTTATGGTTCACAGGCCAACATTCGGATCCATAAAGCATGCAGGTCTTACGGCTGCTTTGTAAAACTTTCCTTTAATTTTTAAAGGAATTCTCTTATTACAGAGAACATCAGAGGCTCCTCTCCACTTTAGCCAGCCGGCATTTATTCTATTAGTAGCATCCCCATCAATTTCCCCATCATGTTGCAGAATAGATCCCAGATATCTAAAGGAGTCTCTTCTGAATGTTATCGTCACCAATCTTCACCTCGATTCCTTCACCATTGCTTCCATCAAAGGTGCACTCCATATATTCTGTCTTAGCCCTACTTATACAAAATCCTTTAGTCTCCAACTCATGTCTCCAGACCTCAAGCTTCTCATTTACTCCATCTCTATTCTCGTCAATTAACACAATATCATCAGCAAATAACATACACCAAGGTAACTCATCCTGAATGTGACTTGTCAACTCGTCCATAATCAAAGTAAAAAGAAATGGACTCAAAGCATAACCTTGATGTAAACCAATGTTGATGTCAAAATATCCAGTCTTCCCAGACGGGGTCCTTACACAAGATAAAGCCCTATCATACATGTCATTTATGAGGTTAATGTATAGGACATGTACTTGTCTCTTCTCCAACATATATTCCTATGTAATCAGAGTTAAAATCAAAGCATCTAGGTCCCAAAATAGATAAACACATATTCCTATTTAATCAGGGTTAAGGTTGATTCAAAACAATTCACAACTCATTTGAGCTGGAATTTAATCCAATAAGGATCGATTGCCTATTTTATGCTAATTTTTGAGCTATGATGAATTAGTTAAGAATTAAAAATGGAAAAATATCTGGGACTTTGTTTTGTAAATTAAGAATTCTATAAACATCACATCGGAACAATCTACGCATCTGCTAGAGAACTAAACTACGATTCCAACAATACAAAATTTCATCAAAGTACAAGTTCATATGCAAAAGTTATAAGAAATATAGCACATGGTCCTTTTTGCAATAAAACATACAAAAAAGATTAAAAAATAATTAAAAACATATGTTAGGGACTTATCTGCAATTAGAATAAATGCTAGTTTCTATATGCAAGTTCCCAAGTGTGCAGTGATATGTTTGCTATTAAAATAACCCAACGCTTAATGTAAATTACCCATGTATGACATGTGATGGGCATGTGCCTGGACCTATGTGCAAATATGAATAACTATCAGGACTGGCATTGCAGATAGACCAACCATGTGATGAAGCACGTGAGGGGTGGCTTCAATTGAAGGCTCGAGCAGACTGGGTGGTTCGGGCCACTTGTGCTATTGTGGAGCCTCGGGCGAGGCTCGATCCCACCAAAGCTCTTGCGGTGGCTGGCAAGGATCGAACTAAACTTGGATCGTAGGATCAAAGCCGATGAGGCTTAATCCAAAAATACATGTAGGTCTTCTCCGTCCTTGCTCCTTTGTGGATGGTGGCGAGAAGGCCGGATTTTGATGAAGGTTCTGCTGCTCCTCCTACATCCTCTAGCTTCGTTGAAGGTCGTTGAAGCTCTAACAAAGATGGTGGATGGTCAGAGAAGATGCTGAGGTGGATGGAACAACAACTTGATGAAGGCAGGTTAGAGGCAGAGTTCGAGGCCAAAGGTACTTGAAAACTTCTGCTCAATGAAGACTTATGGTTCCTGTAGCGCTTAGTTCGAAATAGCTAAAGCAAGGGTGTGTCGGGGAGTGGTTTGAAGCGATATGGAGGACTAAATTGGATGATCGGAGTGGATCCCTAAGTGAGTCTTCTTCCTTGTAGGAAAAAGAAAGATAAAGGTTGGAGGAGATCTGGGGAAGGATAAAGGATGTTTTGAAGCGTGGGCAAAGACAGTGGATGTGTATTGATGCATTGACCATGATCGGAGCTAAGGGACTCGTGCTGCACATAAATAGGAGAAAAGGCGAAGGTGGAAATATGGAGCTTCACCTGGAGATGAAGAAGGTGCTCATGGATGGAACAGAGGCATGGTCTGACACAATGGAAGCTCCGAGTCTTCACTCAAACACGCACCGCCAATGCGTAGAGCTCGAGTAGCTGCACATGGTACTACGATACAACCAAAGTCGTCGTGGATCTCATCGGAGAATAGCTCTATCTTCGCTCAACCTCGCTCTCTCTTTATGTCACAAAGGAGGAACATGGGGCTCGAAGAACTCTCGCACAAGGGCAGATGGGTTGAAATTGACTCCCACACTAGAGTTTTGATTGAAGCAACAGTTGGTGAAGGTGTCATTTTTAATGGGGTGAAGGTGCTGTGATGATGTGGAGGGCTGCTATGGAGGAGTTAGCAAAGAAGAAGGTTGAGATGGATGTCGTTGGACATCGAAGTGACAATGTGTGTCCACATGGAGGGAGGGATGGTAAATGGAGAAGCATCACTAATGATGGCAGTTGGATGAGGAATGGGCGAAGGCTGGTGATGGAAGCATGCCACTAGATCCGTGGATCCAATGGTTGTGATTGAGGTGTGGGGGAGATGAACAAGACCATCTGATCACTTGATCAATTGGCCTCTGACGAGGCGGGAATGGGCTTCAGGTGACCGCCTGATCTATTAATCAGAAGGGTAAGATGAGAGGCTTGCGAGACTAGGGAGGCAGTTCACGTGGCACGCCCAGAGACTGCCACTTGGCCTAATTAATAAAAGAAAAAATAGATAAAATCAAAATAAAATATTAAATGAAGTCAAATCAAGAAATGGTTAATATGAAAGTTGTGTATCTTTTCAAGATCTACAACTTTTATGTAGAACTCAAAATCATAATACATCATATATACATAGTAGATTTTTTATACATATTTTTCAATTATTTTGCTTATTTTTTGGTATTTTTAATAGGACTATAATTCAAGTATATTATGTACATCATTAATCTAATTTATGGGGATTTTGTAGATGCGTAGAGAACACGTTAAATTAAAGAAATATACAAGTCAACATGTACAATATTTGCACATGGATTGAGTCTCTATTTATTTATAATAATTAACAATAATTATATTCATATTGTATATTATTTAGTTAATTTAATTAATGGATTTATTTGTGAATGTGGTTTAAATAAAGGGCTAAGATCTGAATAATATATTGATGAATCTAGGATTCATCACCCATGTGGTTTCATCGATTTCTTTAATATATGTTGCACCATCAATTAGTATGACTAGTCAACCTATATAGGATGTGATCCAATCTCCATGCTTCCATGATGTGCGAGGCCTAATCCCTCACCTTCAATCACAACTAATTTGTACAGTGTCGTCGACTGGGAGAGGACTAAGGCTTTCCCTATTGCATAATGCGTACTAAAGAGGATTATTTTGTTCTTATTGTTTATTACCAAACTTTTTAAAGTATATTAAATTATGTGGTTTTCGTAGGTGGAGTCGATATCATGATATACTTGCTTCCGATGATTTTGGAGGGCTTTTATTTCAGGAAGGACAAGCAGAGAGAAGCATGAGATCAAATTGACAAGCAATGCCAGGAGCTTTGGGGGTGGTGAGAAACAAAATAGAATGTTTAGGTGAAGCTTAAAATTCCTACTATATTATTTGTTGGTTCATTTTTTTTGAAATTTGACAGTATGCAATTACTCAACATTAGCCGACTTTGGAGGAATCATGGGCTAAGACTCACATGCGTGGGAATGAATGGTCTATGCCCTATCCACGTTGTAAGGGTGACTGTATGTTTAAAACTATTTCGAAGTAGTTGAATTGTTTTATTTTCATTACTAGTTTTAGTATTTGATAAGACCGTTATTATGACGTCTTCAATGCGAACCGAGATTCAAGAGGTCCTTGACCAATGACAGGTGGGCTCGAACAAGAGGCACGTTTTGAAGGGCTCCACCCCAAATTCTCAGTGGATTTAAGTTGTGACTAGATAGCATACTCGTGCTTTACAACAGGATCAAACGGCAACGGTAAAATTTAGTAAATACTACAAAGTTTAATGGTAAATAAATTTAATAATGTAATTAGTAAGAATGCATATTATAGATGTTGATTTTAAAATAGAACTTTAATGAACACATATGTATAGTTTAAGTAAAATTTTTGGGAAGAAAATAATGGGTGCAAGAAAGTGTGAATATGCATCAAGTCAAAAAGTGAAGCTAACTATTTACATAAGAATTGTCTAAGAGTTAAATAATAAAACAACAGAAAGAAAGTAACTAAAAATTTAAAAAAATATAAGAGAAAAATTCATATAACTTGTAAATTGGTATACTATTATGTTAACATATTTATATATTTGATTAAGAATTGTTTAAATAGATTTTACTAAAAATAATGGATTAAATTATTATTTGAATTTATACTTTTATTGAAATTATTATAATAAAAATGCTCATTTATTTTTCTTGATGTATTGTTTATGTTCAAGTTTTAATTAAGTAATTATTTATATAGTAATTAATCGATCTATGATTGCCAAAATATACTTTAGTAATCCATAGATATACAAAATGTATAAGATATAATGTGAAAAGATTCCAAATCTAATTGATTGATGGATATGATTAAAATGAAATCTAATATTTTTTATATCATTCTAATTTCAAAAAGATGAGGAAAAATAAGTTATGTATGTATTACATTTCAAATTTTTTATTATTATATAATTTTAGATTTTTTAAAAAGTTTTAGTTAATAGACTATTGATATAAGTTTAATTCTATCATTATCATATTCATAAAATAATTTTTATTTTTATTATTTATTAGCTTATTTGTATTACATAATAACTTAAGCATCAATTTGAAATTATTTTCAAATTATATTTTTGATTACTTTATTATAAGATTTATATCTACAAATTTAAGTTTGTTTTAAATTATTTTTAATTAGTGTTGTATTTTAAAATTAAGTTTGTTTTAAGTTATTTTTAATTAGTATTGTATTTCACAATTTTAACACCGTATATAAGTATAATTTAATTTTAGTAAAATAATAAACTATCTACATTGGTTTTTACCCACGTTGATTACAAATTTTGAATTTGAATAAAATACTAAATTTGGAAAATTTGTAACATTGAAATAATGGGGAGAGAAAGAGGGGAGAATGGGTAAAAAATAGAGGCAGAAAGTGATGTATATGTTTTAGTACAATAATAAAATATCTACGCGAGATTTTACATACATTGATTACAAAATTTTAATTTGAATAAATTACTAAGCTCGAAAAAATGTAACTCTAAAATAATGGAGAGAGAAATATGAGAGAGTTAATAAAAAAGGAGGGATAAAAAATGACGTATATTTTCTTTATATGATACTATTTATTTCTATAAAATTTGATCTTTTTACTAAAAAAATAAATAGAGTTTTTGATTTAGTTATATTTATTTAATATATTTAAAAATGAAATTCAATATATGCATTAAAAAATGTAAGAAAAAATAATATAACTTGTATATTTATAAACTATTATGTTAACATATTTGTATATTTGATTAAGAATTTTAAATAGATTTTACTGAAAAATTAATGGATTAAATTGTTGTTGAATTTATACTTTTATTGAAATCATTATGATAAAAATATTAATTATTTTTTCTTAATATAATTTATATATTCGATATTAGTTTTAAATATGTTATTATTTATACCATAAACAATCGATGTATGATTATCAAAATATACTTTAATAATCCATAAACATATAAAATGTATAAGACATAATGTGAAAAGATTTCAAATCTATTCTATTTATGGATATAATTAAATAAAATATAATATTTATATGTCACTCTGATTAAAAAAGATGAGGGAAAAATAAGTTATGTATGTATTAAATTTTAGATTATTTTTAAAATTTTCATTAATAAACTATTGATATAAGTATAGTTTTATCATTATCATATTCATAAGTTATTTTTTATTTTTATTATTTATTGAATTATTTGTATTACGTCATAACTTAAACATCAATTGGAAATTATTTTGAAATTATATTTTCTAGTGCTTTATTATAAGGTTTATATATGCAAATTTAAGTTTGATTTAAATTATTTTTAAACCAGTATTGTATTTCACAATTAATTTTGTTTTAAGTTATTTTTAAATTATTAATGTATTTCATAATTTTTACATCTTATATAAATATGATTTAATTTTATTATAATAATAAAATATATAATGTGTTTTTACCCACATTGATTACAAAATCTGAATTTGAATAAATTACTAAGTTTGGGTAAAAATTGTAACTAATTTTTATATCATATATAAAAATGATTTAATTTTATTTTAATAATAAAATATATACATAGGTTTTTACTCACATTGATTACAAAATCTGAATTTGAATAAATTACTAAGTTTGGAAAAAAATATAACTTTATATGAGACTTAAAATTTTTAATTTAATAAATATTATATATATATATTAATATAAAAATATAAAAAATATGATATTTGTAGTTTTAAATTTAACAAATATAGTAGAGGAGAGAGAAAATGATGAGAAAGGGAGAAAGATGGAGAGAGGGGAGGAGTTAGAGGAGAGAGAAAAAGAGGAGAGAGGGGGAGAGATGGGTGTGTTTGAAAGAGAGAGAGAGAGAGGAGAAATGGAGAGGAAAAAGGAGAGGAGAGAAAAGGAGAGAGAGGGAGGGAGAGATACAGTGTGCGTGAGTGAAGAGAAAGAAAGAGGGAGAGAGTGTGGTCGAGAGAGGGGGAGAGTGAGGGGGAGAGAGAGAAAGAGGGAGAGTGGACGAGAGGGGAGAGAGAGGAGAGGAATGAAGCGGAGAGGGAGAGAATGGGGAAGGGGAGAAAGCCACGTGTCATTGGAGGGAGAGGGGAGGGGAGAACTTGCTATTAGTTAGGGGTATTGATTTTCACCGGAGCAATGGGTGTTTATGGCCCTTTGCCCTTACAGTATACCCAACCATCAAGGTATGGTGAGGATCGGCCACAATATTTTCAACAATTGTTTGATGTTGCGGAAAATATGAGAAGTCGGCTCGTGAATATTAAGATACAGTTAGCTGATGTCAGGCAAGAGATTGCATTGTCTAATTAAAGCTGTAACTTTTAAAGTTGTAACTTTTGGAAAATATAACGGCATGATTGAAAGTATAAGAAGAAACGGATGAAGGATTCTGTTGAACCCATGACCTCTGGTTATCTATATTAAACTCCTAACTAACTACTTTAACACAACTTTTTAGCACGTAATATGTTTTAAATATAATTAAACTATTATTATATCATATAACATTTAGTACAAATAATATATATATGATATATATGACATTTGATGGTGCATGTGAAAAAATATTTTATGTATAGTGTGAAATATATACATTGTCTATGCATTTTATTTCTATTTCAAATATATTTAAGTGTATATTTAATATACATTTTATTTCATTTCGTTTGATTAGACGGTTCAACTACTTTTTTCTCACCGGTCTGATTTAATCTAATTTTAAATAATGATGACGTCGTCATCCGATTGAACTGCCTTGATTACATGGTTCAATCATATCTGACCATTTCGGTAAGGTTTCTGGTTCGGTTTAAAAAACATTGGTTATTTTCCATAAAGACTCGAATAGGATCCGATACTTACAAATGGTATCCGAGAGGTTGCCTTTAACAGTGGAAAAAACTACCAAAGAGACGAAATTAAAGAGGAGGAGGAAAGGGCTACATGAAACATGTAACCACAGTTGTTACCTGGAATAAGTGATAGATCATATGGCAACGAGGATGTTTCAAATATAAGTGGGGGAGATTGTAGCATCCAAATATAGTCTCATATCTAGTAATCATAAAGTGTTATAGTTGATTATAGGTAGTGAGAACTGTTACTAAATAACTTGGGTTTAAACATTTTTGGGTGGTGGTCAAGGAGCTCACTTGGGTCCGAGCGCAGCATGTTGTTAGAGCTAATTATCCTTTAAAACATCTTGTGCAGGGATGCGGAATATTACAAGATGATGATGTACATGCATTTTTTTTACTTAGGAACAATGCCTCTCGTCGCGCACATGAACAATAAGGGCCTGTTTGGTTGCAGGGTTGGACAGGGTTGGGTTGGGCAGGGGTACCCCTGTGAATAGTAAACTGTGAGGAGGAGAACCCTGTTTGGTTGGAGGTGTAACCCGGGTTGGGCCAAGCCAACCCTGTCCAAAGTAAACGTTCAGAATATGCAATGCGACCACGCGATGATTATAGTGGTCGCATTGGTGGACCCCTATGCAACCTCATTGTAGCTGCGTGCTGGAATGCCATGTTCCAGATGCAAGCACGCATGTTGCAGGTGGCTGTAGATGTAAAGGCTTATTTTGACTACATTGCATGTTGAAATTTATCTCGAATTCCTTCCCATGTTTTGAACGAAAGATAAATCTCATTTTAGAAAAGCCACAACCTTTTCCATGTTCGGATGTGGGATAATGTTTACTTATCCGATCATTATATAAGATGATAACATCATTCATTACAAGAACTTATATGCTTGTGCGCGGTCGAGTTTTTGCAGTTACACTTTTCCCCCCTAGTTTTTTTTTGCAATGCCACTTGTGCCCCTACTTTATTTCACCAGTTACAGTTATACACGGGTTAATTACCATCTCTTCCCCTTCGAAATGGAGGTCAATTTATAGGCACAAGCATGGTTAGAAAGAAAATAGAATTATACAAGGCGTAATTATCTATTCTTCTTCATCCTTCTTTCGTACATCCCTCCTCTCTGTTATCCTAGGCCCACCCTTGAAACAAAGGAGAATCAATTTGTGGAAATGGGTTTCCTCCGAAGCAGAGCAGAATCAATTCATGGAGATGAACTCTCCCGTGGGCTGCTCTGAGCTCATCTTGTAAAGTCCTGGGCTTAGATGTTGGAACTAACGTTGTTGGGATACTTTGATACAATTTGATGGTCAATATCAAGTTTTATTACTGTATCTCAATTCATGGAATTCAATGTTTCAACCCTGTGGGGTGCTGTTTAGTCCACATCGTGGAGAGTCAAAACTGACACTTGGTTTTTATATGGGAAGTCCTGAGACTAGTCTGGAAACAGAGTAGAGTGGACTTTGGACCACCACACACGCGTGCGCGTGCGGCTGCCCGCCCGGGTCGGGCTCGGACGTGGGCGCGGCTGTGGCTTGGCATGGAGACCGTGTCAGTTTTGTGTAACCGCCCGTTTGAATTCCACGGGACGTGTCCCTTTATCCTCTCATGAAGCGTAACCGTCCAGATGTCTTTAAGTATCTCTTAAAGTCATGGGTGTGGGTTACGAACATACGGCTCTCTTTCTCATCGCCTCCTCTCTCCCTCTCACGATCTCGAGCTTCGTCTACGGAGGTGACTTTCGAGGACGCTCATGCACGGTGCGCACCGTCGATGAGCGTGGACCTTCGGGCCCTGGGAGCGGCACGTCAAGATCCTGTGCGTCGATAAAGTGGGGGGCGTTGTCTCTCTAATGGAAGTTCTACAACATGACGCTTCGGTTGTGATTTCTAACTCTCCTTTTCCTTTATCGCATTGTTTGTTGTGATGTTTGTTTCTGAATTTTTCCCTTGCTGTAATATGCATATGTTTTTAAAACGGATATTTTTCTTATCAATGATGATCTGGATGCATACATACATTGATTTAGCCTGGAAATCTGTTGAAAATTGGATTTATGTATGTGTGTTGATGACGTTTTTTGCAACAATCTTAGAGAGACGGATCTTTAACGTGATAAGAAAAATGTCGGATTTGAGGTTTTGGTCTCGTGTGGATTTCACTGATATGCCAGAGAAATTTGGAGGCCAGAATTTTAAGCGTTGGCAACAACATATGAAAATCTGGCTGACCACGATTGGCCTGATTTCGATTCTGAAAACCGAATGTCCCAAGTTACCTGAACAAAATCAAGATCCAGATGCGGTTAAGATGGTGGATGCTGGAAAGAACATGACCGTCCGTGTCATAGGTGTATTCTTACTACACTATCGAACGTTCTGTTCGATGTCTACGACGCATCTACGAAGACTGCTAAGGATCCGTGGGAGGAACTGGATAAGAAATACAACACAGAGGATCTGGGTATTGAAAAATACTCGGTATCCAAGTTCCTGGAGTTTCAGATGACTGAGGGCAAATCGGTTTCTGAACAGGCTCATGAGTTTTTGTTATTGCTCCACGGTTTAGCTTAGGCGGAAATAAAACTTCCTAAAAGTTTCAGATCATGTCGATAATTGAGAAATTTCTCAAGTCCTGGGAAGATTTTGAGATGTCCCTAAAGCACAGGAAAGAGAAAATTTCTCTGGATGATTTAATGGTCTCAATAGTTATAGAAGAGGAGTATAGGAAACAAAAACCTATGATGCATGTTGACGTGAACCCTAAGGTCAATGTGTAACCTCAAAGGGAAATAATATTAAAGGAAAAAAATAAGAAACTGAAAGCCAGGGGGAAAATCTAAAAAAATGAAAGAACAAACCTTGCTGGCAGTGTGGACAGGTTGGATACTGGAAGAAGAAGTGCCCTTCTCTAAAGATCCAACAGAAGCCTACGAATGTCGTTCCTCAGGCTCTTGTGCTGATTGAGGGAGACGGGCCCGGTGAGGGGTATGTCTCAGTAAACCCTGAACTCTGTTTAGTAAATGAGCCTAATGAGTGGCTTGTTGATACTGATGCAAATGTACACATTTGTACTGACATGACATTCTTTGTGTCTCATCAGGCTTCAGCTGGTGGAACAGTAATGATGGGGAACAGATCTACAGCCAAGGTGCTTGGGTCTGGACGAGTCGAGCTGAGATTCTCAACTGGACGAATTTGGACTTTGCGCAGGGTACTGCACATTCCTGATATCAAGAAGAATGTCTTGTCTGATTCTTTATTAGTTAGAGTGGTTTTCAATTAGACTTTAAATGTAATAAAGTAGTTTTTATGAGACATGGTATTTTCGTTGGCAAAGGATATTTGGTTGATCATGATCTTTTATTTAGAATAAGATGTGACATTGATAGTATGTTAATAATATTTCTGATTTTGATTTGATTCATCTACTTATGTTGGTTCAAATATTGAATCTACTGATTCATAGCATGCTAGGCTAGGACATGTGAATTTCAATTCTATGAAAAGAATGATGAAACTTGACATGATTTCTGATCATACTACAGACAAACTCACTAAATATGAAATATGTACTCGAGTTAAGTTGTCTATAAAGCCTTTTCACTCTGTGAATAGCGAAACTGAAATTCTAGACTTAGTTCATTTTGATATTTGTGAGTTTGGTGGCGTGATGACTAGAGATAATAAAAGATATTTTATCACCTTCATAGATGATAGCAGTAGATAAGGTTATTTTTATCTGAAGCCTTAGAAAAATTTCTTATCTTTAAGAATGAAGCAGAAACACAAGTCGGAAAAATAGTTAAACGTCTAAGGTCGGATAGGGGTGGTGAATACACATCTAAGATATTTGATGAACAATGCAAATTATTTGGCATAGTTCATGAGGTCACTACACTATATTCACTGCAATCCAATGGAATAGCAGAACGGAAGAATATGGCCCTAACTGATATGGTCAATGCTCTTTTACAAAGTTCCAGGCTACCATCTTACATATGGGAGGAAGCTTTGAATACGGTCTGCCATATTCTGAATAGAGTTCCCCTAAGACATAAAGATAAGAGTCCATTTGAACTTTGGAGAAATAGGAAACCAAGTCTAAAATATCTCAAAGTGTGGGGATGCTTGGCTAAGGTCTTAGTCCCAGAACACAAGAGAAAGAAGCTTGGACCTAAAACAGTTGACGTGGTCTTCTTAGGGTATCTGGAAAATAGTTGCCTATCGATTCTTAGTAATTCGATCTTAGATCACGAGCATAGATATTGATACTATTGTTGAACTTCGTGATGCTACCTTTTTCGATGATATTTTTCAATGGAAAAAGGATTTCCTGAAATCTGACTAGTGTCGTTGCCTCCACATCTGGTTCTATTCCACAACAAATAAAAAAGATGTCAAATGTGGGGCTACCTCTTCTGAACCCAATGAACTTTTGGAGGATGTTGAACCTATACGAAGTAAGAGGCCTAGGATTGATAAGGATTTAGGTAGCGACTTTGTTTCCTACCAAATCGAGGGTGATCCTCCCACATACAAGGATGTCATGGCTTCTACTGAAATAAGGCATTGGAAGGATGCCATTAAATCTGAAATAGATTTGATCATTTCAAATGGTACATGAGAATTGGTCGATCTACCTCCTGGGTGTTCCATCATAGGAAGCAAATGGGTATTCAGAAGAAAACTTAGACCGAACGAATCCATAGAAAAATATAAGGCAAGACTTGTAGCCAAATTTCAAGCAGAAAGAAGGTATTAATTATTTTGATACATGTTCTCCTGTTACTAAGATGATTACAATTCGGATGCTCATTACGTTGGCCTCCATACATGATCTCACAATTCATCAAATGGATGTGAAGACAGCTTTTTTATATGACGATCTTGAGGAGGAGATCTATATGGACCAACCTGAGGGATTCGTAGCATCTGGTAATGAAAGAAAGGTCTACAAGCTTGTGAAATCTCTTTATGGACTAAAACAAGCTCTGAAACAGTGGCATGACACGTTCGATAAGACCATCCAGTCTTATGGCTTTATTGTTCTTGAATCCGATAAATGTGTGTACTCTATGATTAAAGGTGATAAGTTTGTTGTCTTGTGCCTATATGTAGATGATATTTTGATATTTGGATCAAACATACAGATAGTGGAAGAAACTAAGATGTTCCTGGGCAGTAAGTTTGAGATGAAGAACTTAGAAGTTGCAAATGTGATTTTGAGGCTCAAACTGATTAGATCTACTAATGGGATAGTTGTATCTCGGTCACATTATACTGAGAAAGTTCTTGAAAAATTTGGCTATCATAGCTGTAAATCTGTATGCATTCCTTATGATTCATCTACACCCCTCTACAAGAACAAGAGTGGAGTACCTGTGGCACAGCCACGGTATTACCAGATTATAGAAAGCTTGATGTATCTTGCGAATTGTACTCGACCTGATATTTCATTCATGGTCGCAAAGTTGAGTAGATATACGAGCTGTCCTGACCATACTCATTGGGAGGCCTTAGATCGAGTGTTGAAGTACTTTAAGGGTACTGCACTTCTTGGACTGCATTATGGTAAATATCCTCCTGTCTTAAAAGGATATAGTGATGCAAGTTGGATTGTTCAAATGGAGGACTCTGGGATAACGGTGTAACTAGGTATGTATTTACCCTTTGAGGCGGTGCAGTCTTCTGGAGGTCTGTGAAACATGCCATCTTGGCTCGGTCTACTTTTGAGGCAGAGTTGTGTGCTTTGGACACAACAGATATAGGGGATGAATGGCTTAGGGAGCTTCTCTCTGAGATGCCCATGGTAGATAAGCCGATACCGTTAATTTCTTTACATTGTGATAGCATGACTACTATTGCAAAGGTAAATAGTTCAAAGTACAATCAGAAAACTAGAAGATATATCCAAGTTAGACTTAAGTTTATTAGGGATTTGGTGTCTTCTGGAGTGATTGCCGTGGAATTTGTTGGTACCAAAGACAACACGATAGATTCACTTACAAAGGGACTTGATAGATCTTTAGTCCAAAAATTCAGACTTGGGATGGGACTGAAACCCACTAAGAGTTTACCTGCAGTAGTAACCCAACCTAAATGAGTGGAGATTGCACAAAATAGGATCAATGGGAAAACAAACTGTATGGAGAACTGATTGGCACTCATTATGCAATACTTTGCATGTGAGTTCTATCCCTGAAAAGTCGAGTGCCTGAAAGCTGCAGGAAACGGTTGAGCATTATGTTCTTAATGGATTCAAGCTTTTATAAGCAGGATGTGAGCAGTGCATCCTTGGAGAATGCCACCTATATGAGTATTTCTGTGGGCCGTAGATAAATGATGAGGGTTTATTCTTAATATACTCATGAAATAGGGAACAGTGCATGCCCATTAATAGCATCAAAACCAGAAGATTGTCACCATAGACTTCACTCCGTGGTTACCACTCAATACCATTACATTAAAGGATTAAAGTTCAAAACTTAGCTCACTTTATTCCTATGATGGTGAAAGGGGATAACTCAGGTAAAGGTTCAAATTGGAAGGTACCTTTACAAGTAGAGTGTGGAAACCCGAGATTTTTTGCTATTCGTGTTTTAACAGTGGATTCGTGGTTGTTGGAATTAACGTTGTTGGGATACTTTGATACAATTTGTTGGTCAATATCAAGTTGTGTTAATGTATCTCAATTCCTGGAATTCAATGTTTCAACCTTGTGGGGTGTTGTTTAGTCCCACATTGTGGAGAGTTAAAACTGACACTTGGTTTTTATATGGGAAGTCTTGAGACTAGTCTTAAAACAGACTAGAGAGGACTTTCGACCACCATACACATGCGCACGCATGCGCGCCCACTTGGGCCGGGTCAGGCTCGGGCGTGGGCACGACGCTGCCACGACGTGGCGTGAAGACCGGGTCAGTTTTGTGTAACCGCCTGTTTGAATTCCAAGGGACGTGTCCCTTTATCCTCTTACGAAGCGTAGCCGCCCTGACGTCTTTAAGTATCTCTTAAAGTCGTGGGCGTGGATTAGGAACATACGGCTCTCTTTCTCACTGCCTCCTCTCTCCCTCTCATGATCTCAGGCTTCGTCTATGGAGGTGACTTTCGAGGACGCTCAAGCACGGTGCGCACCGTCGACGAGCATGGACCGTCAGACTCTGGGAGCGGCACGTTAAGATCCTGTGCGCCGGTAAAGTGGGGGGCGTTGTCTCTCTAAGGGGAGTCCTACAACAGGACGCTTCAGTTGTGATCTCTAACTCTCATTTTTCTTTATCGCATTGTTTGTCGGGATGTTTGTTTCTGGATTTTTTCCGTGTTGTAATATGCATATGTTTTTAAAACAGATATTTTTCTTATCAATGATGATCTGGATGCATACATACATTGATTTTTCCTGGAAATCTGTTGAAAATCGGATTTATGTATGTGTGTTGATGATGTTTTTCGCAACATTAGATCCCTAAACTGTTATCGAGGAAAACTTACCCTTGACAATTTATTGGTTTCGAGCTCGAATGGACCCGCTAACAACCACCCAAAATGCTTAGGTCCAAGTTATCAAGCAGTAATCCTCACCACTTATAACCCACCTCACACTTCGTGAGTATCAAATGTGAGATTATGTTGGGATGTTACAATCTCTCATACTAATATTCACAGCACCATCATCGTCCGCTTTTGTCTCCTCACGATGGCCAATGGCAATGAGAGAATAAAAAATCAACAAACATATTCTAGGGATAGTAACCAGATCTTTAGCGGGAGACATGGGCGAGGAAGGGACACGGAGGAGGATGGTTGGGGATTAGGAGGGGCGACGATCTACTGGCGAAGGTTGAGGTGGCACTGACAGATGGGGCAGGCGCGCACGACTGTCGAAGTTTATCCATGATTCGAGGAACTAGCTGTGAAATACGAGGTAGATATCTCGTGGACCTCGCATGTCAACCTTGCCTTTGAACTCCTAAGGCTCCGTTGTTATGCTAGAATAGAGGAGGGAATGGAATCATCATTCCTCTATCGATTTCTTTCCTATGTTCGTTAGATCATATTAAGGCATGAATAACATTACAATGGAAATTGAATTCCCACATAAATGGGAATAGCCATTCCTAGGTACCACATAGGGATTGGGATCCCATTCATTACAAATGCTAAAGAATATATTCTTTTTCAATATTTTTGAATTAATATATCATTGTTACAAATATGTGATTACCGATATGGACATATATTTTTCTTTTTCCAATATTTTTTCGATACCGACATGGATATTATTCTTTTTGAAAATGGATATGTGTATACCGACATGGATACAAATATATGGATGCAAAAAGTCGGATAAGTTACAAATATATGCATATATGGATACTAACATGGATATATGATACTTTTTTACATATATAGATGTATATATACATTTTAATTTTTTTAGGATACGGATACAAATATGTTTACAAGATATTCTAACGGATACAAATATATAGTTATTAAATATATCTATTATATAGATAAAATATATCAAATGTGATTTTTCTTGGGATATGTATATGAACATAGATATGTGTTTTTTATTTTTTGCGGATACGGATAGGGATATGGGATTTTCTTCTAATATGGATATGGAAACAGATGGAATTTTCAATTTTTTTTTGTAAAATATGGATATTGATTATATTCTAGCGGATACATATATAGATATGGATTTTAATTTTTTTTACAGCTACAGATATGGACATGAATGAGGATTTTTTTTACAGACATGGATATGGATATGGAAATGAATTCTTTTTTTTTGCAAATATATATATGGATACGTGTACCATCTTTAGTTTTTTTTTCCGGATATGGATATTGGTTATATTTCGGCGTATATGTATACGGACACGGGTGTATGTTTTATTTTTTGTGGATACGAATACCCATAACATTTTCAAAATTTTTATGAGGATACAGATATGGTAGTAAAATATTCTAGCGGATATGGATAAATCAAATATATCAATTGTATAGAAAAAAAACAAAGTGATCTCCATTTAAATTTGATTGTTGATTCTTTATATGAAATATATCAATTACATGAAAAAAATTGGAGGATATCTATTATTTTTTTCTACTTAACGAAATAGATCTAAAGGAATGTTATTTTCTTTTTATTCTTTTTCTTTTCCAAAATAAGAAAAGAATATGTCTCATGATAAATCTTTCAATTCCTAATGTGAACGAAACAACAGAATAAGAAAACTTATTCATTTTCATTCCATTGATAATTCTATTCTTGTCTTGATTCCATTCCATTGTAATTCCTTTTCAACGAAACAGACGGGACTAAAGTGTTGCTGAAAACAAAATCGCAAAAGAATACATTTGCTTGTTTGGTTGCAGAGTTGGGCAGGGTTGGCCCAACCCAGTTTACTATTCACAAGAGTACTTCCTCCTCACAGATTAATATTCACCCAGCCCAACCCGGACCAACCCAACCCTGCAACCAGGCCCCTACAGCTCTCTTTTTTTCGCAGTAAGCGTTTCTTATTCATTAATCATTATCCCTGTTCTATCCTTTAGCTCTATCTTAGCCCATCCGCCTATTCGTTAGTCTCACACACTCCCCCTCTTCCACCCTTATCCACCTCCGATGCCACTGCAGACATGAACGCACCGCCGTCTCCTCCGCCTCACCAATGGAAGACCTCCTCGTCCGTCATCTCCTCCATCCCCGCCACCGCCCCATCCCACTCCTCCCCCGCGGCCGCCGCGCCTGCCACCTCAGCTCCAGTGCCACCCCCTCCCCCCTCTCCTGCAGGCCCCCCGCTCCGCCTCCCCCTCTCGTCCTGGACGAGTCCCAGTCCCGTTTCCGGGATAAGATGCTATTCCTCGACTCCATGGGGATGGACATCTTCGCCCTCTCCTCCGCCCACCCCCCGATCGCCTCAGCCTCCCTCGCGGACATCCGATTCACCGTCGATTTCCTCCTTTCTATGGGCTTCACGCCCATCGACCTCCGCCGCATCTGCGGCATGTGCCCCGAGGTCCTCACCTCGCCTCCCCGCCGCCTTGTCCCCGTCTTCACCTTCCTCCTCCGCGAGGCCCGCGTCCAGGTATGGGTTTTGTAGCATCGCGTCGTATTTTTTCGTGTTTTCTAAATCGCGATTTATTTGGATATGCTTATGCCAGCGAAATAACTATATTTTGAACCGTGACCGCTCCTAGCTAAAGTGCTTTCGTGTAGATCAGTGCATTGAGATCGCTTTACATTGTGCATATCAGGCGTTTTCTCTCTTTAATTGGTCTCCTTAGATTCATTAGCAGAGGTTGATGAAATCATGAAACAGTGTTTAGCTTGATGGGTATTCCATTTGGAAAGGATTTTCTCATCTTACCCCATGAATTTCTTATTATTGGAATAACTATTCACCCTTCTTTTTGGACAAGTATTCCTGGTATAACTATCCACCTTCCTTTAAACGATTATTACTTTTTTGTAATTCTCCATTCACACTATATACCATAATAGTTACCATTTATTCCATGATAACTATCTCATGAATAGCAAATAAACAAGGAATATGAATAAACCAATATGAGTAAACCTCGTTATTCATCTTTTATTTCGCCAACACAAAAGAATGAGAATATGGAATAAGCCTCCTCATTTCTTATTCCACTTCCTTATTCGACATTCGTTATTTTCCAAGTGAACGCCCCCTCAAGTGTTAGAAGTTAGTATTTTTCGTGTACAAGTGCGTTAAGCTTGTTTCAGCGAATATTCCACTCGTTTTGTAATGAACATTCTGGTTAAACACATTTTATCAGCTAAATAGCTAAATTTGAGCCATAATTGCTCTAACCTATAGTGTCCAGGCTGCGACAATCTTGCAGTTGTAAAATATTTGGTTACAAATGCACACTAGCAAACTGCTCGACATTGAAAGGCACGGCCAACCCAAATAACCAACCAAAAATTTTAAAATAAAACAAGATGATTTGTGACTTGTGAGGGGAAAAAATCTCCTGACCTCCCCTATTCTGGAAGATTTTTAATGGCCTACGATAAGCTAATTCTCATTGAACTTGATTCAGGGCATGGACATCCGCCGGATCATACACCGGAGACCAAGGCTACTTGTTTCGGATGTGGAGGGGCGCCTCCGACCTACTCTCTACTTCCTTCAGATGTTGGGAATCACGGATACTGCAAAGCATGCCACTTTGCTATCTTGCAGTGTGGAGGGCAAGCTGATTCCAAGGATACAGTTCTTGGAAGGTGCTGGGTTCTCTCCTAGAGACGCAAGGTCGATGGTTAGGAGGTTCCCACACTTGCTTTGCTACAGCATTGCACAGAATCTCGAGCCGAAATTCGATTTTTTCACGATGGAGATGGGGAGAGATTTGAGGGAACTTAAGAGCTTTCCACAATACTTCTCTTTCAGTCTTCAGGAGAGGATAATCCCCAGGCACCAGATGTGCAAGGAGATGGGGGTATTCTTCGTGCTTCCGGCTTTGTTGAAGCCGGCTGAGGAGGAGTTCAGGGCCAGAGTTGAGGTATGTAAAAGCTCTTCACCTCCTTTGAGGTGTTCTCCTTTTTGGAATCAAATTGCAGATGCTAAATTGTAATTTTGTATAGCGTACATGGTACAACGTTGCCAACTGTGTTGCGATTTTTTGAGTGATTGGAAAATAGGATTGCTGTGTAAAGAGCGAGTATAAAGCAATGTCTCATGCAACAACGGAGTTGGTATGGATTCGATCCCTACTCGTAAATCTACAAGTCACTCCTATTGGTGTTGTGGATCTCATATGTGACAACCGAATAGCAACACATATAGCCAACGACCCCATGTTTCACGAGTATACCAAACACGTGGAAGTTGACTGCAATTACACCACAAATTTCATATAAAGGGGATTGTTGCGCACATCTAGTTTATCATCATAAGACCGGACTGTTGTCATATTCACCAAAGCCCTCACATGTATGTATTGTGAGATGTTGTAAGTAACAAGTTGAGAATGCTTGATATGCATGCTCCCGCTTAAGGGAGTGTTGTGAGATTTTCTTTTCAAGGGTACATTTGTCTTTCCTCCTGATGTTGTCTCCTTTATATAACCCTGATCCTAGGACTCATCTTATACAAAGAGCATTAGGGTACCATATTGTGATGAGAAAACATCTTCCTATTCTCAACTACAATACTTTTTCTCCATTCATTTGGTATTCTTGCTTCATCAAATATTATTAAATAGTTTAGTAAGCTAAATAATACCTTCCTCTTCTTACAGTTTCCATCTATGGGAATGTCATCTGGTCACACTGCTTTCCTAGACATCATTATTTTAAAAGTCTTCCCATCTCAGTCCTTTGAATTTACCTATAACAAGGACAATTCAGGTGTAAGCCAACGAATGATTTTGTACGACAGTCTAACTTAGAGCCAATCCTAGACCAGAACGGGATGTTGGATCCACTACAAGTGAAGCAATGCAAAAAAGCATTAAACAGTCCCAAACTTTCAGTCCTTAATAAAAGGCGAAGGTCTAATAATGTTATTACCAGGCTCAAGGGTGATCTGCCTTACGCGGATCAAATCCACCCAAATAGGGATAATGATAATAGCCTTGTCATTGTGCATTTTTCCAAAGATTTTTGGCCATTCTTGCAAGGTTGAAGGCCTCTTGATTCTTTTATATCCCAGCAGCCATTACATTTTGGTCTGGAAGTGATGGACCACTTTGCCATGTGCAACTTTTTGAAGGAATTGGTGCCATTGCATAAATAATTGGTCCTTAGATCGTCGAGTTTTCCCAACACCATCTTAAGAATCAACACATTGGACAAAAAGTGCAACATAATCGGAGTTATAGAGTTACTTTTCTGGCTGACAAGGGCAGATGGATACATCTGTATGCCATTATATGATTTTACCAGGTTCTACAGATCCATAGACATAATTTTCATAAGCAACTCTATCCCAATTAGTTAACATGCCAAGCCCTTTTGGAGAAATCTAACTCGAGTTAGGAAATGATGCTCGTTGAAACACCTTCCCCAGTTATAGCGAAATAGTTAGATTTGTTGTAATAAATTTCAAGCCCGGATAGCTTCCTGAATATTTGTAGGGTCGAACAAAGGTTCTGTAAGGAACGTGTGTCATCATCCTCCATGAAGATAAGGAGGTCCTTCGCAAATTGGACGTTTGAGATGTTGATACCATGTTTATTTGACCTGTATAACCTCACCAGACCATTATTATGTCCTTGTGAGCATAATATGCAGTATTAGCATTCTAATGTTGAATAGTAATGGGGACGGGTCACCCTGTTGTAGCCCCCTAGAGGGATTGAAGAGCAGGAGGTCCTTGCTTTTTATTCTGATAGAGACTTTTGACATGTCAAGGATCCTCTTCATCCACGAAGTAAAAAGGTTGGTCAAACCCAAGCCGGGCCATCGCATTACATAAGATCCAGTCCAAAGACTCAAAGGGTTTGTGGAAGTAAATTTTGAATGTCACCTCCTAAAATTTCTGTATAGTCCAGTCTGCGATAATCTATAGCAATAGCTACATAATTGCTAGTTATCTTCTTCGGGAATGCATGGAAGTTTTTTGGCAATCTGGATGTCATATTGAGAACAGGGCGATTAGCAATGCCTTTGAGATAATGACTATGAAGTTGATGCTTTTTAGGAGATCATTGTCCCGTGAGCCTGCATTTGTGTTTTGAAAATTTTCGAATAAAGTAAAGAGGTTAATTTTAACCAAATTCCAGTGATCCTGGAATTTTTTCAGTCTTTTTGTAACCAAAATTTTGGAGTAAAGTAAAGAGGTCATCTTTTACCATATAATACTTTGTATGTCATATATACATTATTTCAACATTGTATATGATGTGGTATAAGTTAACCTTCTATTCACACCTTTATTATCACAAGCAAATTCGACTTTTATAGGCATTTCCATGATTTCTGATGATTTCGACAATATGTTGGTGATATTCGCCGATATTTCTCTTTTCAAGCTTAATGAAATGACACCAATATCGATATTTAAGGTCATGACAACGCTTGTTTCCGTTTTCTGATCTATTTGATTTCTCTTTATTATGGTGTTTGCTGCCTTTGTGATGGCATATTATACTGTGCCATTGTAGTGTTTGCTGTCTCTCGATAATAGCTTGGATTTAGACTCAAGATGTTACATGGCAGATGCTATCTTTTTTTGAGGAAAACTAAAGTGTGATAACTCCCAAATTGAGTGTTGTTTTTGTCATAATCCAGTGAGCTTAGGCTTCCATGCAATGTAGTTGTCGATGAAGCTTCATGCATTTTATATGCGGAATTAGGGACCTCCTTTTATGTTTTTCTTGGTATTTATTTTCTTAAAATAAGCATATTGCGTACATCTTTGATTGCCTTGCGATATATTCTATGGGGTTGGTTCAGAGAAACCCATATGACTCAAGGAAGGGGTGCTCAAAGTGTCCGAGTCAGATGCCCAACCTGATTCTATGTTTCGCATATCCAGCAAGCGATATCCATGTTGTCACAACTCTCTTTGCCCCCATTGGTTGCCGATGTGAAACGACCAGGCACCTGGTTGGATAGTTGCCCAAGGAACTGCCACCATCCCCTCAATGCCACTGCCCTCCAATCCCCTACTAGTCGTTCAGTCATCTCCTTCGCATTGCCCTACCATCTGTATCATATTGCGGACACTGCCCCCATCCCGGAGCAACAACACCTACCCATTAGCTCAATCACCCACCCATCAGTGTCACAGTGTCACTGACCCTGACCAGGCAAACCGGCCAGCTACTCATCTCCTCCTCCTCGCTCTCTTGCCACCGGTGTCACTTCAGTCTACAGCTAATGCCCCAGCCTGGAGCGACTATGCCCAGCCGCTCGCCTGCTGGTGCCTGACTGCCCTCACCCAACTCATGTCGTCTGTCTTTGCGACCCTGCCCAATCCATCCTCAGTTTAAGTGCTTTGTGTAGGATTCTTTTACATCCAAGATAAATATTGATAGATCTGCAGTTGCCCTATCGATGTATTGCATCACATTCTACCCGTTTACTTTTTCCATCCGTGTGAAATATGCTAGTTCTGCCTATTTTGATCCTATAGCATATGTAGTTACTATCCAAATTAAGTATCTTCATCAAGGACCGATCCTGTAAGAGCCAAAATCTGTGAGAGCATGAGAGCAATGATTCTGAACCACTAAATTCTGCCATCTCCCTCCTAATTGATTGCAGAAGGTGAGAGAATAGCAAAATCTAGTGATCCAGATTTACCGCTCTCTTGCTCTCATAGATTTTGGCTTCATAGGATCAGCCCTCCATCATCAATATAGAAAAGATGTAGTTTCATGATGCATTGGAAAATGGAGCATTCCGACTTGGGAACTTTAAACCTGTTTAAATCATATGGATTGCTATTTTGTTTTTATTACGGCTTGGAATTTACTTGAGGTTAATTAATTATATTACTATCTCCAGTGTGGCATACCCGCTAATTGGGGGAATTTTGGTGCAAACGGTTGGTTTTTGCAGGTAAAAAATAAAGAGAAATATCTCAAATTACAGGGTAACTCTGCGGAAATTTCTTCCGAATTTTTAATGGACTAGTAAAATGTTATATTATGGTACATCTTGGAGTTGGATTTTTTTCTCTTTTTCGATATTGCAGTTTCTCAATTTAAGATTAATTATATAATGTTACTATTACGTTGGCTGGAGGGATTTACCTGGAGATTTTTAATGTTACATATAATGTTACTAATATTATTATGTTTGCTGGAGATTTTTAATGGATCGCTATTTGAGTGTAGTTATTCAAAGGGATTTTGCCACCTCGAACTTGAAAATTTTGTAAATTACCTTCTTAACCTTGTATACTTGTAATTATCACCTAAATCTCGCAAACTTGCTCTGTTTAACATCACGAAGCAAATTTGACTCTTCTTGAGTCAACTTGTTTGGGTTAAGTGTAAGTTAATCGAACCACATCAAAATCAATGGTGGATTTTCTTCCATCTCTCCTCCCTTCTCTCTTATTCTTTTTCCTCTCCATTCCCAACAAAACCCTACGAAGGTGGAAGCAAAGCTCCTTCGCTCGCAGCATGTCAGGTTGGATCGACGTTGGGAAGGGGATCATAGGTCGGGGTAGCACGTGGGAGGGGAGGCAGAGGTATGGGCGACGCGAGGGAGGGGACGGAGGACTTGGGTGGTGTGTGGGAGGGGAGTTGGATGTCTAGGTGGCAAGGGGGAGTGTGCAGTGGTCTTGGGTATACTTGGCCAAAATGCAGGTCGACTCGAAGAGGCTGGAGGTTCTAAAATCCAAAGCCCGCCACGGATTGGCTCTTAGGCTAACTTTATTTTTTCTTTTATTTTTTTAATTGACTTTATTACCACCTTTTATACTGCATAAAACTAACATATGTAGTTTACATGTTACTTGAGATGCAAATATTAAATTTAATCTAAAACTAGTATCACAAATGAAAAACTTGAAGTATATCATATTAATACATGTCTTATCTAAAAACTATATATATATATATATATATTATTTTTTGTGAGTCATACCAGGCTCATACCTCAATCTCCTAGCCCAAGATTGACCCATGAGCAGGCTGGGAAGGCAGGCCCCTCGCCCATTGGTTGTGTCTAGTCCTGAACGACAAAGGGGAGGCGGCGGTGGTCATAAGCAAGGAAGGAAATATCGATATCGATATCGTTTCGATACAATGTCGATACCGATATATCGCCGATATATCGGCGATATATCGACGCATATCGCTGAAACCCGGTATCCATTAGGCATTTTCTCCTGTCGATACCCGATATCGTCCATATCGGCGATATATCGGTGACCTGTCGATACCGATATATCGCCGATATATCGACGATATATCACGATATGGCGATCCCTGGTCATAAGCGACACGGGGGAGGGGGTGGTGGTCTTGGGTTACACGAGGGAGGGGTGTTGGTCTTGGGTGACACGAGGGAGGGGGTCGAGGTGGATCCTCACATCGAGTTGTTGTCTCTCCTTCCTCGATGGAGGTGACGAGGTGCGGTGGTGCTATGGCAAAGCCAGTGTTGACGTTATAGCTCTTTTGTCGTGTATCTTGGAGTACATATCTCCTCTCGCCTTGATATCGGGCTCTATGGGCCTGGTACCCCTAGCTCCAACCATGCATTCCTGGGTTGGGATTACTTATATTGACCCTACAATTTGTTTGATATAATATTTTTTAACCATGTTCAAATAATATTATTAACATAAAAAACATATTATAATCATAAAAAAAAGTTAATAACACATAATCAATATCACATCACATCACAATTATCGTTCCAACCCTCCCAACTCTCCAAACAACTACTATTCACATGAGGATACCCCAACCCAGCCCAACCCATTAACCAAATAGGCCCTGTGAGTTCGTTGTGGCCTCCTTTTTTATGGAGATGGTCTTTAAGCTCTATGTCAATTTCTATGCTCAGACAAAGGGGATGAACATAGCACCACCACTCTCTCCAATAGATCAGAATGGGGGCTTAGATGCCACTTTCCGTAGCTTTGCGTAGCTAGAAATGCAAAGGCACTTGGTCCTGGGTGGCGCGGAGGGGTCCGGAGGTCGGGGCGATGTGGGGGAGGGAGGGCGGAGGTTGTGGTGGTGCATGGGAAGGGGGTCGGAGGTCGGGGCGGCGTGAGTAGGGGGGGTTGAGGTTTGGGTGGCGTGAAGAAGGGGGGTGAGGTCAGGATGGCACGGGGAGGGGGCCTAGAGGTTGGGACGGATGAGGGAGGAGGACGGAGAAGGGGAAGAGGAGGGTGGGGGAGAAGGGTATACATTTGTAAATATAATAAACAAAAAAGGTAATATAAATATCTTTTTAAAAAGGTAATCTGATTTATTTTAATCGTAAAATGGATGGGTGTTAACCTCATGGTTCGTAATGTAAGAGTTGGCATATTTGTGGGGTTTAGGTGACAATTAGGAAGCATACATGATTGAGAAAGTAATTCACAAAGTTTTTAGGGTTCCTGGTAGTAAAAATTCCTTATTCAAATGTATTTGGAATTACTTATTCCAACTAAACTGTTGGGTCATAATCAAACGGATGAATACCGGTTTTATGGAAAACAAAAGGAACCCCCCACATACAATCCCCACCACTCTATATCGCATCCGAAAATATAGGGGTTTTAAAAATGGTACTATAAATGTACAATATTACAAAATCTGTGTAAAATTTAACTGTCTATTTAAAGAAAGTTCGGATTCAACTCTGATTGGTTTTGTTGTTGGAAGGGTGTTTTCGTTGACGTTTTAGTTTACAGGGGTGATTTTGGAAATATATTCGTTTTTTTTATATCTTTGTAATCTCGTAAGTTTGTAATGTAATCAAGTAGAAACGCAAAAAAATGGATTTTTGCAGCACGACCCAGTAATCCTGCCTCCGTACCAAGGTTTTAAAAACCGAATCGACCGGTTCAACCGGTTAAACCAAGAATCGGAAGAAAAACGGTCCAACCATCCGGTTTTTATTCAGAAAATAAAAATCAGTCAAAACCGGTCAAAACATGGTTGGACGGCTTAAACCCGGTTGAACCAATTGAACCAAATCACCGGTTCAATCATTGACAAAAATATTTTCTTTTGATAATTGATATAATGTAAACTTTTAAAAACTATTCATAATCTCCTCTCATTCTAACCCAGAATATAGTACTCATTTATCTCTTCTCCTTCTATATGTGTCAATGATCCATTATCACATCTTCCTTCCTGCCATATAAGCTTGCCTCTCTTATCACATATTACATGAGTTTGTCTACTTCCAACAACAAATGAAAAATACGTTGTCATAGCTATACTATGAGAAATAATACATTAAAAGCACTTGTTATTAATTAAAGTTTAAATAGTTTTAAAATTGTTAATTTTACACATCACACACATGAATTTTACAAAAGAGTGCCCTTTTGAGTTTTTCTAATAATATTTATACCCCTAACATTTAGCAATGTCTTTTACGCTCCTATATTCTTAAATCCGCAATATTATCCTTATGTTGGTATAATATAGGAGCACACATGTACTAATAAAATGTCATCACTATCCGTTTTGTAAAAATATAGGGGGCGCACGGTTGTAAAAAAGGGAGTATAAGTGTTATTGGAAAATTTTGGAAGGATATGAGTATATAGATCCTCTAAAGATATGACGTAGCATTTTTCATATTTATTTGTATGATACTACGGGTCTAACTCGGTTCAACATGGTTAAACCATATGAACCAAACCAGCAATACAACGGTTTGGTTTTTTTCGATTTTTATGAGCTGCCGACATCATCACCGGTTCGACCGATCAGTCCCAGTGGTTCGACCATAAAAACCAAAAGCCGATACATGCCCGATTTGATGTCCGGTTCGGTTTTTAAAACATTGCTCCGTACTAACTCACCACAATCCGTGGGTAAGGGCATATGTGTGAAATAGAGTAAAAATATAAGGTATGTGGCGTAATTGGATTAAATTTAGGGGCCATTGTGTAAAACCCCCAAATACTAATAAACAGTAGTGGACTCATCCAACTTTGATTTGGACTATAACAATCGAACTTTGACCAAATGACACCCCATCATGTGCACACGTGTAATATTCTCATAGGCTCCTCACCGTCCGCCTTATTTGACCGTCGACGAACCTTTTTATTTGGAAACCGAAGGAGAGACGTTCTTCACCCCAAAGTGCACGGAAGCACACCATCAGCTTTCTCCTCTTCTCGTCCTTTGCAAGACAGAGCTCCCGGACATGTCCTTCCTCATGGCTCCCTACAAGATTCCCGGTGCACACGGCGGAGAGCCGGCAGCGATGGAGGCAAGGCAGCCGACGTGGATCCCTCCTGGGACGAAGAGTCCATCGCCAAGGGTGAGTCTCCTTGCGCAGTTCCATCCTTCACTCGATTATTCACACGATACACATTCACCTCTAAACACAGTGCATCTGATCGTTGCCGTCCATCCAAAGGCCCAGACGATAAATATTGATCGTCGTATTTTTTATTTATATTTCAATATGAACTTCACTTAAACCGTTTCATATTCAATAACGATCTGATTCATGTAAGGATTATTAGTATTTATCGATATTCAAGTTCGATATTGATGAAGCGGATATGGATATGTCATCTCTTCTCTTATGGCCAACCCCTAAAACAACGGGGGCTGTGTCACAAATCGGTCACTTATGGTGGTAAGTAATGGGGCTAATTTGTAAATATATAAATAAGGTTTTTTATATGTGGAATCAGTTCAAATCAAAGCACAGTAGAGATTTTTGACTTCGCCGTTAAATCGAGTTTTCTCCCTTTTTCGTATTAGTCCTAACCTTTGTATATTTTGTAGTGTGGGAACATAGAATCCTGTTCTTTTAGAATGAGCTCATGTATTCTCTATAACGTCGTGTGTTTTTTTTTCCAGAATAATGAAACATAATGTTGGTTCGATCTTTAATGAAATAGCTTTTGGTTTGGCGAATGCAGGAAACGTAATCGACGGAGCGATCGCTTACATTCTCATGTTTACCGCTCTTGCAGTGACGTACTTTGTTCACTGATGCCCTAATTGTGTGTATTGTAAATGCAATATTTTTAAATGACTTGGATTCCACCGTAATTTTTCCATTTCATTGATTGTTGGGGGTTGTGGTGTTCCAGATCTACGCTTCAAGTGCCCATTATTGACTATTTTGGGAGTTGCTCTGTCGTTATGCATGTCCATGTAATTACGGATTAGTTGATAATTACTCTGTTTATTTTTTAATCCCAGAATATTTTCATTTTGCGTATCTCGAGCTCACGACGAGCCTGGTTATACGGAGGGTTCGAGTGCAATTTTCCCAGCGAGGGAAGAGAAGACTAATGTTAAGACAAATTGACAATGGATAAAAAGAAGAGGTGGACAATGGCATATTTTTTGTAAATTTAATTTAGGGTTTTTATCACTTGTGGCCCTCTGAGATATTCCAATATCACTTATGCTCCTCTCTTTTTGGGAATATCAATTGTGCCCCCCGACTTCTTCTCGTTCTATCATTTGCGCCCCTCGGGTTAGTTGTCGTCCATCCCCAACAGAAACGGACGTTAACTTCAGGAACACAAGTGGAAATAAATTAAGGAAAAAGGATTGAATGATCTTTGTCGACCCTCCTCACCCTCTCCCTCCTCCCCCTCCCCTCGTCCTCCTCCCTAACCGTCCTCCTCCTTGGCTGACCCTCCTCCTCCCTAGCCCCAAGCCAACCTCCTCCCTCCTCCTCCTCCCTCCCCTCGTCCTCCTACCCAGGCCGTCCTCCTCATTGGCTGATCCTCCTCCTCCCTAGCCTCAGGCCACCCTCCTCCCTCCTCCACCTCCTCCTCCTCCCTCCCTCCCCTCGTCCTCCTCCCAGGTCGCCCTCCTCCTTGGCCAACCCTCCTCCTCCCCAGGCCAACCTCCTCCCTCCTCCTCCTCCTCCCATGCTGACGGCCTCCTCCCCTACCTGATGCCATCCTCCCTCCCCTTCTCCTCCTCCCGTGACCGATGTTATCCTCCCTCCCCTCCTCCTCCCCGGGTCGAACCCCTCCTCCCTACCTCTCCTCCTCCCCAGGCAGACCCTCCTCCCTCCCTCCCCTCCTCACAGGCGGACCCCCTCCTCCCTCCTCCTCCTCCCCTTATCGATGCCCTCCTCCCTCCCCTCCTGATGAATACCCATTCATCACTCTTTATTCTTTTATTTTAGCTACAAAACCTTTGTCAAACACATGTATATTCATGTAAATACAAATAATTGTCAAATTGCATGCATTGTGTAAAAATCAATAATTAGCATGTTTTTGTGCATAAATAAAAGAATAAAGAAACAAAAGAAAAAGAGGGAGATATTTAGAATAAATATTGAGCGACCTAATCCCAAGGGAGGGCTCAGCATGGGCCTGACCGCATAAAAACCCAAGTAGAGGGAGATAAGGAAGCTCACCCTTGTATATATCCACCTATAAATAAATAAAAATATTTTCCTCTAAAAACAAAAATAAAAATGGGTTGTATTTATTTGTAAATATTTGTATATATTTGTAAATACAAATTCAAAATAAAAATAGAAAAATAAAAAGAAAATAAAAATGCCTTCACACTTGTGTGTTCATCATGTACATAGACTCACTTATATATTTATTTACCCTTATAAATAAATAAATTAAAATCTCATATAAATTGTATATATTCCATAATCCATAATGTAAATAAATAAAATAAAAATTACAAAAATAAAAATAAAATGAAAAGAAATAAAATAAAATCAAGTTCCTACATTGTACATATACCATCTATGTATATAAATAAAAGTAATTATTTTACCCTTATAAATAAATAATAAAAATAAAATAAAAATAGCATAATATTCCAAATTTTATCCCATAAATAAATAAAATATAAAATTGGAATAAAAATGTATAAAAATAAATAATTAAAAATCAAAATAAAAAATACAATATAGTATTATATACCTATGTATATAATACTATATTGTAAATACTTAATTTTTATTTCAAAAAAATAAATAAAAATCATAAAAAAATTTAAAAAAATAAACATTTTTCATATTTTAACTTTTTCCTAATTCGGCCATTTACTATTTTATTTTTAATTTCTAAATCTTTATGACGTGGCCGCGTTTCATTGGTCCATGGGGGATGTTGACCCCCCAGTCAACTCCCCCCTGGACCACAGAGTTCGGATCCGAGTTGTTGACACGATTTCTTGATATTTTCCACACTCGATCTGACACCTAAAACCCTAAACCCCGGGTCCTATCTCTTCCTTGCAGATCCGACACCTTCGCCCGTGATGGGTTATCGGGGTCCGAGCTCCGATAAGCTCGCCCGATCGTCTTCAAGCCGGACCCCTAATCATATAAAGCATCCGCTCTGCCGCACATTATCTTCATCTCTGGTCCTCCCCCTCGACGCTAAGGAACTCCTCCACCTCGCCTGAGTGACAGCGGTGCGATTTGGAGTGGAAGTGAGGCACGAGGCATTGGGAATCCTCTGATCCGGTGGCTTCGCCGCCGTGCGCCGCCGCGAGCGCGCCCAGCCTCGGGACTCGACGCCCCCTTGCAGGCAATGACCCTGGAGCTCCCCGAGCTCCAGCACAGTCGACCTCCTCCACCAGGTAGGTAGTTTAGCCATTAGTTTAGGGTAATTTTAGCATTTTCAATTTTCGCCCCTTTTGCTCCGCCGCCACCATTCGTCGTCTCCGTCCAACCATCAGCCACTCCGACCACACCGCCACCTTCACCAAACTCCTCCACACATTCTTCATTTAGTCACCCAACCCTGACTCGCCCCGGAGTAGGGACTTCAGTCCTCCTTCTCCGCCGCTCGCCGGAGGACCACGCCCCGACGCACCCACTCGTCCATTTCGCCCTAACTTGGTCGAGGCAATTTGCTCTCGACCAAGGAGCTGCTCTGTATGTTTTGCAGGTCGAGAGGGACCCATCTGAGGGTCCGAGCTTTCAGGCGCAGCAGCTTCAGGCCACCGCCATCGCGGGGCCATTCTGGTGGTCGTCAGCCTCATCGGAGACCATCATCCACTGCGAGACTTCACGGCAGAGCTCTTCCGCATCTAGCAGCAACTGAGGAGGCACACAGCGCGAGCTTTGGGCCGGCGAACATCGCCGGCGACCTGTTCTTGGTGCATCCTCCAGAGCCGTCCATCCAGCCCTCCAGCTCCAGACTTGATCGTAGCCATCCATTTGAGGAGTCACGCCACCGTCCGATTCCTTGGAGGACTGATCTGGACCGTCCATCCAGCGAGGGTTAGCCACGACGTACAATAGCCGTTAATCTTCCGCGTGGCTAGCTCTCCACTGTCAGATCAGAGCAGAGGCCCCTTCGTTCACCCACGTCGCATCGTAGCCGTCAGATCCTCCACATGGGAGGCCCTCAGCCATCCGATTCGAGTGGGAGTTCCTTCGTTGAGGCGCCATCATTCTCAGTCGTTCGATCAGATACTGGCGCATCCTCCGCCCTCGGATGAATAAGTGGGTTAATATCACTTAGGCCCCATTTCTTTTTGTTTTTATTAAATAGTCCTGTAAATATTTTTGTAGTTTATTTTAATTTGGAATATTTGCATAGAGGACCTTCTACTTTCCAGCATATGCTATTTAGTCCCTGTCTGTAGTGTCCACGTGCTTCGACACGTGAGGATGTGGTGAAATTGCATTATCTTCCTTGTATTTCTAGCATGTTATTGTTTATATCTTTTAAAATAGGAATGACATTTTAGTCCTCCTAGGCCTGGGCCACGTAAGCCGTGTGTGGTTTCTTGGGACTTTTGCAATTAATGCCCTAAAGTTTTCTGTCGTGTTATATTTTGGCCCTTGCAACTTATTTTATTTGAAACTAGGTCCTTGTGCACTCTTTTTCTTGTTTTGGATTTTAATAAAATAGTAAATTCAACCCAAATTTGGTGAAAATTGGATACGTGGCTCATGCCACTGTATAAAATTTTCCCCTAATTTTTGGGGTACATTTCTGAGCATTTTTACTATTTTTATAAATTCAAAAAACCTCTCTTTTTGTCTCTGTCCAGATATAAAAATCACAAAAAAATATAAAAACCTCCTCAAAAATTCTAAAAATTCATATTTCATGTGCTTTGGTTTGTTTGATTTTCTGACCAATTTTGGTCATTTTTGGACTTATAAAAATTATAAAAATAAAAAAATTGAAAATCTCATAAAAAATCTAATAATTAATAGAAAAATCCAAAAATAATAAATTCAGCCTCTGATTTTTCCTTTCTGTCTATATCTTGCATAAAAAATACTCCAGGCTTTGGTAGAGACATTTGATATTTTATCTTGGCCCTTGAAGCTTGGTTGGACAGTGTTCATTGATTTTTGCCTTGTTTTATTTTTATAAAATTCCCTAAAAATCAGAAAAATACCAAAAATTCACCATAAACAGTAAAAATATAAAAATCATAAAAATATTTTTGTTTGAATTGTTGGACCTTTTTAGAGTTATTAAATAATTGTTTGAGTTGGCTTGTTTAATTGTTTTCTTATTTTTCTTTATAATTAAAAATTTCCAAAAAAATATAAAAATATTAAAAATCCACCAAAAATCATTTGTTTTTATTTTTCTTTATTTTTGAATACTTCGTAGGCCGCAAGGCCATTACGTGCTTCCTGAGTTCAACCCTGGGTGCTATACCAGGTTAATATCATAGCGAGACCGTTACTTGATTTTTATCATGTTTTTATCTTTACTTTGGTGGTCTGAGTTTTTCTTGATTGAGCTCTGAGTCCCGAACGACTGAGGTCGCAACGACCGCAGATATACCTGATTTACCTCAGTCCGTTGGGCTCGCTCATCAGAATGGCGTCGTTGCCAGGGAGCACGGCTTAGTAGTCGTTTTTCGTTTTTCTTTTTATTTTATTTTCTTTTTCACGACTTTCTGTGGCTCTTTCTGAGTCCGCGGCTTTTCGCAGCTTTTTATTTTTCTTTTATTTTCATTTTATTTTCTTTTATTCTATTTTTGCCCTTGTTTGTTTTTGCTTGTTTATTTTCATTTTTATTTTTGCATATATACCATGTTTTCTTTATTTTATTTTATCTGTTTCATTTTTATCCGGTTTTGACACTTTGTTATTTTCTTGCGAGGGCCCGAGGACCGAGGCGGTGACTTTCGAGGAGCCGGCGCAACCACGGTGATCGGAGGCTGCTCCCTTCTGCGCGGAGCCACAGGAGAGCGCGAAGAAGCAACTGAGTGTGTGAGGAGTAGTTTAGAGTAGTTAGGTTTATTTTCTACACTATTTGAATAATTGTTGTAATAATACATGGACAGGACACTCTCTTGGACTTAGACACTCTCGGGGTCTGTTTCGCCGAGCACCGGTGTGCTTGGGGGACCCCTTAGGTTTCTTGCAGTTTTTTGCGGTTTTCGATATCTTTACTGCCTTTTCCGGTTTCTCGCGGTTTTTCAAGCCCCTAGCCGTAGGATTTTCTGCTTGATTGTGACGTAATACATAGGATCCAACACCCTAATATATCTGCATGCACCTATAGATTGGTAATTGGACCTATAATAAAAAAATTAAATTAATAAAATAGTCGATTCACTTCCTTCGAGCCTACGTGTCGCAGCCCACCCTGCCAAGCGCTGCTCCTGAACCCGATTTGTCGGGAGGAGGGGTGGACCGAGACCGGACTCTTGGATTGGAGGCTGGTGGTCGACTAGACGTTCTTTCGAGTAGCACTGCTGTTTAGGGACTCGGTTTTCCGCCTGCACCATTTAGGTAGTTTATTTTCAGTCTTTCAATTCTGCGCGGATCATTTTGCATGTAGACTGCTGGAGTCAGGTACGCATCTCTTAATTCTGCATGCATCATTGATTTCATCGCGCATAGGCTTTTTCGACTTCTCCCCCCTGATTTTTGGACTTAATAACCAGGAGAACGAAAAATTCGTTAGGCGGTTTCTTTTTATTGAAAAATACCTAAAAACAAAAACAATAAAATCGGGACTGCTAATCACACTTGACCTAAAAGACACCACACCGAAAATCTGTCTTGAGGAGAGTAACCCCCTCCTTGTTTCGTTTGGATGAGCGAGAGAGTGACCCGCACCTTAGGATAGAGCCACATCCGAATTTTTCTCGACTGATTACCGGCTCTTTGGTACGGGACAGTCGTTGAGAAATTTTTGGATTCCTATTCAGCTCACATAATCGCTCTGAAAGACTGAATGATCACCTAAAATAAAATTGACAAGATAATTGATCGATCCCTTTCGGTCTTCAGCTCGCGTGCGTAGGTGAATTGGGGGTTTGCTTTTTCATCTTGTATGATTTCCAGATCCCTTCTGTTTTCCCTCATCTTCTTCTCTACCCATCTGTCTTCCACCCTCCCTCCCTTCAGTCTTCTTCTTCTTCTCCTTCACCCCTAGATGATGGATCTCCCTCACTTCGAGCCGACTCTTACGGCTTTTTCTTCACTATCTGACCATCAGTCCAGTCCACCTTCTAGGGAGGTCGGATCTCCGACCAACCTCCCACTCCCTCCCATCCCTTTCTCTACTCTGGGCATGATGTGCTTGACGTCCGAGGATACCAGATCGAGCAGATGCGAGACCCGGATGCTGCCATTGCTGAGTTTGATTATGCACTCCGGTTGTGATCAGAGAGAGCAGTGGAGATCAGCAGACAGATCCTATTCCAGATTGATGGAGGAGCAGAGATCACAGGGAGCACAGTCAACTTCTACATTACGTCCATTCATCTTGGATTTGGATTACATTCAGCGACTGCCGACATTTTCAGGGGAGGCACACGGGGAGCCTTATCTTCACCTGTCCGCATTCGAGGAGTTTTGCATAGCACAGAGATATTTAGATATCACTGCAGAGGAGATGATGAGGAGGACCTTCCCATTCACACTTCAGGATAGAGCCATGCGATGGCACAGACGATTGGGGAGGACATTCGATACGTGGGGATAGCTACGCAGAGAGTTCCTACAGAGATACTTTCCCCCACGTAGAGTAGAGTTATGCGGTCTTTGATCACCGAGTTTTCAGTTGACCCCCAGGAGCCACTGCATGAGGCATGGCCGAGGTTTCTTGACCTCTTGAGGAGATTTCTAGACCCGGACTTCCCACTGACAGACCTGATAGAGATCTCCATGCGAGGGATGATCGCAGAGCAGATAGCACTGGTGATTACCACATGTGGCGGTTCACACCGCAGTTCCGACATTCACCTACTGGACACCATCTCGAGCTTACTTTCACGGAGTTCTTCTTCACGAGATGCTCTAGTCGGGACAACACATGAGGATGTTGCAGTACCAGTGCGGTGTGTCGCAGTACATGAGGATTCAATTTCTACACACCAGCCCGAGGACTTGGATCATGCAGCACTACAGACAGAGGAGATGACTGCGATAGCAGAGGTTCGGATCCAGAGTCTACTCGAGTTCCCGTTGGTCTTCCAGCTAGAGTTCGAGTCAGCCCCAGAGTTTCCAGTTGACGAGTCTTGGATATCAGATCTTCTGATACTCCAGGAACCGGAGGAGCCCCCGCTACTACAGCCATTGTCTCAGCCACTTCAGATTCCAGTCCCGGAGGAGTTAGCTTCCTTTCTGCAGAGATACTTCTCGGATACCGACAACCACCATGACTCAGCCCAGCAGCTACAGTTCGATACGGGACACCCCTTTGAGAGCACAGACACAGAGAGTCACGTATTCGAGACTTTTGTCCTCCACTTTGCCGAGACAGACACACTTGCTGAGGACCAGTTGGCAGCCAGCAGTGCCGCAGAGAGAGGATCAGTCGCAGATACTTTGCCAGCCTCCACGGTGTTGGCCAGTACCTTCTCATGCTTCCAGATTGCCGAGAGCTACACTTCCGATGATGATGCAGCCTGGTGCACCGAGTGGATACTTGACAGCAGCGCAGATGCCCATCTAGATCCTGATCCTCTCTTTCTTACTTCTGATCTTGCATCTCTCCCCGAGGGTTATCTGCGGGAGAATGCCGCACTCGATGATTACTCGGTTTCACCTTCTGAGAGTGTCTCCGATCTGACGGAGCACAAAACCGAGTCTTCTGATCCATCTAATTTTGAGCCTTCTCACCTCGACGACCCTCGCGAGTCCCATTCTGGAGATATTCGATGATCTGCCTGATCTCTGCTTCTATTTCATGCATCAGATATCAGTCTTCTTAGAGAGTCTCCTGATCTTGCATGTCCACACCTTTTTGAGACATTGATTGACGTGGAGGATTCCATGACTGATCCATCCTTCTCCACGTTTGATTTCTTCGGCTCCAAGCTTTCACTCCAATCCGATCCAGAGCCGCTGATTTCTTTTGTGCTACCGGATCCCGATCACATACTTCCATATCCCTGGCCGGTAGGAGACACCCGCTTGATTGCATACCTGGGTGTCATTCTTTACACTGTAGTTTGCGTCGTTGTTCTCATACCGAGATTGCGACGACAATACGGCATTCGCCTTACCGATGCCATTCTGAACCTTGACATGGCTTTATCCTAGCCTTTGCGCCCAGCTAGGGGCGTAAAATCTAGCGCTTGTTGAGAGGCACCTCAACACTGTACTCTTTTGTATATACATGTTTTGTCTTAGTTGATCTTTCTTTCTTCTGTTCTTGTTTTCACCCCAGGTCTCGCTTAGGATTATCTTTGCTATACTTAGGATATTCCTCATCCTAAGTATAGGGGGTGGCAACACCGGGTTGTTCGTTCGTTCTGTTCCATCACTTCTGTTGTGTTGCCTATACTTAAGGTTCTTCACCTTATATAGGGGGAGTGATGCCCCTCCTTCTTGTATATATATGTTGATTTTCTTCGTGTCTTTCTACCCCTGTTTTGCTACCTATACTTAGGGATATTTCACCCTAAGTATGGGGGGGGGGGGGGGTAGACCATGTACATTCCGCACTCGGTTTTCCCTTTGTGTACTGCCTGCTATACTTAGGATTATTTGATCCTAAGTATAGGGGGAAAAGCCGAGATCTCTTGATTTCTATTCTCACATTCGTCTTTGTATATAGCCATCCTTTTCACTTCCCTATACTAAGCATGAGTTATGTCTTCTTCATCGCTCTTGACTTTGAGGACATCGTTCGAGCTAAGTATAGGGGGGTATATATATATATATATTTCATATATACTTTAGCCATAACTCGTACTTTGTGTGAGTGTGTTAATAAATAAAAATGGCTAAAAACCCAAAATCCATAAAAATTAAAAAAAAATCCATGTAAAGTGTGTATATATTTCATATATACTTTAGCCATAACTCGTACTTTGTGTGAGTGTGTTAATAAATAAAAATGGCTAAAAACCAAAAATACATAAAAACCCAAAAATTAAAAAAATTTTCCCTGTAAAATCAACATTCTTTTATTGCACATACATAGCTAGTGTACAAACTATTTTGTAAAAATGTTTTCAAAAACTTTTTATGTAAATAATGTGTAAATATGTGTATATCAAAACTATATATATAGTACAAAATTTTTCCAAAATGTTTTGAAAATCAAAAGTTTGCAAAAATCTTGTGTAAATTTGTGTAAATATTTTGCAGAACTTGCATTCATGCACGCATCCATGGTTTCAAAATATTTTTCAAAAATTTTGCATGTTTGTAAATATTGTGTAAATAGCATCTTTGTATAGACTTGTATAGTTTTTCCTGGATTATAGTTGATATTTAAACTAGTCTGGAATTAAATTGGGAAATGGAGCTTGATTAAGATCTTAATCTACCTAATTCTAAGAGGAACCTTATAGGGCTTAGGGTTAAGGCTTTTCAGGTCCATGGTGACTTAATTCTTTGAGTCCACTAGGCTATGATCACATGTCATCTCAATGAGCCTAAGTAGAGCACTTAACAACACACACATGACTCATATAGACAATGGCTTTAGTTGGACCTGCCACTTAGCACCGAGCTCTCTACGGATGATGTGGTGAGGAGGCAGTCTTCCTTGACTTGGGGTAGCATATGAGGGTAGTACTTCTAGGCGGAACCTCTCTTCTTCTTTTAGTGAAGGAAGTGCGTCTCAACTTGGTCTGGTTGCCATGAGGTCTAACGACAGGAGTTGTGGGTTGCAATAATGCTTCAAAAGAGGGATAGTCTACTGGCTCAAGAGGAAAACTCCTTATGTATATATGCTGCACATGTATATGTTGTATAGAAGCACTTGAAAAAAAATGCAAAAATAAAATAACTCCAAAAAAGTGGTGGATCTGATAGAAAATGATAATCCCACCGGAATATGTCTGTAGTGCAAATAAGAAAAACTTGAGACTCATGGACTTCATCTTATGTAGCTTGTAGCAGGGAGACTTAGCTACACTGGTTGAGCTCCCAAGGATACATGGCTACACTGGCCATGGTCCATTCTCTTCTTCCCCCTCTTCTTGAGCCGGTTGAACTTGAACTTAGAAGGGAATACCCTGCTCCTCGAGGAAAGAGTGGTCAGACTAGGGTCATAGAGTTACCTTGTTGGGGAGGATTGTCAAGTTGCCACTTCTAAGGCGGAGAGATAGATCTCACTTACACTGTACAAGGAAAGATTCATAGTCTTCAGGGTTTGTGTATGATGACTTGTTCTGATATGGATTATTAAGGAGTCTTGATTATAGATTAGTGGATCTTAGAGGCTGTTGAGTTTTAAACCTAAGTCTAAATAAGGTTCCGACACATTAATAATCCAAATATCTGATCGAGCTCCATAATTCAATTTAATGAAGGCAAGTTTAATATTCAGCATTAATCCATGCATATTCTCCTCTTTTTCTTTATCTTTTTCTTTTTCACTTCTTTTTCAAATAAGTGTTTGCTAAGGGACTAGCAAAGTTAAGTATAGGGGGGTGATGAATACCCATTCATCACTCTTTATTCTTTTATTTTAGCTACAAAACCTTTGCCAAACACATGTATATTCCTGTAAATAAAATAATTGTCAAATTGCATGCATTGTGTAAAAATCAATAATTAGCATGTTTTTGTGCATAAATAAAAGAATAAAGAAAACAAAAGAAAAAGAGGGAGATATTTAGAATAAATATTGAGCGACCTAATCCCAAGGGAGGGCTCATCATGGGCCTGACCGCATAAAAACTCAAGTAGAGGGAGATAAGGAAGCTCAACCTTGTACATATCCACCTATAAATAAATAAAAATATTTTCCTCTAAAAACAAAAATAGAAATGGGTTGTATTTATTTGTAAATATTTGTATATATTTGTAAATACATATTCAAAATAAAAATAGAAAAATAAAAAGAAAATAAAAATGCCTTCACACTTGGGTGTTCACCATGTACATAGAGTCACTTATATATTTATTTACCCCTATAAATAAATTAATTAAAATATCATAAAAATTGTATATATTCCATAATCCATAATGTAAATAAATAAAATAAAAATTACAAAAATAAAAATAAAATGAAAAGATATAAAATAAAATCAAGTTCCTACATTGTACATATACCATCTATGTATATAAATAAAAGTAATTATTTTACCCTTGTAAATAAAAAATAAAAATAAAATAAAAATAGCATAATATTCCAAATTTTATCCTATAAATAAACAAAATATAAAATTGGAATAAAAATGTATAAAAATAAATAATTAAAAATCAAAATAAAAAATACAATATTTTATATAGCTATGTATATAATACTATATTGTAAATACTTAATTTTATTTCAAAAAAATACATAAAAATCACAAAAAAATAATTTAAAATAAAATAAACATTTTTCATATTTTAACTTTTTCCTAATTCAGCCATTTACTATTTTATTTTTAATTTCTAAATCTTTATGACGTGGCCGCATTTCATTGGTCCACGGGGGATGTTGACCCCGGTCAACTCCCCCTGGACCACAGAGTTCCGGATCCGAGTTGTTGATCCGATTTCTCGATATTTTCCACACTCGATCCGACACCTAAAACCCTAAACCCCCGGGGGTCCTATCTCTTCCTTGCAGATCCGACACCTTCGCCCGGGGTGGGTTATCGGGGTCCGAGCTCCGATAAGCTCGCCCGATCGTCTTCAAGCCGGACCCCTAATCATATAAAGCATCCGCTCCGCCGCACATTATCTTCATCTCTGGTCCTCCCCCTCGACGCCAAGGAACTCCTCCACCTCGCCTGAGTGACAGCGGTGCGATTTGGAGTGGAAGTGAGGCACGAGGCATTGGGAATCCTCTGATCCGGTGGCTTCACCGTCGTGCGCCGCCGCGAGCGCGCCCAGCCTTGGGACTCGACGCCCCCTTGCAGGCAATGACCCCGGAGCTCCCCGAGCTCCAGCACAGTCGACCTCCTCCACCAGGTAGGTAGTTTAGCCATTAGTTTAGGGTAATTTTAGCATTTTCGATTTTCGCCCCTTTTGCTCCGCCGCCACCATTCGTCGTCTCTGTCCAACCATCAGCCACTCCGACCACACCACCACCTTCACCAGACTCCTCCGCACATTCTTCATTCAGTCACCCAACCCTGACTCGCCCCGGAGCAGGGACTTCGGTCCTCCTTCTCCGCTGCTCGCCGGAGGACCACGCCCCGACGCACCCACTCGCCCATTTCGCCCCCTAACTTGGTCGAGGCAATTTGCCCTCGACCAAGGAGCTGCTCTGTGTGTTTTGCAGGTCGAGAGGGACCCATCTGAGGGTCCGAGCTTTCAGGCGCAGCAGCTCAAGGCCACCGCCATCGCGGGGCCATTCTGGTGGTCGTCAGCCTCATCGGAGACCATCATCCACTGCGGGACTTCACGGCGGAGCTCTTCCGCATCTTAGCAGCAGCTGGGGAGGCACACAATGCGAGCTTTGGGCCGGCGAACATCGCCGGCAACCTGTTCTTGGTGCATCCTCCAGAGCCGTCCATCCAGCCCTCCAGCTCCAGACTTGATTGTAGCCATCCATTTGAGGAGCCACGCCAACGTCCGATCCCTTGGAGGACTGATCTGGACCGTCCATCCAGCGAGGGTTAGCTACGACGTACAGCAGCCGTTGATCTTCCACGTGGCTAGCTCTCCACTGTCAGATCATAGCAGAGGCCCCTTCGTTCACCCACGTCGCATCGTAGCTGTCAGATCCTCCACGTGGGAGGCCCTCAGCCATCCGATCCGAGCGGGAGTTCCTTCGTTGAGGCGCCATCATTCTCAGTCGTTCGATCAAATACGTGGCGCATCCTCCACCCTCGGATGAATAAGTGGGGTAATATCACTTAGGCCCCCTTTCTTTTTTTTTTATTAAATAGTCCTGCAAATATTTTCGTAGTTTATTTTTGTTTGGAATATTTGCATAGAGGACCTTCTACTTTCCAGCATTTGCTATTTAGTCCCTGTCTGTAGTGTCCACGTGCTTCGACACGTGAGGACGTGGTGAAATTGCATTATCTTCCTTGTATTTCTGGCATGTTATTGTTTATATCTTTTAAAATAGGAATGACATTTTAGTCCTCCTAGGCCTGGGTCATGTGTGCCGTGCGTGGTTTCTTGGGACTTTTGCCATTAAGGCCCTAAAGTTTTCTGTCGTGTTATATTTTGGCCCTTGCAACTTATTTTATTTGCAACTAGGTACTTGTGCACTATTTGCTTGTTTCAATTTTCTTTAATTTTTGGGTACATTTTTGAGCATTTTTACTATTTTTAAAAATTCAAAAACCTCTCTTTTTGTCTCTGTCCAGATATAAAAATCACAAAAAAATATAAAAACATCCTCAAAACATCTAAAAAATTCATATTTCGTGTGCTTTGGTTTGTTTGATTTTCTGACCAATTTTGGTCTTTTTTATACTTATAAAAATTATAAAAATTAAAAAACATTGAAAATCTCATAAAAATTCTAATAATTAATAGAAAATTCCAAAAATAATAAATCCAGCCTCTGATTTTTCCTTTCTATCTATATTTTACATGAAAAATACCTCCAGGCTTTGATAGGGACATTTGATATTTTATCTTGACCCTTGAAGCTTGGTTGGATAGTGTTCATTGATTTTTGCCTTGTTTCATTTTTATAAAATTCCCTAAAAATCAGAAAAATACCAAAAATTGACCATAAACAATAAAAAATATAAAAATCATAAAAATATTTTTGTTTGAATTGTTGGACCTTTTTATAGTGATTAAATAATTGCTTGAGTTGGCTTGTTTAATTGTTTTCTTATTTTTCTTTATAATTAAAAATTCCAAAAAAATAAAAATATTAAAAATCCACCAAAAATCATTTGTTTTTATTTTTCTTTATTTTTGACTACTTCGTAGGCCGCGAGGCCATCACGTGCTTCCTGAGTTCGACCCTGGGTGCTATACCAGGTTAATATCATAGCGAGACCGCTACTTGATTTTTATCGTGTTTTTATCTTTACTTTGGTGGTCTGAATTTTTCTTGATTGAGCTCTGAGTCCCGAGCGACTGAGGTCGCAACGATCGCAGATATACCTGATTTACCTCAGTCCGTTGGGCTCGCTCATCACCTCCCCATGCCGACCCCCTGCCCCTGCCTTAGGTCAGCCCTCCGCCCGTTACCCCGCCACCGCCAAGACCTCAGCTCGATCGGCAGCACGACCAACGCCCTCCATCTGACTGCGAGACACCCCGACGCCCTCTGATCCATGTGGATCCACCGCCTCTACCCCAAGAACCACCCCAGGTGGCCCCTGCAGACCCCTCCCCGACGTGACAAGGTTGCGAGCTTTGTCTGGTTCGGTCCCTTCAGGTTCAGGTGTTCTCTGTTTGTGAAGGAGAAGATGAAAAGAAGCGATCTTGATTTGAACGTGGAGTTGAATTAGGAAGATCGCGAGCAGGATGGCACAGTGAGATCCGAAGTGGGTAGGTGTGGTGGCAAGTCTGGGGGGATATCATTACTGGGTAGAAGCAAAGTTCTCTATGATAATAAAATCAAAATGGACATGTTTCCCTCTCGAATTGAGGAGGTTATAGGGACTAACCTTCATGTATGTTTCTCTAAACAACTTTCATCTTCGTGATTGCAACCACTACCTTCTTATGGAGGGAAAGGAGAGAAGGGACATCTTTTCATGCATGCATCCTGTAGGTTTGCAGATGAACTTTTGAATTGTTCTTCGTAGGGTAGGTTGTAGTATCTGGAAAATGGCAAGAGATCTCTATCTAACATATCAAGTACTCATTGGTCGTCACTGGCCCCTACTTCAGCTAAGAACGAGCAGCTCAAGCGGTCACAGCAGGCACACCATCACAACAGAGGATCCTCTTTACCTCTAGATTCCCTCAGTTGGTATTCCCAAAATGCATAACATACTTGACTACGAATAGTCTATGAAAGTCAGTCGGGACTTTTATAGTGCATGGATCATCTTCAACACTGTGGACCACTTACTCTCACAACTCAGACTCATATAACGTAGATGCACTAAAGACCTGGGCCACCTTAGTCCTCCGATAATTGAAATCATAACATAGTTTAGGATAATTGAAATCATAACATAGTTTAGGGTACTGTGTAAAAATATTTGTTCTTAATATTTTTATCCTATTACATTGTCCATACATATTTCCATCTTTTTCTAGAGTAAAAGTTTCATTTTTATTCAATCATTTATGTACAACATGCCAGTTGATCGATAGGACTTCAGGACAAATTCTCAATTTTGTATTCAATTCAGATCCATAAATGGATCCCAACCATTTTAGCTTAAAAGGGTCATAACTTGAGCTTGGAAGCTCATATTTTAATGTTCTTTGTCTCCTTGATAAGTATCTATGGCCTCTGTCAAATCGCTGGGTTATTTCATCGGTTGTACATTGAAAACCCTATGTGTGTGTATGTGCACACGCATGCATGTGTGTGCGTCTGCGTGTTTGCACGCATGGGGATGATCACCCTTCATGGAAAGACTATCAAGTATGCATCTTGAGTCTTTTAGTCTTTGTTTTTTGTTTAGAAATCGGTAAACCTCGAGACATCCCATATCATGTATATGTGATCTTAGAACTAGGTCTCTGCATTGAATCAGTTGACTAATTATAGTCAAATTAATTTTTGCTTCGACCCATCCAAAACTCCAACAACTAAATTAAAACATGAAGTCGAACCTTTATTTTTCAACATTTTCACTCGACTCAATTATTTTTTCAATCGATCGATTTATTTTTGATCTATTACTTTTATTCTAATAATAAAAAATGGAATGATTTTTTTTAACTTTATGGGTAGATATTCTCAATTGACTTTCATTAGACTGATTTTCTTTTCAATTGACTATTTTAGTTTTCAGAAGAGATTGATTCAAGTTTAGCCAACTAATTTTAATTGTATTAATTGTCGATTCTAAATGTTTGTTTATTCAAGAAACATCTCTTGACAATCCAAAAAAATATATTTAAAGTTTTATTGAACACATATAACTTGGATCCAACCCCCTTGACTCCTCACAATTCATAGAACTGCATATTAATGATAGAAACACTTCCAAACATGATATTTACTTTCATTGTTTGTAACATTGTTTTAAAGAATCATTCACAAGTGTGCTTCATTTCCAAGCTTTTCGAAGTTTTTGTGATTATCTTACGAGCATACTCTTAGCTCCATAAGACCATTTTCTATATTTTCGCATGTTATTCCGTTCTTTATTTTGAAGTTTAGGTAGGGTTGTTGTAACTTTGTACAAAGTTGTAAAGGGGCCTGTCGACATGCAATATGGTTAGTAGAAAGACCAGATGGTTCGGTCAGGCTGAAGTCCGAGTCTGGAGACTCAGGTCGTGATTTGACCGCATGAGTATCTGTAACCAAGACTAGAGTCGATTTTCATATCATACACAATTATATCGTATTTTAAGCTTTGAAGATTGATTTACTGCTCAAAGTATAAGCTTGATTTATTATCCATGATTTGGTAGTTAAGCAAGTAAAAAGTGATGTATAAGATTGTGTATACCCAATCAAAAGGCACATTAGGAAACTCACGGAGCCTATTAATCACCTAGCTTGGCTCATCAAAACTCGAAAAGAGCGATCACAACGGATCATTCCTTTCCCTTTTGGGTTTTGGATTTGAGCTACCACACATTCTACTCAAAGCTCCTCAAGATCATGACTTCCTTAGGTTATTATATTCGTGTCGATCTATGTATTTATATCACTTGTAGGATCGTTACCGATCGTTTTCCATCAAAACCATCCATGAGCATTTTGTAATTTCTCAAAGTAATAAAACTTCGATCAATGAACAGATCGTAGCTGAATTTGCAAGAAATTTATTTGATAACTCAAAACGTATTATAAACTATTTCAAGGAAAAATCAATTACATTTATGTTCCGGGGAAGTTTAAGAACCTTAACACAATTATCATAATTTATTAGATTTTTTTATTTCATAAGCTATAAAAATTCTAAATGTTTCCTTGAAAAAGTTTGGAGCTAAAAGGATAACTTTATTGTATTTACAATGTGGTTTTTTTTATTATTTTGTATTAAGATGAGAATATGTTATTGTAAATTGCTTTTATTTGTTTAGTTTATTAAAGGATAGATGGACTTCATTGTAATTTTGGCATAAATATAAAATCAATATACCCGAGAAGATGTGGGTGAACAATAAATTGAGCAAACTACACAAAAGTTCCTGAACTATACACTCGATTTTAATGCTATACCCGAACTTTAAGAGGTAATAATGTGGTACTCGATCTTTAATATTTGTCTCAATATGATTTTGAGTCGTTACGATTTAATGTTAGAAAGACAAAAGGATCAGCTAAACTTAGATAGTCAAGAATCACATTAGGACAAATCTTAAAGATTCGATGCCACATTGTTACTTTTAAAAGTTCATGTATGACATTCAAATCGGATGTATTGTTCACATAATTTTTTTTTGTAATTTACTCTGATAAACTTGTTATTATTATTCTCAAACTTGAATTGGGGTTTAAAGCCCGATTAAAATTATAATCTGGTTTAAATTTTAACCATGCAATCCATGCTTGACGTCGTCCTTAGGAAAAGGCAAAACCTCGATCAAACTACACATAAAATAAAGGTTTGATCTACCTCGACTCCTTCGATCGATCAAATAGAGGTTCGATCTATACCTGACTCTTTCGATCGATCAAATAGAGGTCCGATCTACTTCGACTCTTCCGATCGTCCAGGAGGAACATCAATACAAGCCGATTGAGACGGTAGTATAGATCTACTTTAACATGTTGTGGAACTACATTAACTCATTATATATATAATATACGATATAATATAAGCACTTACTAAAATGATCATCTTCCTTACATGAGGACTCCTACCAAGGAGGAGGAGGTGATTAGACAAGAACAAGAGAATGAGCTAGTAGATGTTGATTTGCAAGCATCAAACAAGCGTACATATCAGTCACAGTCTTGGGTGCGGAACCATTTGGTGAAGATATATAGGTTTTGTAGATAGTAAGGAGATTTGTCGATGTAATCAATGTAGGAAAATGTTATCTTACCAAAGAAAAGGTGGTACAAGTCACTTAATTCGACACCTGGAGAATAAATATTTGTATTACAAGAAGGATGGGAAATCACGAGGCTTGTTAAATGTGAATAATTTGAAGCAGGGAGCACAATTTCAATGTGGAAATTTGTTCAAGAACGAAACTGAGAAGATTTTGTGAAGTAGGTTATGTCACATGAAATGTCATTTAGGCTTGTGGAAAATCATAAATTTCGGAAGTTTATATGGAGTTTAAAGCATGAATACAAGGTTCTCTCATGTTTGACACTGTAGAGGGATAGCTTGAAAATGTATGAGTTTGAGAAGTTGAAGTTGACGACATCATTAAAATCTACAGGCTGAATTTACATTATTGTAGATATGTGGTCTTCAATCCAAAATTTTACGTATCAGTAACGAAACATCTTATTGACGATCAGTGGAGATTACAAAAGAAATCGTGAGTTTTGCAACATTACTTTTGCAACATAATGGTGAAAATATCACAAAAATTAGCCGAGTGAGTGATTGGAATGTGTGGAAATTATGCACTTTAACTGTTGATAGTATGTTCAATGATTGGTCACAATGAATTTGATTGACCAATATTCGTCAACAAACATTTTTGCTTGGCGGAGGTTTCCTTCGTTATTGGCACACATTCTGAACCTAATCTTTTAGGATAGTTTGTCTGAGCTAAAGGAAGTAATAATCAAAATCTGCAATATGGTGAAGTGCCTAAAATATTCAGCCGGATGACATTGCCTGTAGATTTTAGTACAAGATGGAAATCCACCTGCCTGATGCTTGAATCAGCATCATTATATCAGAAAGTATTTAATTGAATGAAGACACGTGATATCCATTTGATGGATGTTCCTTCACCTGCAGAATGGAAAAAATTGAAGTTGTTCAAGGTATTTTGAAAAAAAATGGTGCAACAAAAGTCTTCTATGGACAAATAGTCAACTGTGAATTTGTTCTTCTGTTTAATTTTTGAGACAGAGATTCTGTTAAAGAACAATGAGTGTAATGCTTCACCTCGGTGGGGCGCACCTCAATCCTCAATCATAGTGTTTCCAACAACAGTCACAAACAACCTGCACGTTATTCTATTCATACAAAAATGTGGCAAACTTTAAAGAGTTCGTTCACCAAAAGATATCCACAGAATGATCGCAATAAAATTCCAAGAACCTTTTTTATAGCATCTACAAAAACTGAGGAGAGAGAAAGGAAAGCAAACTACAAAACTACGCCTCGACCTCAGCAGTATCTTCTAGATGCACCATCAAATACTGTAACTCGTTTTTATGTTCAAAACTCACAGTTGGATTTCCAAGATAGGTAACTTGTGAGCCGAATGATCTAGTATATATATAAACAATTTATATAATAAAAGATTGTAAAAAGGCCATGCAAAAAGGTAGTAACTGAATAGTTGTAACTAGATGCCATTCCGATAAATTAAAGTTATATGACTACTAATATATTCGATGCCTCTAACATATCATAATATATTTTATGCAATTATTTCATTCCATAACATTACTTAATCCATATTTTCCCTGATTTAGCCGGGACTCACCCCTCAAAGAAGAAAGTATACACTAGGAGCGAAGCATTGCAACTTCATTCAGAGTATAGTCCAAAACGTGTGAGCATGCACAACCTTCATCTAGTTTCGATGGCAGTACTCTAACACTCTGAACATGAACACAGAGCCCGAGGTGTCACAATTATGTTAATCGAGTCTGATGGGGGGATCAGTCTCTCTCACCTCTAAACAAATGGCCATAAAAATGGATCCATATGACGTGATGCACATGTGCATCCACCCCTCTGTGATGTCCTTCGAGTGGAGTTGACTCAGTGTTGGTTGAGCCAGACCAAGGGTCTACACCCATCTTGCGGTATTTATCATTTTGTAACTTAATATGTACAATTATACTTCGCTTGAAAGTAAAAGCTCATGACTAATCCACGGAATTTAATAATTAATAACCAAACCATTAATATTTACGACTTCCAAATCAAAGTACAAGTGTACGTTATACTTGAATTCGGTAAGCAATGCTCACACGCATCAAACATAGACTCGAGCACTCTGAATCAGATCATAATTATAGAACAAAGCTAAAAGAACCTAAGTGGACATCTTTCATTCAACTTACATATGTGGAAACTCGAACCATTAATAATTTTATCTGTTTCTTATTCATAGTAATGGGGTGATCTAAGAGTTGTTAAGTTGCTATATTCGGAATGGTGTTTATTAAAATTAAAAGTTTGTATTGTATACTAAAATGTATATTTAATTGAAATAAGGAAAAACAATTTGGAGATCTCCAAAAGAAAGGTCATACAAGCAGTTATACATGATATTGGACACGGCCAGAGGCGAAGCCAGGAATTTTGTGCAGGCGAAACCAAATTTTAATAAATCAAAATAAATATATAGACCATTTAAAATTCTAATATTAAGTTATATTATTCGTAAGATGATGGAAAATATCTAATAGAAGCATTGTCGAAGCTAGGCTCGAGGTTTTCATTACATAGAAATCATTAATGATATCTTCCACAATGATTTTCTCTGGTATCTTCTTCTTTGTGTAGATAATTATACATTTACTAAGAATTCCATTTTCTATCTGATTTCAGTGAATGTTTTGATTTAAATCATGTTGAATCTTATAGAATTACGTTGGACTACGTTTTAATGGGGTCAAAACTTCAGTACCAAAGAAAGGACCAAACAAGTTTTAGGGCCCGTTCGGTTCGGGAATAAGCAGGAATAAGGATTGGGAATAAGGAGAATAAGGGTCTATTCTTTGTTCGGATGGAGAATAGGAATAAGGAGAATAAGGTGAAATAAAGGTAGGTAAGGTGGGATAAAGATAGGAATAAGAGTGAAATAAGATAGAATGAGGAGGAATAATCGTACCACGGGAAATCGTGTCGGATGAAGAATAGGCCCCTTATTCCAGGGCCTATTCTCCAAACGAACAAGCCCTAGTAATCGAGTAGAAATATGATATATCTGCAAACTTGAATGTTGGAAAAGAACTTGAATGTTGGAAAAGATGAGGAAAATTCAAGAGACATGTTTATATTAATAACATGGCCATGAGCTCATGATTCGTTGACTAATTTGAATCACACGAAGAGCCTAATATATCAATGGAATATTATATATCACGAAGAACACAATTTTTCTCCAGAGCCATCGAGTAAAGCCATCCACATGTAGTGTAAGATGCTGAGCTCTAAATCATACATCACGAAGAATCATACACCACGAAGATCATTTTTTTTGGAAAAAAACGAAGTCAACAAGTCATCCCTAATTTGTAGCAGATGCTTTTGTAACACCTCAACCCCCTAAGATAGTCTCACATTTAAAACTCACAAAGTGTAGGAGTGAGTTATAATGAAGGCAAGAGTTTGCGCCTCGTGCATCATGGAAGCATGGAGATCGCATCGGATGCGATGTAGGTCGACTAGTCATACTAGTCATATGTGGCAACAGAAATAAAAAAATTTCAATGAAATCACATGACATGGGAAATATTCTCATGTTGTTTCATCAAGATCACACACAAGTATTAGGGTTATCTCTTGAAGCGTGGTCGCGGTCCATGAGTCTAAGCGAATAGACTTCACGTCTCAAGTTCGATCCGACAAAGTTAACACTTGTGGGCACATGGATGAGATGTATGCTTCCCACAATCTGAGTCGACGACCCGAGCAACGAACCTCCTAATTTCGTTTGAAGAAATCTGATGTCTCCTTCACGAGTACGATGCGTCGAAGAAGAAGGAAATCCACTGGCAGTCAGTCCTGCAACACAACAGCAGCACGACGACAACGGAGCTCTCAACAAGCCTAAGGTGGATGGCCACCAAGAGTTGAGAGAGAGAGAGAGAGTTGTTGCTTTAGCTTAATTGTGTAAAGGAAAAAATATAGTTAGCCTTTCTTTTATAGCAAATTAGATGGTGGAATGCAGTCTAAAATGAATATCAATGACCAAAATTTTATTGCAATATTATGCAACACTATAGTTAATTTTAAAGAAGATAATGAGTTGATGACATTCTTTAAAAAATTTAATTCAATTAAAATCAATCTCATTATCATGAATAAAGAGAAGGGAGAGAGTTACCTTCTAAAAATGAGGAAAAGAGATAACATCCTTCCTCATTAGGAGGTTGGACGTCCCCTTTGAGATTGGAGAAAGATTTTCTTTCTCCAATCTCTTTTTGATGTAATATCATTACATTAAATCTTTATTCATATAATTATTTGTCAATAAAATATCACCAAATAATCTATAAATTATTTTAGATAGTTGGAAGAAACCCATTGATAATTATGAATGATATTCAATCACATTAATAATTATGAATGATATTCAACCATCCATTATTAAATATAAGTCACATTTACATTTAATTGTACAATGTGAATCCAATTCAAATTTGATTGTATAATGTGAATCCAATTCACATTAACTTATACATTGTAAATCAGGTTTACAGTTAAATCTCTTTATGGTATTATGAATCGCATATTCACACTATTTACTATTATTATGGATAGTGTTATTCACATTATTCTTATCTATGATACTTAAATCAAATCTAATTATCGTAGATGTCTCTCTACCTATGTCCAAATGATGTGAATCAAATTCACATTATTAATGATAATTAAACCCTATTTAATCACCAATTTTCCAATGCTCAGATATTGTCGACAATGGAATTATTCTTGAACACTTTCAAGCAGTGTGCCTTCTCCGCGGATACTTGGAGATAAGGACAGGACGATTGTATATTCCATGTACAGTGACTTGGATACTGAGCTCATAGTCTGATCAACTCAGACATAATATCTAATCTTCTTATTGCATCTGATCATATTCAGATCAATGTCCAACATTTGGCCCAAGATTAGATAACCCGTCAACTAAGTGGAGTCACTAAAATCCAAACATGTTTCATCCCTCCATCGAAATGGAAGTGTCACGGTTATACAATCGATTGAAATCACATCACCCTTGAGTATTCTTAATACTCGAACATTCTGTATACTTGAAGACCTACAATAAAGTCGATGTTCTGATCACATTGAATTGTCTTCTCCTTGGTTTTATCATTAAGTTTCTCATTCGATCGTTGAGAGTTTTTATCAATCATATGCTTTCAAAAAACATATACCATACCTACAAATCATCTCATGCTTCCAAAGCAAGACGACCGTTGATGGAATTTGGTTGGCCCCACTATGTCATGAGTACGATCATGTCTTCCAATTCCGCAGTGAACACGTATTATCTCTTTGAGAGATCGTACTATTCATATACCTTTGCATGTACACCAGCTCGTCGGTGTATAGACCTCTAGCAGGTCATCAACCTAATGGTCCGCCTAATGTACATACTCAGACATGTAGTAATACATTTGTCTCCGATCAGAGGATGCGTGCTCATATCGTGGCAGTATACGACATAGGTCTTGGTGATCTCGATCTCGTTAAGTCAACTCTTTGACCTAACTTTTTCAATACCTCCGAATCTCTATTCCTATGCAGAGGCCCTGCATCAAGATGTCAGTTGGATATCAACCTTAGAGTATTGACATCTCATTCTCAGACAGGAGATCCTTTTTTGACAATCATTTGATGATGCTAGATGAGTCCTCAGTCTAACTCTTTAGATATCATCTAAGCATCAACCTCTACGATTAAAACCATTGAACCAACAATTGTATGATTATCAAAACGACCATGGTACATAACCTTGATTGTTCTAAGGGACCTTATAAGTGCATGCATTCATTAATCTCATATAGTAAGAGAAAATAAACAATTATTTATTGATATAAATTAATTCTAATAATATTTATTGTAGAAATATTTTGTCTAGGGCTCACATGTCTAACAATCATCCAATAGGCCTCATAATCATTCAGGAACAATCTTTAAACCTATGCTCATTACATGTTGGTCAAAAAACTTTTGGGACAAAGTTTTGATAAAGGAATCAACAATATTATCAGTAGAAGCCAATTTCGTGATGATGATGTCACCACATTTTTTTATCTCTGAATGATGTGGTATTTCATTTCCACGAATTTGCTCTTTTTCTTTCATCTGGGTTCTTTTGCCTGAGCTATGCCTCTCGTGTTATCGCAGAGCAGCGGGATGAGAGTATCAGAGAAAACTACGTCAAGTTCCAAGATGAACTTACATAATCACACCGCCTCCTTTGCAGCATCCGATGTGGTAATGTACTCAGCTTTTGTCGTTGAATTAGTTGTAGTGTCATGCTTCTTGCTTCTCCAGCTCACAACACGATCGTTTAACAAGAATACGAAACCTAAAGTTGACTTGCGGTCATCAATGTTAGATTGAATGTTCGAATCATTGTATCCTAAGATTTGGATATCACCATCTCCATAGACCAAGATGTAATATTATGTCCTTCTTAGATACTTGAAAATATTCTTTACTACATTCTAATGCTTTTCTCCATAGTAGGATTGGTAACAACTTACAACTCCGACTACATTGCATATATCCGATCGTGTGCACATCATGGCATACATTAGGCTTTCCCACAACTGATGAGGGCGTCCAATCATGACATTCTTATCCTCGAACACTTAAGACCTAAGATATAAGAGGCTTCTCCAAGATCTTTCATCTCAAGGTATGGGACAACCATACCCTAACACTAGTCATCATTATTCTATCATCCCCAATGATAAGGATGTCATCTAAGTAAACCACGTTGAACGCAATGTCTCTCTCACTAAGTTTATTGTACCCACGTGTTTCATCATGATTTTGAATTAAATCACAACTCTTCGTGGTTTCATCAAATCATATGTTCCAACTACGAGAAGCTTGTTGAGCCTATAGATGGATTTCTTCATCTTGCACAATTTGCCTTCCTTAGCTATAAAACCATGGAGTTGATCCATATAGATAAGAATGCGGTCTTGACATATCCTCCTCGAGTTATCCATTTAAGAATGTTGTCTTGACATCCATGGAAGATGTCGCAGTCAAGATGTGCATCTATAGCCAGTAGTGTCCTGATAGACTTAAGCATAGCCACAAGAGAGGTATCTCATCGTAGTCGATGACTTCTCTCTATGTGTAGTGATTGGCTATGAACCATGACTTGAAGGTCTATACCTTCCCATCATGTCCCCTCTTTCTCTTGAAGATCCATTTACATTCAATGGATTTTACCCCTTTTAGGTGGATCTTCTATGGTCTGTATACTGTTCTTGTGCATGGAGTCTATTTCAGATTTCATTGCTAGCATCCATCTATCCATGTCATGATCCACGAGTGCATCAAATGAAGTTGGATCATTATCAGACTCTTATGGCACATGGAATCATATCTTTCAAATGGCATATCCACCCTCGAACTCCTTCAAAGAGGTACGAGTATTTCATCTTCAATTTTTAGTTCATGAAGCTCAGTATCCTTAAGGAATTTCGCGAGTTCCTTCACTTCATTCTTGTCTTGACTTTTAAGGAAGACATCCTTTAAGAATTTCACATCCTTAGAGTTGTATACCTTTTGAGTCTCATGGTCGTAAAATTGGTATCCAATATCGTTCTTCACATACCCAATGAAGTAGCATTCTCTCGTGCGAGATTCTACCTTACATGCATCCATGTTCTTGGCATGGATTAAGCAACCCCGAATCTCAAGTATCTAACACTGGGCTTAGTTCCAAACCAAAGCTCATGATGGTTTTTGGGTACCGATTTGTTAAGAATCTTATTAAGGATATATATTGCAATATCTACTCATATCTTCATAAACTAAGAGGTAAATGTGCTTTACTCATCATTGATTGGACCATTTCCATGATGATCCTATTGTATTTTTCAGCAACACCATTTAGTTGGGGAGTTCTAAGAGGAGCGACATTGGGTACAATTCCTCTCTCTTTAAGGTATTCCTTGAACTCATCTGACAGGTACTCTCAACCTCGATCAGATCGAATCTGTTTAATCTTCCTATCGATTTGGTTCCCAACCAAAGCCTTGAATTATTTGGACTTTTCAAAGGTTTCAGATTTATGACGTAATAGGAAGATAAATCTGTATCGTGAATGGTCATAAATAAACATCAAATAATATCAATATGCATTTGGAGTCACGGTACTGAAGGGACGACAAACATCGATATGTATTAGATCAAGTATACCCTCTCATCGTGAACCCTTATTTCGGAAAGGTGCTCTGGTCATTTTACCTCGAGTGCTATATTCACAAGTAGGTAAACTTTAGACATGCAGAAAATCTAATGGTCCATCCTTTACCAATATATTGATCCTACCAATGGATAAATGATCAAACCTTTGATGCTCAACCTCGTTGGCTTCACAGTCCCCTCCCTCCTCCTACAGGCTCGCCCCTTCATGATGTCCTCTACATCCTCTCTGACGTACCCCTCTTCGCATACACACTCACCCTCCTCCTCACCCTTATCCTATGGGAGTTGCCCCCACAACCACTTCTGCCATGTGTACAATGCAACTGCCCGCACTCGAAGACATCTTCTGTGTACACCCGCCCGAGGTGAGGAGAAACTGCAACGACAACGCGCATCGGTGAGAGTGCTCATATCGAGGGGGGAGAGCTCGGGGTGGCAAGAACAGTGGCAGAGGTATGCGAAGGAGGAGGCAGAGAGGGGAAATCGAACGAGGTGGTGGCAATGACGATTTTGATAGTACGACGAGGGGGATCGTTAGAGGAGGAGGAATGGGATGGAAGTTGGGGAGTTATTAAAATAAAAAAATAGTTAACCCCAACTCCAACTAAAGAAAAAACCAATGAGTCACATGATGTGCATGACGTTTCTACCATTGAAATGGTTGTTTGAATTTTATTTAACCCTATAGAAATAAAATTAGTTTTTATTGTTCATTTTTTTAGATGGAGAGAAAATGGACGTTTTTTTTAATTTTTTTGTCCTATCGCTGATTCACTAGACAGAATAACAAGACAAATAAAAAGAGGTTCATTATATTATTTTATTATTCCTTGTCTATAAATATCTGAATTTTGATGCCCAACACTCCATAGATACATGTGGTTCCAAGCTAATGCCAAATAAAAAGGATTTCAATTGTAGTTTTCCATGTGACAGTTCATGGCGCGAAGGCACTTATGATATTTTGGCTTGGAGACATGTCTGGTGCCCACACCCACTGATATGGACGAGCCCCCTTTGGCCAGGCTCGTTCCAAAGAGGATCCATGTAGGGTCGGGGACATCTCCTTCATGCCCACTGTCGTGGTTGCTTACTTCGACAGGGTGTTAATATATCAATTTCATCCTTTGAGATACCTTTTTTAACTCATTACCGATAATAAGTCGCAGTCCATAATTCATATCTATTTTTCATGATATTATGCATGGATCAGGTATATCACGGCCAATTCCTCAGAATAAACGGTATGCGATTCTTCCACAATGGAATCTGATAATACATTTTTTGGCAGTTTTCTGGATGGTAAACCCATATTATCTTACTAAAAGATCGATGTTTATGTTAGTTGAAGGGACTAAATAGGATTAAAATGTCTCTTAGTCCCTGTAATTTTTGCATCTTAAAAAAATATTTTCTTTGATGGGTAATGATATGGGCTCTGAATGGTTCCACAGTGAGGACTCTTTATGCATATATGTTGATTTCTATGTGCCAAAAACTTGGGATGAGATAAGATAGAAGCATTTCTAATCAAACTTACTTGTGAAAGAATAGAATAACGAGAAATATATCTTGGTGTGAGAGGATAGGACCCATGAGCCCGTTAGGTGAAGGCAGAGGTGATCTGATTATCATGTAGGGATGAAATCAGCTTAAGCTCGACCCTTGCTCGGTACAAGTCAGTGATGTCGGACTGGCCTCTTCCCTGCAACTTGGAACTGACATAATAGCCATGTGTGTGGAGCTAGGAAAGGGTACGTGGTTCTTTGATTACCCTATAGGATCGTGGAAGTGCTCGTCCTTGCCCGCTTACTTTGTATTCTACATTTCCCTAGAACTTCTATCTAAAACCAACCCCAACCACGATAGAGCAGATATTAGAAAGCTATCGCAAGGTCAAATCCCAAGCAATGTGTATGAGAGGTTCAAAGGAGTCGAGTTTAGTGTTCACGAATGGCCACCTATTCTAGTAGAATGGGAATCAGAGATCAACATCAGCCTTCTTGATTAATACATTTGAGAGAAGAGGACAGTAAAGCCAACTCCTGATCAAATCATTCTTCAAAGCAAGCAATTTGATGACCATATATGTGAGTCCGTAGAAAACAAAATGGAGTCAGAGTAGAGGTAAAAGCAAGAATTTCTAGTTTAACTAGGCTTGACTACTATATAGTAGTGAAAAGAGAGAAAGTAAGCATGGCATACCCATATCATCTCTCACCGAGCAGCTTTCTTTAGAACATGGTACGAGATATGAGTCACATGTGAAATGTATGAGCAGGACTAGACTATTAGATAGATGTAGGAGTCAAGCTCAGTTATATAGGTGAGCTCAATCAAGAGATAAAATGTAGTGTCGCTTTAACATGATAATATAGATCATCTAGTATAAGACCATGTGATAAAGAGAAGAAAGTAAAAAGGCAAGCATCCATAAAAAACAAACACCCGACTAAAGAAGGTAGACATAGTAATGAATGGGTACCAGAGCATCAACAAAGAAAGAGTGCTATGCTTTATATTAGGGATATTTACACCCATAACCATGAGTAATTCGTAATTACATACATGACCATGCGTAATCACGAATTACACCAGGAACTCTGAATCACTCCGTCTCACATCCATAACCTCGGTTAGATTTATCCGTTAACCCAACTAGACCACTAGGTTAATCTAACCCATGGCTATCTAACGGTTATTAAAATTTCCCAAAAAATAAAAAATTACCCCTCCCACATGCCGCCATCCTCCTCCTCCTCTAGGTCCTCATGTCTCCACCATGCTCCTCCTTGACCTCCTCCTCCTCTAGGTCCTCCCGCTGCCACCCTCCTCCACCCTGACCTCCTCCTCGTCCTTTTGGCCCTTCAGTCATCACCCTCCTCCTCCCCGACCTCCTCCTTCTCCAAGTCCTCCAACCGCCAACCTCCTCCTCCTCCAGGTCCTCCAGCTACCACCACCCTCCTCCCTGACCTCCTCCTCCTCCACGTCCTCCTGTCGTCACCCACATCCTCCCTCAACTTCCTCCTCCTTACCACGTTGATGAACGCAAAATCTACCTCGTTAATTATCTAAAATTCTCGTAGTATAGGAGGCAAATTCAGTTCGTCAAAAACCACACACGTTTGAATGTTGTGGAATAATTTTTACTTGGCAAGTCTACCAAAGTCGAACACAGGGAACAGTGATTCTTAGTTGCACGGTTTTAAATTAAATTAAATAATTATTTAATGTTTGATTAATTTATGTGTTGAGAAAATATACAATGCAATGATGAAGATGCTATGAAATAAAAATAAACAGAGATGATTAAGCCCAGGATTTATGAATTGAAATGTGTTAAATCCTTCAAAAATATGATCAATAGATTCACAAAAGTAATGACAAATCAAAATGGATCGAACTTAACTCAATGCTTCAAGTTAATAAATTGATACACATAATAATGAAGCAAAGTATCCGACCTCCAAATGCCTCTGATTCAATTCCTCCAATAGTTGACAATAATCTTAGAGGAATTGATCTAAATTAATCCGCAGAGAAATTTAATCTATTGAGAATAATCAATGAAGGCTTAATCAGATTAAAATTCTCATCCGAATTCCTGCAAAAAATATCACTAAATTTTCAAGCACCAATATGTCAAAATTAGCCTACAAATGTCAATAGAGATCCTAAAATGATAATTATCAATAAAAAATCTCAGATCTGTTCACAAACTATGCCAAATGTAGAGCATGAAAAAAGCTTCAAAATGACATATTATATGCTAAAAACGGAGTTCGTATGAGAAAGATATGCTAAAATAAAATTGCAGGGACTGAACTGTAAATAAAATAAAGTTTTTGCTTCAAAAAGGTCCTTGGAGGGGATTATCTGTAATTTTTAAAAGATTGAGGGGCCCTGACGCCGTTGCCGGGGAGGCACGGCTTAGGTTAAATTGTAGCACATTTTTGAGTGTTTGATTTTCATTCCCCGGGTAGTCTGACCCCCGGTTTTTTCTTGTAATTATTTTCTCTCATTTATTTTTGCATTATTTTATTTTTTGTGTAACTCTCTGACCTCTATTTATTCTTGTGCGAGGACCGCGAGGAGCCGGCGACGCTTCGAGGACTTAGCATTTAAATTTTTGAGTGATAGAGAGGCATTGTATATTTTTTAATTCATTTTATTTCTTTTTCTTTTGCATCATTTCCAGCGGTTCCCGTTTGGGATCTCGCGTGTGTAAGTATAGTGGAACTGTGTCCCGTGTGCTGTGTGGATGATTGTAACTTAGCTTGCACTAGCGGCTCCTCAAGCCACTCTAGGACTTGTTTGTGCTCGTAATCAATAGGACCACACAATACACTTAAAAGACGCACCTAGACCGCAGTACTTAGTCAAAATTAAACTGTTCTTCACGCTAATAGAACTGCCTGTATAGGAGCGGCTTTTCATCGCTTGCATTTGCATGTAGAGTAAAGTTTTCAATTCTGTTTTGCATCCTGCATCAAAAAGCGAAGGGATCACTGTAAGTATTCTCTACTCAAGCATACACATCATCGATTTCAACTTGCATCGGCTTTTCTCGAATTCCCCCTTTGATTTTCTCACTTAAATTAAACAGGAAATTGGGACTGTCCGATAGGCGTGCTTTGTGGTGGACTAATTAAAGTGATAACTTAACTTTAAAATCGGGACTGCTAACAGTATTGACCAAAAAAAAAGAATAAAACTAAAAATTGTTTGCGGGAGATTAATCCCCGACCTTGTTTTCAGGCTGAGTGAGGGTACCTGAGTGTGTGTGAATACCCTAAGGTAGAGCCCAAATCCCCGTCTTCCATATCACGTTCTAACTGATCCTAGCAAATATCACGAGCCGAATAATCTAAGGTTCTTTGACTAGTACCAAGTAGCCTCCGCCTGTCTCAAGTAGATAGGGGCGAAATTGCGGTACTTTGCGACAAGCTGCCAGTAACCCCCCGGGGTGAAGTTCCGGCCTTGTCAGCCTCCGCCTGCTTGCAGGTAGATAGGGACGTGGTCACTGAATCCATCGGCTTGGGATAGGAGCGAAGAAAGAAAGGAGTGGCGGTATCTTAGACGACAGGATAAACAGGGAAGACGCATCCGGCTCTGAGCCGACTTCCCTCTAGGCCGCGTAATCCTTGCTATATTTGCTTGAATATCACACTTAAAAACTACAAGATAAATTGGACTCAACTTTGAGTCCTTCACTGTGTTGAGTGTGAACCCAGGGTCTTGGATTGTTCTTGTTGCTTGCTTCATGTAGGAGTAAAATCCTATCTTCTTCTCGCTTCATCAAGATGAGTGATTGGGGAGATCTCAACGCACTATTCACTGATCTCTCTATGAGTCCCCCAAGTAACTCGTCTTTCTCGGTCCGAGCGCACCTTGGACTACCCAGGACTCATGACCCTCTTGAGTCCCGGTTCCCTCATGCTCAGGGTGGTTACTCTCAAACCAACCCTTTTATCTCCTCCGAGATTATCGAGGAAGACCATTGCCTCGGTAATCCCTTCCTTGATTCACCCTCTAACACCGATCTTATTTTCCAATCCCCAGAACTAGAGGGAGAAATGCCGCCAAGGATGCCGCCAGATGAGGACCAGATGTGACAAATTCTTAGACGCCTCGCCGAAGCCGAACAGAAAAATGCAGATCTCATGGCGTGGATGGGACAGATCATTGTAGCTGAAGGGATCGACCGACCAATGGTCGATACCTATAACTCGGCAGAGAACGAGATCCAAAACTGGTTAGCACCTGCAGTTCCCGACCAGGCATTCGAGCTGAAGCCCCACTTCCTTAGCCTGCTGCCGAAGTTTAACGGAAACCTCAGTGAAGAACCATACACCTTCCTCCATGACTTCGAACTAGTATGCAACAATCTTAGCCATCCCAATGTTGGCCAAGATTATATCCGGCTGAAGGCCACCCCGTTTGCCTTAGGAGATAAGGCTGCGCATTGGTTGAAAAACTTAGGGGTGGTATGTACTACCTGGATGCAGTTCAAGGACCTTTTCTTAAAGAAGTTCTACCCTCTCAGTAGAACTAATCAGATGAGAACAAAGATCGCCAGCTTCGCTCAAGGACCCAGCGAACCGTTCCATGAGGCTTGGGACAGGTTCAATGACTTAGTACATAAATACCCATGCCACGGCATTTCTAAGGCGATCTTAGTCCAGACCTTGTTCTGTGGTCTAACCCCGGAGATGCAGGGGTTAGTCAGCGCCGCCTGTGGAGGAAGCTATCTGAACAAGAATGAGCACGCTGTATGGAAGATCCTAGAGCAGATGGCAGAAACCGGCAGGTCACAGGCCACAAGGGCCTATCAGTTGTCTCCCTCGATCTTATCCAATGAGACAACTAGAAGGACTGTTGCAGATCTGACTGAGGACCTCATCCCCAGCATGGGGATGATAGCCGACAAGCTTACCATGGTCGAGCAGATCCACAAGAGAGTCGCGGAGATGGAGTCTCTTTCGAGCCTTCCCAAGAAAGTGGAGGAACTCTCTGAAAAGGTAGCTAAGATCAAGCTACCCACCCCTTCTGCACCACCTGTGCCTGTACATCGAGTCCATCTTGTACAGGAACAGGCACCGGGGTCTCAGAGCAGCTGGGATCAGACTTATACCCAGCAGAACCATCATGCACCCCCACCAGTGGAGACGGAATACGAGGAGCCTCCGCCTGTATACGAGATCAGCGGGCTTTGGTATAGCCGTGACCCGCTAGTCCGGCAAATCGAGAAGGGGAAGGATCAGGCACACCGCCCAACCCCAGTCTACCAAGAGACCAGGCCCGTCACAGTCCCGCGATACCAGTCCAGGCCAGAACAGGGGTACCAGCCGCAGCACCGCACCTACCAGCAGGGGCCAGCACCGTCCCATCAGCAGCAGTATCGGCACGGCCAGCAGGGCCAGTACAGGACCGCATCCACTCAACAGCCAGCCCAGCCCACCGAATTGGAGTCCCTCACCTTAGCGATCCAGACCCTGTCTGATAGGGTCCAACAGATGCAGAATGACTAACTGGACATGAGGACCGGCATCAATCGGGTCTCTCGTGCCCAGGACCAACAAATGGCGCCAAGGACTCCAATTCCCGCACAGGTTCAGGCCAACCCAAACAGCGTACACCAGGGCCAGAACCGACCTCGCGATCAGGTATACTATTCATATAATTATTTATCTGAACATGAGATCCTTTCGTACGATAATGTTAATCATATGTCCCTCAGGAGCGGAAGGACCGTGACCATACCTGATCGGGCACGGGCGCAGAAGGAAGGAGCCTCCGAGAATCTGCCTGAGGAGAATTCGGAGGAAGAAGAGGAGGAGCATCACCACCACCACAGCCAGCGGAAGAAGAGGACATCTGAGTCCTCGAAGCAGCACCCTCGCATCCACCTAGAGTCAGACGACACCGATGAGCCCGCACCTCCATCTGAGGAGGATCGTCCAGAAGAAGCGGAAGAAGCATCACCGGTCTCGCCCCAGCATTTTCTTTTTGGTCAGAGTCCAAGTCTGAGTCTGTATCAGAGTTAGAGTCAGAGTCATGTCAAAAACTCAGTTCCAGAAGTTAATGAGAATATTTCAGTTCCAGAACCTGAGTTGGAGTCAATAATCCCTTTCCCCCGAGCTCTCAAGGGTGGAAAGAAGAAAATCAAAAAAATCCAAAAAGATGACCCTGAGATGGCTGAATTTTGCAATAAACACATTAAGGTCACAATCCCTTTTGACAAGTTCGTGGAAATGACACCTGCATTCCAAAAATACCTTAAGGTGAGATGCACACCTACTAGGGTTAGCAGGAAGATTAAAAGCCGTGTTGAGAAACACGTTTTATCAGTAGCCACGACTTGTGCAATAAAGAACTCGTTTCCTAGGAAACGAAGAGACATGGGTGCACACTATGTAGTGAGTCATGTTGATGACATCGCGTTTGCACGCACTCTCCTGGACAATGGTTCCTCGATCAACTTGATGCCCACAGCCCTCTATGAGCGGCTTAATCTCGGACCTCTTAGGAAATCCAGAGCTATTCTGCAGTTTGCTGATAAATCTACTAAGAGGTCCCAAGGAGAGTTAAGGAACATTGTGATCAAAGTCGAGTGGCAGGAATACATGGTGGACTTCACTGTCCTGGATATGGAAACCCCTCGTAATTGGAGAGATTCCCAGATCATTTTAGGTAGGCCCTTCCTCAGAACAGCAGGGGCCTTATTTGACTATAAGAATGGGAAGATTCAGTTCCAAACTCCCGGCGGAGATGAGGAACTTGAGATGAAGCAGACGAGATGGCAGAGACCGGACTCCGAATCCAGCACCGAGTACTCTTCTACCGGAACAGACTGTGAGCATGTAGACGTAGTTGGGCCATGGAGACAGAACCCAGCCAGCATCGATGTATCCATCTCCTTTGAAGATGATCCTGTGCATGAGTCAGTCTGCGAGATCCTCAGGAACGAGTACAGCTCTGAGCCTGCATCGCCCTACATCTTCAATGACGTAGAGGCCCAGTTGGGCCTGTCAGTCCTTACATCCTTAGGACAATCGGAAGATGAGGATGACGAGTTGGACGAGGCGTTTGCCGATTGCATGGAGACCTTTGACGATTCGACTCCAGAGCCGAGTTTGGTGGCAGCTACTACAGAACATGATCTAGCCACTTCCAACACCGAACCGGATCAGATTGAGCCAGACTTTCTAGACAATCACACTATTCTTGAGCTCAAACCTTTACCCACAACCCTGAAATATGCCTTCCTTGCGGGCCAAGACAAGAAATTTCCGGTCATTATCAGTTCGCAATTGACCGAGGAGCAGGAATCTCGCTTGCTAGAGATCCTGGAAAAGAACCGCAAGGCAATAGGCTGGAGCATTTCCGATCTCCACGGGATAAATCCCGCTCTGTGTTCGCACCATATTTACTTGGAGAACGAAGCCAAACCCTCTCGTGAATTCCAATGTCGGTTGAATCCAAATTTACGAGAGGTCGTGAAAAAAGAGATAGAAAAATGGTGCGACGTGGGTTTCATTTACCCAATCTCCGACTCGAAGTGGGTGGCCCCAATCCATGTTGTCCCGAAAAAGTCGGGAATTCAGACAACCACCAACGAGGACGGAGAGGAGATCGTGACGAGAGTACCCACGTCGTGGCGCGTCTGTGTGGATTACAGACGCTTGAATGCCGCGACGAAGAAGGATCATTTCCCCCTACCGTTCATTGATCAGATCCTGGAAAGATTAGCGGGGAAAGAATTCTTCTGCTTCCTTGATGGGTTCTCGGGCTACAATCAAGTAGCCATAGCTCCGGAGGACCAGGAAAAGACCACGTTTACATGCCCCTTTGGTACCCATGCTTTCAGGCGCATGCCTTTTGGGCTATGCAATGCTCCAAGTACTTTTCAAAGGTGCATGATTGCTGTATTCGCCGAAATGGTTGGCGAATTCCTGGAAGTCTTCATGGATGACTTCTCGGTCCACGGCGACTCTTTTGATTCCTATCTTAGGAATCTGGACCGAGTCCTCAAAAGATGTTGTGAGGTCAATCTGGTGCTCTCCTGGGAGAAAAGTCACTTCATGGTGACGGAGGGCATAGTGTTGGGGCATGTCATCTCCAAGAGAGGAATGGAGGTTGACCCTGCCAAGGTGGACGTGATCAGACGTCTCCAGCCACCAACCAACGTAAGGCAGTTGCGGTCGTTCCTCGGGCATGTCGGATTTTATCGAAGATTTATCAAGGATTTTTCTAAGATTGCCCGACCGCTAACTGAGCTTTTAGGCAAAGACACGGAGTTTATTGTAGATCACAAATGTCTTGAGGCCTTTAAGCTGTTACAAGGAATGATCATGGACGCACCCATCTTACAAGCCCCAGATTGGTCTCTACCTTTTGAGATCATGACGGACGCCTCAGATTATGCTGTTGGGGCTGTATTGGGACAAAGAAGAGACGGCGTCCCGTTCGCAATTCACCACGCAAGCAAGGTGCTTGATTCTGCTCAGCGTAACTATACAGTTACAGAAAAGGAAATGCTTGCGGTAGTGTTTGCCTTGGACAAATTCAGATCTCACTTAATCGGATCCAAGGTAACCGTGTTCACAGACCACACGGCACTACGATACTTGATGGCGAAGAAGGACGCGAAGGCGCGTCTTCTTCATTGGATTTTACTTATCCAGGAGTTTGATTTGGATATCCGTGACAAACCTGGAAAGAAGAACGTAGTAGCCGATCATCTTTCTCGTCTCGAAGATCTTAATACTTCCAAGGTTTCCCCAATTCGAGACTCCTTCCCTGACGAGTCGATTTTTGTTATCGACTCACTCCCATGGTACGCCAATATCGTGAATTATCTTGTCTCCAGGAAAGTTCCCGAAGATTGGCCCAAGAGCCAAATCGACCGACTAAAGTCGGACGCTAGACACTACCATTGGGAGGATCCGATCCTTTTCTTTGAAGGACCGGATTGTGTCTGGAGACGTTGTATTCCTCAGGAGGAATACCAGAGTGTCCTTTCTTTATGCCATAGCTTAGAGGCCGGGAAGAGGACCGCATGGAAGGTACTTCAGTGTGGCTTCTACTGGCCGACTCTGTTTCGCGATGCCACCGCCTTCGCGAAGTCGTGCCCAGTTTGCCAGAGAATGGGAGGAACCGTTGGTTCCAAGGATGAGATGCCAATGCAGCCGGTCATCATTTGTGATGTCTTTGACGCCTGGGGTATCGATTTCATGGGCCCATTCCCTGTCAGCCACGGGTTCGAATACATCCTCCTTGCGGTAGATTATCTGTCCAGATGGGTGGAAGCTATCCCGACCCGAGCCGCAGACAGCAGGACTGTCTGTAAATTCATCAGAGAGAATATAATCTCTAGGTTCGGGATCCCCAAGATGATGATATCAGATGGGGGTAGCCACTTTGTGAATCGGGAGGTGAAGAAACTCCTGAAGGACTACGGCATCGAACACCGTGTCGCAAGTCCTTACCACCCACAAACCAATGGTATGGCTGAGGTGTCGAATAGGGAGGTGAAAACCATATTGCAAAAGCTTGTCCGCCTAGACAGGAAGGACTGGTCTCAGATCTTAGATCAAGTCCTCTGGGCGTATAGGACGGCTTACAAGACACCGTTAGGCACCTCCCCATTCCGAATGGTATTCGGAAAGCCGTGCCATTTGTCCGCAGAGTTAGTGCACAAATCAGAATGGGCAATAAAGAAGGTCAACTGGAACACACACCTGGGTCAGAAACACAGAGACATGGATCTGAATGAGCTTGTGGAAGTCAGAAACCGAGAATACGACAACAGTTTGGTGTACAAGGACAAGGTGAAGCGTTGGCATGATAGATATATCAGACGAAAGACCTTTGTTCCTGGACAAAAGGTATGGTTGTTCAATGCTAGGCTGAAGATTTTCCAAGGCAAGTTAAAGTCTAAGTGGACGGGACCATTTGTCGTCCGTACGGTGCATGATAGTGGATGTGTCGAGATCTCAGATCTCGCAGATGACGCACCGACATTCCTAGTAAATGGGCAGTTGTTGAAGTACTTCGTTGAATCCAATGAACAGTTAGTCCATGTGGAGGAGATTGTATTCATGCGCGAGACAGATACAGCAGATACATCTCAAGCCGCGTATGAAACCTTGCAGCAATGAACTCCAGCCATCAGCAGCATCTTCGGAAGATTCAGACCGACTCATCTGTATATATCATTCTTCCTGTTTATCCTATCCTTAACCCCCACGATTCTAGTAACCCATCCCCACATCATCGAACCATTATCTTGGACTATACTTAGGATGACCAGATCCTAAGTATAGGGGGGAGGGGTCACCCGAGTCGATTCACTGTACATTCTCCAGATCACATTGGTCCTCATACTCATTTCTTACCAATACTTAGGCTGACCTGAGCCTAAGTATAGGGGGGACCGATGCCCGCATTGATACTCACCACATCTCATCTTTCCCTCGTCCGCCCCATTTCTGATCTTCTTCTACACTTAGGCTGTCAGAGCTTAAGTATAGGGGGGCGAGACGACTTCTATACTTTCTGTTCCTTTTGGCTCTCCTACGCTTAGCACGAGCTATGTCTTTTTCCTCGCTCTTCGTGCTCTGAGGACATAGCACACGCTAAGTATAGGGGGCGTGTATATATTACATATATACTTTACCCATAGCTCGTACTTTCGCGTATTTTTGTATATATTTTACAATAATTATGGGTGGGTAAAAATCGAATTTTTTTTTTCTTATTTACTCTTGCATATCATCTCTGCATAGAAAAATAAAAAGAGTCTTGCATTTTCATAGCATGACATCTCATCTCATCTGCATATCTTTGCATATGCAAAGTGAAAAGCTAGTGGGTTCTGGACCAAGTTATGAGTAGATATTGAGGATGGACTTGATTTGACCTTAATCCACCTAATTTACGAGGAACCTTATAGGAACTGGAGTTAAGATTTCTCAGGTCAAGGGACTTAATTCTTTGAGTCTGCATGTCTATGTTCACATGTCATCTTGATTAGTCTAAGTAGAATATCTCGTACATACGCAGGATTCTTTTAGATAATGACCTAACTTGGACAAGCACTATGCACATAGCTCTTCATTGATGAGGTGGTGAGGAGGTAGAATCCTTTAGCTTGGAGTAGCACACGTGTGGAAACATCCGTCCTCCTTTAGGGAGGGAAGTGCGTCTCAACCTAGTCTAGTGGTGTTGACATCTAAGGACAGGATGCTGTGGGTTGCAATAATGCTTCAAAAGAGGGATAGTCTACTGGGTCAAGAGGAAAAACTCCTGATGTACATGCTGCTCTTTTTCAAAAAAAAATGCAAGAAAGAACTCCAAAAAAATCAGACAGGTCCAAGAAAAAAAATAATACCTGTCGGAGTATGTATATTAGCAAAGAAAATGCAGCTGGATGACTTGGCTACACTGGTCAGGCATCCCGGGATAGGTAGCTACACTGGCTACCGTCCATTCTTTTCTCTACCCCCTCCTCTTGAGTTGGTCGCACTTGAACTTAGAAGGGAATACCCCGCTCCTTGAGGAAAGAGTTACTGGACCGGGTTATTGAGTTACCTTGTTAGAGGAGGCTGGTTCCGAGCCATTTCTGATGTGTAGAGTTACAAACCACTTACACAGTACAAGTAAGAATCATAGTCATCAGAAATTTGCGTTTGAGGATTTGTTCTGACCTGACTATTGAGGCGTCTTGAATAGAAGACTTGTGGAACTTGAAGGCTGGTAGGTCTTAAGTTCAGGTCCAAATAAGGTTCCGCCACACAATTAATCCAAAGGTCGAGTTAGGCTCCATTTTTCAACTTTTGTTCATGACCTTGGTTTGGAACCCAAAATCATTTCACTCTTGCATTTCATTTAGTTGCTCGGGGACGAGCAAGGTTTAAGTATAGGGGGTTGATGAATCTGTGATTCATCACTTCAAAAGTCAAAAATAGAGCCTTGTTCCCGAGAAAATAGAGGCATATTTCCTTTTATATTGCATAAATAGCACTCATGCATGAAGTCATAAATCATACATTTTAGCAGCTCATTTTGCATTTAAATAAGAAGCCAAAATCCCTTGTAAAATACCCAATCCCTAAAATAACCTCTTCTCTATAATATGTACTCTTTAGTTGATAATATAGGGAAGAATACCAAAAATCACCCTTGTAAAATAGCCAATATAGCCTGAGAACCCTTGTACACTAAAATACACATAAAGCCCTCATACAAACTCTGAATTAGGTCTACTCACTCTCAGAATACTACATATTAAAAGACCTTCAAAATAAGACTAATTTCATTAAATTTGGAGCTCGTATGAGAAACTTGGGTTTTTGGGCCACTTTGTATACTACATATGTATATTTATGTATCCTTGTATTTATGTATCATATTTGACCTCATCTTCGTCTTTGATCAACATGAAACTTGTAGATCTCATCGAGATCTACAACTTTCATGTTTTGAGTTTTTCCAAATTCGGCTCCCTCTTCTCTTTACACATGCATCTTATTCCAGCCACTCACAGCAGGCCATGTGGCGCCCTCTGGTTGCGCCACGCGGCCCGCCTCCCATCGCCTCATCCGCCTGCGCCCTCAGTCGTTGGATCTCGCTTCAGATCCAACGGTCCAGCCTATTCCACGCGCGTTTAAATCCATGGCCGTCAGATCTTCTCTTGCCTTGATCTGCACCGCACATTCGCGCCTTCACCAGAGCCCTCCACGTGGCAGCATCTACGCCGCTTGATCAGACCACTGATCCCTCCATCGCAGCCGCCCCTCTTCCAGCGAATCTCGGCCCTCTGATCAGCTCCATCTCTTCATCCACGCCGCACGTTCGCGCTCACACCACAACGCACCATGTGGCTTCACCATAACCCATCATCAACGCACCCCAGATCTAATCCTACCCGCCCACCACGCTCTGATCACCACCGTTGGATCCCAAGATCCAACGGTGGAGACCTCGTCTCCTACCTCCAGGCGCCCCTCTCCCCCACGTCCCTTGCCTTGCGGGAGGGGCGCCCCCTTCCTATTCTTGGATGCACGTCAACCACCCTCTTCCACCGCCAACACCCCCACGATGACCCCCACTCATCCCTCTCCCTCGCCAGCTCCCTCACGCACCTCCACCTCCATCATAGATCTCCCACGTCGCCCTCGAACCTCGCCCCGTCGCCAACACTGCCACCTACTTCGCCTTATAAATACGCCACCACCGGCGCCGTTCACCCCCATCCGCCACTCCAGTGAGCTTCCCTGAGCTCCGACCTACCAGTTGGTGACAACAATTAGGTAAATCGTTGAGCGAAGAAGGAGAATCGACTCCGGCGAGATCCACGGCCGCCACCGTCGTGCTGCAGCCTCCCACGAGCAGCTGCACGAGCTCGGGACCCTACCGATCCCTCGAGCGAAGACCTGGAGCTCAAATCTGAGCTCCATTCCCCAGGTAACCCCCTCCATCATCGTCTGATCTTCTCTCTAGTTTTTCCTTTGATTTCCCCTAATTTATTTGCCGTCCACCGTCAATTTCTCGCTCCACCTTCATCCCTCCGAGCTCCACGACGGAGCTCCGGTCCTCGCGCAGTCATTATCTTCGTCCATCACCTTAGACCACCTTCGCTCGACTCCAGCTCCGCCACCTCGGCGGAGCTCACTCGTCGGACCACCCACACTCCGCCTTAGGCCTCGTCGTTCACGCTACAGACCTCCACGCGCACACACGTGCTTCGGCTATACACCTAACTCCTTGCAGGTCCTCACTTCTTCACTGAACGGAAGCTCGTCGGAGACGCCATCGAGCTTCATGGACAGAGACACCTGGGCACTCTCCGACGCTCCTGAGACCGCCATCATCTCCGCCTCCACGCCGCGAAGCTCCAGGGCTATCTCCGACAAAGCGGAGAGCGTCAGCATCTCAAGGAAGGGCGGGCGGAGCTACAGCCCGATCGTCGGAGCCCCGCCTCCTCCTCCGCAGGTGGCGGAGGACCGGTGGAGATGACGTACAGCCACCGTTCGATCATCTTGATCGAACGGTCCAAAGCACGCCACGTCGCTCGCTCACCGGACTCGCCTTCGACCGAAGGATTAGCATCGATCCGACGCACTAGGACACGCCACGCGTCAGCACCGACAACCCTCGGATCCATCTTGATCCGAGGGCCTTCAGCACGCCACGTAGCCTCGGCCCGAACCTCCTCTCCGAACCTAGGTTCGGGTCGCACGAGCCGCAGTACGAACCTCGCTCCGAGCCACCGCATCCCTTCGAGCCTAGGCCGCCACGTGAGGAGCACGTACGGCCTGGGTAAATTGCACCGATGCCCCTGAAGCTTTCCAAAATTACAAAGAGGTCCCTGTGAAGCAGACCCCACGTGAGGAGCACGTGCTTGTGGAGAATTTGCTTGAGAGTCCACCATATTATAGGTAATTGCATTTTAGTCCTTGTCAGCATATTTGTTTATTGAAATTTTAATTTCTAGTATTGCATTTACACCCCTGTGTTTGCACGCATCCCTAGAGTGCATTTGTCATCATTTTGAAATTCTAAAAATTGCATTTTGTTGGAAATTTTGTCCTCTGTCTACTGGTACACGTGTCTTATTTTTGTAAGCCCATTTGAATTATTAATGAATTAATTGGTGCATTGTTGACATATTTTGCCCAGTGATGCCTTTTAATTTTTAATTAATTCTCTGTGCCTTCAAAAATTATCAAAAATTCACAGTAGCTTAAGGACATCATTTTTAACATACCATAAAAATTTCATAGCATTTGCACGCATATCGAGGCCTAAATAAATTGTGTAGTGATTTTCTTAAATAAATGCAATACTGGAAATTAAAATTTCAATAAACAAATATGCTGACAGGGACTAAAATGCAGTTACCTATAATATGGTGGACTCTCATGCAAATTCTCCACAGGCACGTGCTCCTCACGTGGGGTCTGCTTCACAGGGACCTCTTTGTAATTTTGGAAAGCTTCAGGGGCCTCGGTGCAATTTACCCAGGCCGCACGTGCTCCTCACGTGGCGGCCTAGGCTCGGAGGGCTGCGGCGGCTCGGAGCGAGGTTCGGACTGCGGCTCGTGCGACCCGAACCTAGGTTCGGAGAGGAGGTTCGGGCCGAGGCTACGTGGCGTGCTGAAGGCCCTCAGATCAAGATGGATCCGAGGGTTGTCGGTGCTGACGCGTGGCGTGTCCTAGTGCGTCGGATCGATGCTGATCCTTCGGTCGAAGGCGAGTCCGGTGAGCGAGCGACGTGGCGTGCTTCGGACCGTTCGATCAAGATGATCGAACAGTGGCTGTACGTCGTCTCCACCGGTCCTCCGCCACCTGCGGAGGAGGAGGCGGGGCTCCGGCGATCGGGCTGTAGCTCCGCCCGCCCTTCCTTGAGATGCTGACGCTCTCCGCTTTGTCGGAGATAGCCCTGGAGCTTCGCAGCGTGGAGGCGGAGATGATGGCGGTCTCAGGAGCGTCAGAGAGTGCCCAGGTGTCTCTGTCGATGAAGCTCGATGGCGTCTCCGGCGAGCTTCCGTTCAGTGAAGAAGTGAGGACCTGCAAGGAGTTAGGTGTATAGCCGAAGCACGTGTGTGCGCGTGGAGGTCTGTAGCGTGAACGGCGAGGCCTAAGGCGGAGTGTGGGTGGTCCGGCGAGTGAGCTCCGCCGAGGTGGCGGAGCTGGAGTCGAGCGAAGGTGGTCTAAGGTGATGGACGAAGATAATGACTGCGCGAGGACCGGAGCTCCGTCGAGGAGCTCGGAGGGATGAAGGTGGAGCGAGAAATTGACGGTGGACGGCAAATAAATTAGGGGAAATCAAAGGAAAAACTAGAGAGAAGATCAGACGATGATGGAGGGGGTTACCTGGGGAATGGAGCTCAGATTTGAGCTCCAGGTCTTTGCTCGAGGGATCGGTAGGGTCCCGAGCTCGTGCAGCTGCTCGTGGGAGGCTGCAGCACGGCGGTGGCGGCCGTGGATCTCGCCGGAGTCGATTCTCCTTCTTCGCTCAACGATTTACCTAATTGCTATCACCAACTGGTAGGTCGGAGCTCAGGGAAGCTCACTGGAGTGGCGGATGGGGGTGAACGGCGCCGGTGGTGGCGTATTTATAAGGCGAAGTAGGTGGCAGTGTTGGCGACGGGGCGAGGTTCGAGGGCGACGTGGGAGATCTATGGTGGAGGTGGAGGTGCGTGAGGGAGCTGGCGAGGGAGAGGGATGAGTGGGGGTCATCGTGGGGGTGTTGGCGGTGGAAGAGGGTGGCTGACATGCATCCAAGAATAGGAAGGGGGCGCCCCTCCCGCAAGGCAAGGGACGTGGGGGAGAGGGGCGCCTGGAGGTAGGAGACGAGGTCTCCACCGTTGGATCTTAGGATCCAACGGTGGTGATCAGAGCGTGGTGGGCGGGTAGGATTAGATCTGGGGTGCGTTGATGATGGGTTATGGTGAAGCCACGTGGCGCGTTGTGGTGTGAGCGCGAACGTGCGGCGTGGATGAAGAGATGGAGCTGATCAGAGGGCCAAGATTCGCTGGAAGAGGGGCGACTGCGATGGAGGGATCAGTGGTCTGATCAAGCGGCGTAGATGCTGCCACGTGGAGGGCTCTGGTGAAGGCGCGAATGTGCGGTGCAGATCAAGGCAAGAGAAGATCTGACGGCCATGGATTTAAACGCGCGTGGAATAGGCTGGACCGTTGGATCTGAAGCGAGATCCAACGACTGAGGGCGCAGGCGGATGAGGCGATGGGAGGCGGACCGCGTGGCGCAACCAGAGGGCGCCACGTGGCCTGCTGTGAGTGGCTGGAATAAGATGCATGTGTAAAGAGAAGAGGGAGCCGAATTTGGAAAAACTCAAAACATGAAAGTTGTAGATCTCGATGAGATCTATAAGTTTCATGTTGATCAAAGACGGAGATGAGGTCAAATATGATACATAAATACAAGGATACATAAATATACATATGTAGTATACAAAGTGGCCCAAAAACCCAAGTTTCTCATACGAGTTCCAAATTTAATGAAATTAGTCTTATTTTGAAGGTCTTTTAATATGTAGTATTCTGAGAGTGAGTAGACCTAATTCGGAGTTTGTATGAGGGCTTTATGTGTATTTTAGTGTACAAGGGTTCTCAGGCTATATTGGCTATTTTACAAGGGTGATTTTTGGTATTCTTCCCTATATTATCAACTAAAGAGTACATATTATAGAGAAGAGGTTATTTTAGGGATTGGGTATTTTACAAGGGATTTTGGCTTCTTATTTAAATGCAAAATGAGCTGCTAAAATGTATGATTTATGACTTCATGCATGAGTGCTATTTATGCAATATAAAAGGAAATATGCCTCTATTTTCTCGGGAACAAGGCTCTATTTTTGACTTTTGAAGTGATGAATCACAGATTCATCAGGCCCCTCTGTAAATTACCCCAGGCGGGGGTACTTTTATAAATTCTGAAAATGCCGGGGGCTTCGATGCAAATTGCCCTCAAACGCACGTACGTGGCACGTGCTTCTAGAGGCTTGGAAGTGAGGCGGAGGCTTGGGGGAGGCCGGAGCTGAGGTTCGGGGACCCGAGCATGTGGTTCGGGCCCGAGGCGCAGGCTCGAGTAGCGGGGATCAGGCTCGGATACCCGAGCCTGCACGATGCTCTAGCGTTGCTTCGGGGGACCGATCTTGAGGTTCGGGATCGGGCTAGGAATGGATGACGTGGGGGCCCTTGGGCCGTCGGATCAAGGGTTGGCCCTTGATCCAATGACGATTGTATGTCATGGGCCAGCTGAGCGGAGGCGGTGGGCGAGGGGGGCCCTCACCGGGGCGGAGGGGCGGCGAAGCCGATGGCGAGGGACGAGCGGGCTGGCTGCTGGGGCTCGGAGGAGCTCGGCTGACACACGGCCGAGCGGTGGAAGGCACGATGGGGGAGGCTCGCAGCTGGAGGAGGACAGGCGGAGGTCCGTCTGCGAGCGTAGATACTATGGGCGAGCGGCTGGAGCAGAGCTCGACAGTGGCGACCTGGCGGAGCGTGGCAATGAGGTGCCGGCAGTGCAAGAACTGAGGCAGAGCGGAGCGCTGCTGGGGTGGAGGAGCTTGGCCGACACATGACCAAGCGGTGGAAGTGCGGAGGGCGAGGCGGCGTGTGTAACGAAGGAAATGTGGTGGATATACGCCGAGGATTTTGGAGCTGCTCTTACGACGTCTCCGGTCGTTGCTTCCAAGAGGTGGCGAGCCCTCTGAAGCTCGTACATCGGAGGGATGGGTTGCTACTGTTGCAAGGTCCCCAGTGGGGTCTTGGATCGCGCCAAGGTCTCAACCTTCGTCGTCACCCGCAAACTCTGGACTGTTGTCACCAATCCTCGGTCTGGAGCAAGAAGGGAGATAAAGATGTCCTCGTAGATGGCGGATGATGGCAAAAGTGGGGGTCGCTGGGTTTTGTAGGGAGCTGGAGGGTGTAACGGTCGGAGGGTCATGGGGGGCGTTGCGGAGGTCGGGCGACGACGGTTATGGAGGATTGATGGTGGTTGTGGCGGTTACGATGGAGGTGGAGCGGAAGGGGTGAACGGCTGGGGGGGAAGGGGAGGGGTTGATCACGTGCCGCGCACGTGCGCGCGGGAGGAGAAGGCGGCATGTGCGTGGCACGTGCGCCTGGAGAGAGAAGTGCAGCAGGTGGGGGTGCCACGTGGCACGCCCAGGGGCTGCCACGTGGCACCCCAAAAATTTCAAAATTTAAAGGTAAAGAAAAATAGAAAAGAAATAGAAGGAGACCTCGGATCGAAAAATTTCCTTCACGAAAGTTGTTCGTCTCGTGGAGATCTACAACTTTTATGATGGACCCAGGAGCAAAAGGGGTCACCTGCGTGAAGTGATATTTTTGGTGGTTCTCCATGTGTATGGAAAATCAGATTTTTGGGATTTTGTATTTTTTTGGTGGTTTTCGAGAGGATAAAAATTTATAAAAAAATATGATAAAATACAAGAAAATTATTTCACACTAATCCGATTTTTTTGGATTTTTAATAAATAAGAAAATAGGAAAATAAAATAGAAGTAAGAAACACACAATTTTTGCACAGACCGACAACGGATACTTTGACTTAGTCAGTTTCTTTGATTTCAGTTTTAATATGGATTTGAATCTTTGTGTCGCTTAATAAAACTTTCATCAAAGAACAAATGATAAAGAAATAAAATTAAAAGGGTTAATTATGAACATAAAAACTCAGGTCAAAAATAGCAAAATATCAAAATGCGCAAAAGAGGCCCAAAACCCAACTTTCACATATGAGCTCTGAATTTTACGAAATTGGTCTTGTTTTGAGGGTATTTGAAAATGGAGTACTTTAAAGTGAGTAAACCAAAATCGGACACTGTATGAGGGAGATATGCTCGTTTTAGTCCGTCGGATGTGAAATTAGACTTTGGGATTATCTGACACTTATTAAGGTTAGTATTTTTTGTATTTTTTATTTATTAAGGTTAGTAATATCTACACAATGTCGGTGGTTTGGGGTCAATCAGATTAGGATGAATTAACTAAAAATAAGAGAAGTTAGCAACTTTTTGGGCTAATTTACACTTGGGATTTTTAATGCAATTATGTATGATGAAATGCAAATATTATTTACACTTGTATGAATGCTAATGATGCTCTGTTAATGATTAAATGCATGTGAATTTTGGGGAATCGAGCCTAATTGACCAATTTCAGCATGATGAACATGGGATTCATCATACCCCTATACTTAAACCATGCTCGTCCCCGAGCTTCAATGAATGAATGAATGACTTAGTTGAATACATCCTTGACTGTGCATGTGAATTTTCAAGGATTAATTCATAGAGGATCCTTAATTTGAGTGATCCTAAAATTCTGGGCTCAACCATGCTTTAATCTGAAGGAATCCAACTTTTCTAATTTTCAGACTCTCTGTTTGTACATATAGTATAAGGATATGATTTTTAGTGTATTGCATTCATGCGAATCAAGTCTAGACATCACCCAAAGTTCTAATCCAAGAGACTCTCCTTTAGACCTAAACATCAACACTAGGGAATAAGTCCATTCTTGCTTCAGTCAACCGTCTCATTAGTTTGTCAGACTTGAAAGTGTAGATGGACGGCCATATGATGGAGGGCATAGGATTGTGAATTTTCTATAGGCGTAGGCAGCCCTTTTATATAGTATAAATAATTCAAGCAGCTTGGAACCCAACGTCACTATAAGCTCGCAGTGTTCGTCAGTCAGGGGACGGCTAAGATGTGTCTGATTTTCTCTCCCTTACATCGGAACAAGGTGTCTCTCGAGTGCCTTATTACTCAACACAAGTATATTTTTATTTTGTTGATCAATGTGTCCGTCAAGAGAATTTGGAGTCGTCTGCACTTGTTTTTCTGGGAGTACACCGGGGTGTGTCTCTTTTGAGTATCTAAGATACCTTCGACACCCAGACTTATATCGCTTACGATGCAGAGCCCTTTTATGGTGTCAACCCGACTCCTTGATCCCTAATTAGCGCTTGGTCCAAGTGGACACTTTGAAAATGTTTGGGAGCGCTCGCCATTTGTGGAAGCTCATTTGGAATTTGACTTTGGATGATAGAGATTTTCTTTGACATTTCTTTTTCTTTTCTTTTGTTGGCTAGCTCGACTGCTTTTACCAAAAGTTGGCGCACACTGATCAACAATTTTCATTAAGTTTCAACACACCATGGCACTTAGGTCAATATCAAAAAGATAGCATGTGAACTTGTTCATATACTGGCTAGGATTTTGCTGACACTCAGGTTTTCTGAAGCCTTCATTAACTTTATCCCATCCTTGAATATCATTAAATCGGGTCTAAACTCAAATCTCCAGTCCCAGTTCCTCTAGTGATAACTCAACTCGTCTCATCAATCATGCAGTTTGTGAAAGTGATTGTGTTGATCATATTCTTTTTGAATGTAGAGATGAAGAGTGCAATATAGCGCTCAAATCTTTCAAACTAGGGAAGTGTGGATAATTAAGTTCAAAACCCTAATGACTAAGGATGGCTAACTCAGAATCTTAAGATCTCAGAAATCAATTGTCCTCAAAAATCCTCAAGCCTTGAGTGATAGTGAATGTGCCATGGATATATCAACCAAGGAATGCATGAAATGCTTGATGAAATGCAAGACCATGAGTGATTTTTTTGCAAAAAGTTTTTTTTTGTTTTTTTTTGGTTTTTTTGGTTTTTTTTGTTTTTTTTTGTTTTTGAAAAACATGTATTATAAACACTATTTGTACCCATCCCCAATTTTAGATGAAGACAATTAAAGTACGAGCTATGGATAAAGTAGATAGAATATATACAAACACCCCTCCCCCCTATACTTAGCTTGTGCTATGTCCTCATGGCAAAAAGTGAAATATAGACATAGCTCGTACTAAGTATAGATGGATTAAAAACAAAAGAAGAGAAGTGATGTGCAAACAATGGTACCGGTCCCCCTATACTTAGGCTCAGGTCAGCTTAAGTATAATCGGATAATTACAGATGGGGAATTGGTTAGATTTGTGGATGTACAAGATCAAGGAGGTTTGCGACGGACCTTCTTGCGGGAGTGTGGAGGGAGATAGTATGGAGATGTGGAGGGCGATGAAGAGGGGGCTGATGAAGAAGACCAGACATCGTCGGAGTCGTCCTCAGGAGAATAGTAGTCATCTGCAGAGGATCTTCAACTTTTGTCGATCAGAGATAAGTGCCCTTGGATCAGAGCTGTACCTATTGCACTTATATGATGAACCACATCAGGACCGGACAAGGACTCTTCAGAAATCACCTGGTGTCTAAGGTCAAAGGTGACTTTCTTGGTCAGTTTGTTTCCTTGGAAAGTATTGGGAGGAAGTTGGACAGTCTTCATCTCCCTGTATTGAGTAACCGATTTGGCATTCGTGAGTTCCTCATCAGATGAATCCCCGTAAAAGTCGACCAATTCTTGAAGGGTCATGCACTGCTTCGGTCGAGGGAGATTGTTCTTGGTTATTTTGTGGTTTATGGATGGGGGTGTTGATGTCACTTCCGGATGATCGTGAATTTTGGTGACATCAGATGTTTCCGGAGTCGGTTCCTTATATGGTTCAAGTATCTCATGAATTACTGCCGACTCAAAGATTGGACCACTTAAATAATCGTGGTGATCTTCAATAATATGGTCCAATTCTTCATAAGATTCAAAATCTTGATTTTTCCTAGGAGCAGTGATAGGGTGGTGAGAATCTGAAGTTTGCCCAACACTCAGTCTTTTAGGTGACTCTCCTAGGGTTTTTTTTAGTATGTCATGCGGAGATGTTTGATGATGTGAATATTTATCTCCTGATCATAACTATCGGTTTCAAGTTGGTTTTCCTCAGAGCGGGTCGTGTCATTGGGGGTTTGTTCATTGCGGTCCGAGTTCGGGAACTTGATTTCCTGAGTCTCACAATCGACGATCGCCTTAGCGGAGGCTAAGAATGGCTTTTCTAACATGATAGGAGTCTCAGACAACCTTCCGGGGTGCTCAATGTCAAGGACAATAAAATCCACTTTATGGTCTTTACCTCGGAAATTTACGACGACAGAAACGATCCCCTATGGTCTTTTGGTAGATCGATCGGGTAATTGAACGATCACCCTAGTCTTTTTGAGTTGTCCGAATTTAAGTTGATTAAAGACGGACTTCGGGAGGATGTTTAAAGTAGAGTCGTCGTCTAACCGAACATGAGTGAATAAGGTATCCTCAATTTCACATGTGATCCGAGTCAACCGTTTGACTTTACGGCTTTTGATTTTATGATTCATCACCAAAGAACTAGCCATAGATATGACAGTTCTTGATCGTTTCTTGCCCGTCTTTTTGGGGTTTAGTCGACTCTTCACAAATCTCTTAAGATCGGGCACATATTCTATGGCTTTGATCAATGGAAGCTCTAAGATCAGACTCTTGCAAAATGCTTCCATTTCATAGTTGTCCAATATTTTTGAATTTCAAATTTTTTATTTTTTTATTTTCTGTGATATGGTCAGTAGGGGGGTCAGAGGTCAGTGGTTGTGTCTGATTGTGAGTCACATGATAATCCAGTGGTTCACATGGTGGTGGCCTCACTTCTTTTGAATTTTGCATAGACTGGATGAGATCATATATTCTCTCAGTTAAAGTGTCTACTCTATGATTAATCCGAGAAATCTCATCCTCAAACATCTCATGACTAGTGATTGAATAATCATTCTCCATGTGTCATGATTCTTGCATGTAACCTCGAGTAGAGTATTGATTGTTCATCATCTGTATGGTCTGGTCATGAGTTATATTTCCTTGACTTTGGTTTTCTCGTGAATTGTCGAAGGAAAATTGATTGTACTCAAGAAGAAAGTCATCCTGAGTAGGGGATGGTTCAAGAGGCTGCGAGATCATAGTAACCGGAAATCGTGTTTTACAGTCAATATAGGTCACTCTATTGTTCATCCTCAATTCTGGTCTCTCTCTCATGTCCATAAGATTGTCAGAATGTGAGAGAGGGCTATTCCAAGAAGAAATGTGGTAATAGGGTGGGATGTATGGGTGGAAAGAGAATGAAGGCTGAGGGGAACTTGATTTGAGATCAGGTTCTCCTAAGGAGTATGAGAAGAAGGATATCGGGACATGGTCGTGGTAATCAAGAGAGAAAACCACTGTGCTGACATCTTCTCAAGAGGAATGGAATGATCAGCGAACCACGATTTGCTTGTGATTGCAAGGTCTTTGACGTACACAAATCAAACACAAAACAAACGTGTTGATTCACCCAATCAACACCGGTGAAGGCACGTTAGGATTCGGCCGCTTATCTTTTCAATTTTAATTTAATGACAAAAAAATCTTAAAAATTAAGCGGAGTTGTTAGGTGTCGAAATATTTCACAAAGACTGTATCGAGTTCATACAACTAGTTGCACCTACTTTCAGCCAGTATAGGTGTAAGTACGGACTGTTTAAACGGCTACCCGTGTTACTTGAGGACGGAGCCTTCCGCGGTGTCCTCTAAACCGCCTACTCTACTAAGGGAAGTCGGACCGTGAAACGGCTACCCGAGACCCTCACTAAAAAGTAGCTAATTGTTTTTAAAATCAATAGTCTGAATGAAGTATTTTGGTTTTTGGCTCTGTCCTAAGGTGTGCGATCTTGTCCTTACAAACAATGAGTGGGTTCCTCTCCACAAAACACAAGTTAATTTTAAGTCAATTTTATTTACAGTCACCTTGATTAGCAGTCCTGATTTTAAATTAAGGTTATCACTGTAGTTTATGTGAGCACAGAAATTCACGCCTAACGAGCAGTCCCAATTCCGTTAATTCCTAAGTTGTAAAACTCGAGGAGGGAGAATCGAAAGAGCCAATGCAAACGTGAATCAATGATGCATGTTTAAGAAAAAGACTTACCGTGAATCCTCACGTTCTTCATGTGGGATGCAAGACAAGAAATTTAAAAGTTACACTAAATGATACACACAGATGAAAAATGCCCTAAGCAGATAGTTCCACTAGCGGGAAGAATTGATTTCATTTTTTGGCTAATGTTGAACGATCTATAGTGCGTTTAATTAGTGAAAGTGTGGACTAAGAATTACGGGCACATTCAATGGTAGACGCGCAAGCGTCTATGTGCCTAAGTCCTACGCCACTCAAGTCGGGTCCCAACTACACAGAAGGGGTTGAAACAGACCCGACACACCACATAAATGTTCAGTCTAAATTATTACAAGGGTTCAAAGAGAGGGACCCTGAGAATACTGGAGAAAATTAAACCTAGGCTAAGCTCTCTTTGACAAAAATTAAAATTCAATTTTTGCGTCCTCGCAGATCCTTGATGATATCCCAAAATTAGCTCCGAGTACTCTGCGAAGAGAGAAAGTGCGACTAGTATCAGAAGAAGAAAAAAATGCAAAAGGGAAAAAATGCAAAAGGAAAAAATGACACAAAATTAATTAAAAAAATGATTTAAAACCCTAAAAATTCGTCGTTCCCCGGCAACGACGCCATTTGATGAACGTGAAATCTGCCTTGTTAATTATCTAAAATTGCCGTAGTATAGGAGGCAAATTCAGTTCGTCAAAACCACACATGTTTGAATGTTGTGGAATAATTTTTACTTGGCAAGTCTATCAAGGTCGAACACAGGGAATAATGATTCTTAGTTGCACGGTTTTAAATTAAATTAAATAATTTATTAATGATTGATTAATTTCTGTGTTGAGAAAATATACAATGTAGTGATGAAGATACTATGCAACGAAAATAAACATAGATGATTAAGCCCAGGATCTGTGAATTAAAACATGCTAAATCCTTAAAACATATGATCAATAGATTCACAAAAGTAATCACAAATCAAAATGGATCGAACTTAACTCAATGCTTCAAGTTAATAAATTGATACACAGAATAATGAAGCAAAGTATCCGGCCTCCAAATGCCTATGATTCAATTCCTCGAATAGTTGACAATAATCTTAGAGGAATTGATCTAAATTAATCCGCAGATAAATTTAATCTATTGAGAATAATCAACGAAGGCTTAATCAGATTAAAATCCTCATCCGAATTCCTGCAAAAAATATCACTAAATTTTCAAGCACCAATATGTAAAAATTAGCCTGCAAATATCAACAAAGATCCTTAAATGATAATTATCAATAAACAATCTCAGATCTATTCACAAACTATGCTAAATGGTAGAGCATGAAAAGAGCTTCAAAATGACATATTATATGCTAAAAACGGAGTTCGTATGAGAAAGATATGCTAAAATGAAATTGTAGGGATTAAACTATAAATAAAATAAAGTTTTTATTTCAAAAAGGTCCCTGGAGGGGATTATCTATAATTTATAAAAGATCGAGGGGCTCCTCTGTAAATTACACCAGACGGGGGTACTTTTGTAAATTGTGAGATGCTGGGAACTTCGATGCAAATTGCCCCCAAGCGCACGTGCGTGGCACATGCTTCCAGAGGCTTGGAAGCGAGGCGGAGGCTCGGGGGAGGCCGGAGCTGAGGTTCGGGGACCCGAGCCTGTGGTTCGGGGCTGAGGTGCAGGCTCAGGTGGCGGGGCTCATACTCGGATGCCCGAGCCTGCGCGACGCTCTGGCGTTTCTTCAGGGGACCGATCCTGAGGTTCGGGCCCGAGCTAGGAATGGATGATGTGGGGGTCCTTGGGCTGTCGGATCAAGGGTTGGCCCTTGATCCAATGGCGAATGTTCATCGCGGGCCGGCTGAGCTTAGGCGATGGGCGAGCGGGGCCCTCGCTGGGGCGGAGGGGCGACGAAGCCAATGGCGAGAGCCGAGCGGGCTGGTTGTTGGGGCTCGGAGGAGCTCGGACGACACACGGCCGAGCGGTGGAAGGCGCGGTGGGGGAGGCTCGCAGCTGGAGGAGGACAGGCGGAGGTCCGTATGCGAGCGTAGATACGGTGGGCGAGCGGCCGGAGCAGAGCTCGGCAGTGGCGACCTGGCGGAGCGTGGCGATGAGGTGCGGGCATTGATGAATCCACATTTCGTCATCTTTATTTTATCATTTTGGCCTCAAAAACCCTAGTAAATGCGTGTAAATGGCATTAAATTCAGCATATTAGCATCCATGCATATGTGTGTAAATAGTGTATAAAATATTGTAATTAAAGCCAAAATTATAGAATAAATGAAAGAAAAGAAAAAGAATAAAATATTGTAAATATTTTATGACCCAAACCCCCGAGACCTAGGCATCTTGATGAACATGTCGACAAGGAATAAAGTAGGGGGAGATAAGGGTCAAAATACAGTAAAAATACCTATGATTTTCATTCATTCTTCATTCATTTTGGGACCTATTTTTGGTTCCACTTTTTATGCATCAAATAAAGAAACTTTGTACATGAAAGTTGTAGATAATTTTATATAGAAAAATACAAAATTGATTTCACTCAAAAATAATGTACAGATAAAAAGTTATGGTCTGAATAAAAATCCAGAATTCCAACTTCCCAGACCCGTATCTCACAAAGGAAAACTCCAAATGCAGCAAACTCACCTTTAATTGTATATAGTTAAAAATAAGCTATTTAATGGCGGTGGTTTCGCATTTGGCGAAGCTACGGTTTGAATGTTGAGTTTTGGGACCACATTGTATACTTGTACATATTAAAATATTCATTTTAATATTTATTCATTATTTTTGTATTTTTATATTTTTATAATTTTTGTAAATATTACTTATAATATATTTGTATATTAAAATCAGAATAAAAACATAAAAGAAATACAAAATAAAATACCTGTATATATATAATACATAGGTATAAGAACTACACACATACCTATATATTTAATACTTTTATTTTATTTAATATACAAAACACATCAGAAAAATAAAACAAAAATATATTTATGTGTATAAAAGTATTATACAATCTATAAAATAATAAATAAATATAATAAAATTAAATAAACAAAATAAAAATAAAATAATAAAATGTATAGGTAATATACCTACATAGGCTATAAAAGCAACTTGTAAAAATATACCTCATAAAAAAATTAAAAATCAGAATAAAATACTACATAAAATAATTAATATTTTTTATTTAATAACCAAAAATTAATTCGACCATTTTCTATTTTTAATTGAATTAATAAAACCTTTTTCCAGGGTTTTTCCTGGTTGGTCCACGAGGACCAACCAGGTGCAAACCCTAGTTGACCTCGGTCAACTAGGCATCCTCCACCCCTGTAGCCTTTGTCAGACTAGCCTTTGACTCGTTTTCTCGATTTTTTCGCGGGCAGATCTTTCACCCATTTGAGATGGTTCCTTCTGCGAACTTATTCCTCGTCCATCTCTCATCATCGCCCAGCGTTTTTCTCGAGGATCGGATCACTGTGGTGCTCGATACACCTTGGTCTTTGGAGCACCCAAGTCATCAGGTCAAACCACATATAACGAGAACCCAACTTCGATTTGAAATTCGAACGTCTCCCCCCATAGGATTAGCTCCCCTTTCGATCCTTGAACCTCCAGGAAGATGACAGCTCCTCGTTGAGGTCTTCAGAAGGGTCGAGCGACGCCTGAGGCGCTTCCACCACCTCCCCCAACTCCGACGGTCGAGGTACTTTCCCTCCGGTGATACACCGTCGAGGCAGCCCCATTCCATCGTCATTTTTCTTGCATTTTGTTTCCCTTAGTCAGGTTTAAAAGCCCAAAAGAGATTTCTATTTCCATCGAGTCAATCATCCAATCCGATCCCCTCGTCGGAGCGTACCTCCGGCCGAGCTCCACCCCATCGCTTCACGCCACCGCATCCACCCCACGGGGTCCAGGCAACTTGCCCTGGACCCTCTCACTTGTTCTTGCAGGTACTCGGACCATCACGCACGCCTGGAGGTCATTTTGACCTTCGTCGGAGTCGCGCGAGCTCCTCTAGCTCCGCCAGCAGCTCCAGCGAACCTCAGCCACCAACGAGGTGTTTTGGACCTCCCCGCGCATAGAGGAAGCTCCCAGGAAGGTGCGGCCCCATTTTGAAGCTCAGAAGCCGCCGGAGCAAGGAGATCTAGCCCAGGGAAGTTAGCCTCGCCGGCGTTCTTCCCCGTTCTTCCTCTGCGCTTCGCCTCCCTTGGATCGGGCCTCCTCTCCAGATCGCTCGTCGACCGTCGGATTGTCAGCACTCCTCCACCGTTAGATCTCGCTCTGAGATCTAATCTCAGATGTTGAAGCGAAGCGCCATCAGCCGTCAGATTGTCGCCATGTGTCAAGTGAAGAAGCCACGACCGTTGGATCACGCGCTTAGGGGAATTTAGCATCTAACCCCCGCGCCCTTTTTGTATTTCTATTTAGTCCTAAATCTTTCATTTGTTGTTTAAAATATTTTGTAATATTTGTAAAAAGACCCCCAAACTTTTCCTATTTGCACATTGGTCCTAGCCACGTCACCTCACGTGACATGTATACGTGAGGTGGAGGGCATTTTGTGAGGACCCCCTCCAAGGTTTACGTATTTCGATTCAGTACAAGAACTTGTGGATCACGTGTAAAACTTTTGGTTAATTTGCATCAAGGCCCTCGGGCATTTTTGATATTAGAAGCAGGTCCCTCCCAAGCGCGTGCCAGTCACACACCCTGGTGGGTATTTTACAGTCATACCCTTGTGGCTTTGGAAATTTGTAATTGATCCAAGAACTTTGATAATTAGTGTAATATTTCGTATGAAATTTGCAAGCGTGCCCTCTAACTTCCTGATATTTATAAATAGGTCCCTGCCAGACCTTTTATTTTTGCTTGCTTTCTATATTTATTTGGAGCATCATTTTAATTCAAAAAATTCTCAAAAATTTAACTTAAGCTCCTGTTAGCTTGTTTGTTCACGCCATATTTTTGCATTTTATTTTTGTTGCATTTTTATAATTATTAAAAATAAAAAAACATGCCATTTCAGTACTGTCTATCTTAAAAAATACTAAAAATTTTAAAAACATCTTGAAAAAATCTAAAAAAATTATCTACTATGTATTTTAGTGTCTCCTAGTGTCAGTCCAAAGACCACTAAAAATTTCAAAACCAAAACCTTAAAAATTAAAAAATACCTAAAAACTTCAAAAAATCTAGAAAATCATAAAAAACTCCAAAAAATATAAACTCAGGTTCTGTGGATTCCCCATTTTATTACCTTTATTTTAAAATTAGTTTGGGAAAATTTTGTGGTTGTTTGATATTTTTCATTCCTATTTTACTTTCGGCTAGCATTGGTAGTCACTGTTTTCTTTTATTTTGCCTTTTAAAAATACCAAAAACATTCTGAAAAATACCCAAAAATCACAAAAACAGTAGAAAATTATAAAAAGACCAAAAATACTTTATTCCCTAATTTTTTAGCATTTTTCACTATTTTTATAAACATCTTATTCTCCCTTTTCTTATATTATACATATATTCCAATATGGAAAAAGAAAATACAAAAATACAATATATAAAAAGAAAATATAAAATCAGAAAATAAAAATCAAAATACAAAATTAAATTAAATAAAAAAATTAAAAACCCACAAAAACCTTTGCCTTGCATTTTGTAGACAATACATCACATTCACATCATTACAATTTTGCTGATCTATCATGCCTTGCTCCCTGTGTTCGAACTCTCTACGTACTTGCATCTATACATCTTTTATGTAGAGTTAAAAATAAATTTGACTCCACATTTATCTGACATTGTTTGATATTTGAGTGTGGGTTCATTGTTGATTTTAGTTGGGATTTTGCGTGGTCGACACTTCGACTGAGTTCCTGCTTTGTGTGGAACTTAAGACCACCGAATTTTCAGCAAAATCAGGCATCACAAGAACCGAGGCGGAGCGGAGCGCTGCTGGGGTGGAGGAGCTCGGCCGACACACGACTGAGCGGTGGAAGCACGGAGGGCGAGGCGACGTGTGTAACGAAGGAGATGTGGTGGGTATATGCCGAGGATTTTGGAGCTGCTCTTACGACGGCTCCGGTCATTGCTTCCAAGAGGTGGCGAGCCCTCTGAAGCTCGTACAACGGAGGGATGGGCCGCTGCTGTTGCAAGGCCCCCGATGGGGTCTTGGATCGCGCCAAGGTCTCAACCTTCGTCGTCGCCCGCAAACTCTGGACTGCTTTCACCAATCCTCGGACTGGAGCAAGAAGGGAGATGAAGATGTCCTCGTAGATGGTGGATGATGGCGAAAGTGGTGGTCGCTGGGTTTTGTAGGGAGCTGGAGGGTGTAATGGCCGGAGGGTCGTGGGGGGTGTTGCGGAGGTCGGGCGACGACGGTTATGGAGGATTGATGGCGGTGGTGGCGGTTACGATGGAGGCGGAGCGGAAGGGGCGAACGACTGGGGGGGAAGAGGATGGGTGATCACGTGTCGCGTACGTGCGCGCGGGAGTAGAAGGCGGCACGTGCGTGGCACGTGCGCCTGGAGAGAGAAGTGCAGCAGGTGGGGGTGCCACGTGGCACGCCTAGAGGCTGCCACGTGGCACCCAAAAAATTTTCAAAATTTAAAGGTAAAGAAAAATAGAAAAGAAATAGAAGGAGACCTCGGATCAAAAAATTTCCTTCACGAAAGTTGTTTGTCTCATCAAGATCTACAACTTTCATGAAGGATCCGGGAGCAAAAGAGGTCACCTGCGTGAAGTGGTATTTTTGGTGGTTCTCCATGTGTATGGAAAACCAGATTTTTGGGATTTTGTAATTTTTTGGTGGTTTTCGAGAGGATAAAAATCTAGAAAAAATACGATAAAATACAAAAAAATTATTTACATACTAATCTGATTTTTTGAACTTTTAATAAATAAGAAAATAGGAAAATAAAATAGAAGTAAGAAACACACAATTTTTGCACAGACCGACAACGGACACTTGGACTTAGTCAGTTTCTTTGATTTCAGTTTTAATCTGGATTTGGATCTTTGTGTCGCTTAATAAAACTTTCATCAAAGAACATAAATGATAAAGAAATAAAATTAAAAGGGTTAATTATGAACATAAAAACTCAGGTTAAAAATAACAAAAAATCAAAATGCGCAAAAGAGGCCCAAGACCCAACTTTCACATATGAGCTCCAAATTTTACGAAATTGGTTTTGTTTTGAAGGTATTTAAAAATGGAGTACTTTAAATTGAGTAGACCAAAATCGGACACTGTATGAGGGAGATATGCCCGTTTTAGTCCGTCAGATGTGAAATTAGACTTTGGATTATTTGACGCTTATTGGAGTTAGTAATTTTTTTGTATTTTTTATTTATTAAGGTTATATCTACGCAATGGCAGTGGTTTGGGGTCAATCGGAGTTAGTATGAATTAACTAAAAATAAGAGAAGTTAGCATCTTTTTGGGCTAATTTACACTTAGGATTTTTAATGCAATTATGTATGATGAAATGCAAATATTATTTACACATGTATGAATGCTAATGATGCTCTGTTAATGATTAAATGCATTTAAATTTTGGGGAATCGAGCCTAATTGACCAATTTTAGCATGATGAATGCCCGAGCCTGCGCAACGCTCTGGCGTTGCTTCGGGGGACCGATCCTAAGGTTCGGGCCCATGCTAGGAATGGATGACGTGGGGGCCCTTGGGCCGTCGGATCAAGGGTTGGCCCTTGATCCAACGACGACTGTACATCGCGGGCCGGCTGAGCGGAGGCGGTGGGCGAGCGGAGCCCTCGTCGGGGCGGAGGGGCGGCGAAGCCGATGGCGAGGGTCGAATGGGCTGGCTGCTGGGGTTCGGAGGAGTCGACCGACACACGGCCGAGCGGTGGAAGGCGCGATTGGGGAGGCTTGCAGCTGGAGGAGGCCCTGCGGAGGTCCGTCTACAAGCGTAGATAGGGTGGGCGAGCGGGCGGAAAAGAGCTCGACAGTGGCGGCCTGGTGGAGCATGGCGATGAGGTGCGGGCGACGTAAGAACCGAGGCGGAGCGGAGCGCTGCTGGGGTGGAGGAGCTCGACCGACACACGACCGAGTGGTGGAAGCGCGGAGCGCGAGGCGGCGTGCGTAACGAAGGAGATATGGTGGGTATACACCGAGGATTTTGGAGCTGCTCTTACGACGGCTCCGGTCGTTGCTTCTAAGAGGTGGCGAGCCCTCTGAAGCTCGTACAACGGAGGGATGGGCCGCTATTGTTGCAAGGCCCCTGGTGGGGTCTTGGATCGCGCCAAGGTCTCAACCTTCATCATCGCCCGCAAACTCTGGACTGATGTCACCAATCCTCGGCCTGGAGAAAGAAGGGAGATGAAGATGTCCTCGTAGATGGCGGATGATGGCGAAAGTGGGGGTCGCTGGGTTTTGTAGGGAGCTGGAGGGTGTAACGGCCGGAGGGTCGTGGGGGGCGTTGTGGAGGTCGGGCGATGGCGGTTATGGAGGATTGATGGCGGTGGTGGCGATTACGATGGAGGCGGAGCGGAAGGGGCGAACGGCTGGGGGGAAGGGGAGGGGCTGATCACGTGCCACGCACGTGCGCGCGGGAGGAGAAGGCGGCACGTGCGTGGCACGTGCGCCTGGAGAGAGAAGTGCAGCAGGTGGGGGTGCCACATCGCAGCCCACATGGCACTCCAAAAAAATTTCAAAATTTAAAGGTAAAGAAAAATTATTAAAGAAATAGAAGGATACTTTGGATCAAAAAATTCCTTCACGAAAGTTGTTTGTCTCATCGAGATCTACAACTTTCATGAAGGACCTGGAGCAAAAGAGGTCACCTGCATGAAGTGGTATTTTTGGTGGTTCTCCATGTGTATGGAAAATCGGATTTTTGGGATTTTGTAATTTTTTGGTGGTTTTCGAGAGGATAAAAATCTAGAAAAAAATATGATAAAATACAAAAAAATTTATTTACACACTAATCTGATTTTTTTGAATTTTTAATAAATAAGAAAATAGGAAAATGAAATAGAAGTAAGAAACACACAATTTTTGCACAGACCGACAACGAACACTTGGACTTAGTCAGTTTCTTTGATTTCAGTTTTAATCTGGATTTGGATCTTTGTGTCGCTTAATAAAACTTTCATCAAAGAACACAAATGATAAAGAAATAAAATTAAAAGGGTTAATTATGAATATAAAAACTCAGGTCAAAAATAGAAAAAAAATCAAAATGCGCAAAAGAGGCCCAAACCCCAACTTTCACATATGAGCTCCGAATTTTACGAAATTGGTCTTGTTTTGAAGGTATTTGAAAATGCAGTACTTTAAAAGTGAGTAGACCAAAATCGGACACTGTATGAGGGAGATATGCTTGTTTTAGTCCGTCAGATGTGAAATCAGACTTTGGGATTATTTGACACTTATTGGGGTTAGTATTTTTTGTATTTTTTATTATTAAGGTTAGTAATATATACACAATGGAGGTGTCTGGGGTCAATCGGAGTTAGGATGAATTAACTAAAAATAAGAGAAGTTAGCGGCTTTTTTGGCTAATTTACACTTGGGATTTTTAATGCAATTATGTATGATGAAATGCAAATATTATTTACACATGTATGAATGCTAATGATGCTCTGTTAATGATTAAATGCATGTGAATTTTGGGGAATCGGGCCTAATTGACCAATTTTAGCAAGATGAATACGGGATTCATCACACGTCCCCCGTCGTCGCCCAACTCCTCCTCGACGATGATGGGTTTCTATGGAAGAGAAGAAAGGAGAAGAGAAGGAAGGGGAGTGGTAGGATTTGTAATTATCTTGAACATAAAGGGTGAAAATGGACGGATTCCGTCAAAGTTAACGGAAAACTGATGGATGTTAACACATGGTCATGCCGCGTACGAGTTAAGCATTATTCGGGGTTCCTAGTGTAATTCACAATTATGCAGGGTTATGTACATAATTACGAAATTACTCAAAGTTACGTGTGTAAATATCTCTTTAAACTATAGGAAAAAGTACCGAAACAAAAAAGCTGAAGAGCTGAATATAGATCTAAGATACAAGATCAGAGTAGATATCTATCATTGGATTTAGTTTAGTTGGATCACTTCAAGGGATATTTTAAGTTAAAGGAGTACATAATGGAGAGTTCAAATATGCGGAATTCACTAACTAAAGTTCTATAGGTAAAATTCAGAATTATGGATTATTCAGTATGTAGTTATTTAAGTTTAGAGGGTTATGGAGGTAAATCTCAAAGAATATTACTAGTGATCTCGTTGCTCCGACGAGATCGGCGAGTTTAAAATATCAACTTCTAAAAACCCTAATTCCCCGACTCCTGCGGATCGACCAACGTTCGCCACGCAAATCCAACGAATTTTCATAGCGCTTCCGCCTTTGGGAGCTCGAACGATTTGTTTTTCACCTTGAAAGCTCCGATCTTAGAGCCTTCGACCCAACAAAGTCGACCTCGTCGCGATCGTATACCTCGGATTTCTCGCTATTCGATCGCCCATGGAGTTCCCTCGCACTAGAAAGAGGCCTCGGCTCTTGTGGGACTCAGTGGCCGCGGATTCTTTGGAGGTGACCTTTTCGAGTTCTGACCGGGGCTGGAGTACTGCAAAGGTGTGATTTTTAGTATTAGGGTTTCGGATGCGAAGGTGTTTTGTGTGTCTCTTGTGCAGGACCCGCGGAACGAAGGAGTTTCCGGCACTGGTCGTCGTAATTCGCCCCCTTGGAGGGAGGATGATAAGGAGGGGCACTATGTGTTCGATCTTGGGGAGAATCTTACCCCTCGTTGTAAGATTTTGCTTTTGTTTACGTTGTTACGTCATCAAATTTAATACTTGTCTTGATGTTGATAATCTATGTGATGATTTGAATGAGGCTCCTATTTTTTGAACACCTTGGTAGTGACGTGTTGTTTGATTAGATCATGTAGAACTGCAATTTGTCATATCTACGGCATCCACTCTGAAGTCATGGTTCTACAGAAAGGCAACAATACTATGAAATAAAACATTTTTGCCCGTCATGAAAACACTGTTTAGATAAAATAACATGTACTTTATGTCAGTCAGCCACGTCATGACTAGCTTGGTATTAAACACGTTTAATGGTATCTTTCCAAAACATCATTACCTTGAGCAAGAATCGAGGTTTGCTCTTTCAAATATGGATTCGTGGGGGCACGTTTAGTTGATCTTTTAGACATGTCAAAGACACAGAAGACTGATAGAGGTGTCTAGTCTTTTATTCTGTGAAAGAACTTTTCACCTTCCAGCCTTAGTCCCTTTACCTGCTACATGAACTCTAAGGTGGTCATGGAGAGCAAATATTTCAAGAAAGTTGAATTTGAGACGAGATTTAAACAGTACAAAATATCGAGGAAAATCGACAGGGGAGTAACATTTTTTATGGTGATCATAATGAATGTTGATTTCTCTATGTGCATGTCTTCTCTCTCTCTCTCTATGTGAGCGTGTATTAAGGTCGATTCCTCTTATGCATGCATATGCACGTGAACTTATGGATGCTAGTTTATATGTTTGATGTCATTGTCCTGTATAACTCAAACACGAAGTGAGTATTTGTATTTGCATCTGCATACCGGTTCCTTATGGATGTTTGTAGGATCTTATGTTTGATGTCATTGTGTTATATAACCCAAACTTAAAGAGAGTGTGCGCGCATTCATGTATATCCACGGGTGCGGGCATGTGCATGCGCACTTGTGACGCATGTGTGTTGGCTCCCTATGGATGTTTGTAGGGTTATCTGGTCGATGTCATTGATGTATATAACCCAAAGCTAAATTTGGGGTTTGTGTGTGCTTGAAGCCTTTTTTTTATCAATTTACATTGGAACATGGACATATATTTTTGACTTTCTGGCAAATATTTGCTTTCAGTTATTGATGGGATATCCCTTTGATGTTATATTCTAATGGTTGATATGAAACATAAGAGCACAATTTTTTTTATTTTGCCTTATCGTCACAATCCTTGCAGACCCCTATTAATCTAGATTACTCTATACTTACCATTTGTATTTCTACTACCTTGTGGTTGATTGCAGATAAAATACTTAGCAAAATGGGAGAAGGTACAGTGTTGTGGTGCCGCATTTCTTTGGCAGTCATGCTTTAATTTACATATGCATCAGCGAGTTGCTAGTATTGTAGGCACATTTGGTCAAGTTTTGGAATGTTGGGATCGTGAGAAACGAGAACTTGTTGCAATTAAGGTTGTTAGGAGCATCAGGAAGTATCGGCATGCTGCAATGATTGAAATAGATGTGCTCAATGAGCTTGCAAAACATGAAAAAGGCAGATTACGGTAAGTTATTTTTTGTCGCCATCTCTGTTAATCAATGTTCAGCCACTGTTTGCTTGATTAATAACTGTTATGTCTTTTGTAGTTGTCTACAAATCAGGACCTGGTTTGACTATCGCAACCACATTTGCATTGTAAGTGACATTTATCGTAATTAAATTTTCTTTTAAAATCTATTATGTTTTTGAAAGATACAAGAAGCCTTGTGTATCGCAGAAAAGTAACTTCTTATGCCATTGGAGTACTAGCTGCATACAGATGATATGTGTGACTTTGTCCATAAATACAATATTGTTCGATTTGTCTTAGGCTGATATTCAATGGAATGTGTACAATTTTTATGTTTTGTGGACTACTACAGAAATTTATTTCATGCATTTTTTTTCAAGAATCAATTTTTCTTCTTCTCTAACTTTTGGGCGCCCTTAGGACATGGTAATGTTTTTGTATATTGCTTGTCATATAGTTGGTGACAAATTGATATCTATTATTATTCCTAACATCAAGTTTGGTTGGAGTACAAAGCTGTCAATTAAACAATTTCTTTGAATGAACTTCCATGGTTTTACCAGGTCTGTGAGAAGCTTGGGCCCAGCTTGTTTGATTTTCTAAGGAGAAATAAATACTCCCCATTTCCTGTGGATCTTGTGCGGGAGTTTGGGCGACAGCTTTTGGAATCTGTAGCATGTGTGTTGGCTTTTATTGGAATTGTGAATTTGGTTTTTTAACTGACTATCAAATCACATAATCTGTTTCTGGTCTGTTTTTTTATGAAGGGGTTGACGAATTTTCTTTTCTTTTCTTTTTAAATAGATATGCATGATTTACGCCTAATTCACACTGATCTGAAGCCAGAAAACATACTTCTTGTGTCTTCTGATTATGTAAAGGTTCCTATACGCAAGGTACTTTGTATCCCGTTTTGTATTCTAGATTTTATACCTCTTGCAACAGGTATTTAAACTTGTTTGTCACGTTGAACGGGATTCTTGAAATGGTACAGAGTTATCCAAAGAGGAATTCACTGGACGAAACGCAATTTAGGTTCTTGCCAAAGTCCAGTGCCATAAAGCTGATTGATTTTGGCAGTACCGTATTTGACAATCAAGACCATAGCTCTATTGTTTCCACGAGGCATTACAGAGCACCTGAGATTATTTTAGGTAAAATGGTTCACCGAAAAGAAATGTTCATGTTGCTCTATGTTGTCTGACTTAGGGGCAAATAGCAAGGAGAGTTCCATGAGTTTTGCATAATGTTTACTGTAAGTTTATTGGTGCTTTATTCGGGTTCTTTAGCATGCAGTTCTTCATCCATGGAGGAAGATATAACCTGAGAGTAAATATAATGTAGTCGAATTCATCAAACTAATCAAATTGGGTTAATCAAAGGATAATATAATTGAATTGTCCAAACTAATCATATTGGGCATTCTTAATAAATATTGCTCCTTTCATACTGCCAACTGTAATTCTATTTTTTCATTAATCAATAATGTCAAGTAATCGTTTTTATTTCCGAAGATTCCAAATATACTCGGAAATTTGAACATTTCTTGATATGATGTCTTCAAACTTGATCATGATTTTGGTTAAGTTTTAAGATCTCGTGAGTCGTTGTAGAATGCATAAATAAGTTAAAATAACACATATAGTAACATAGTCTCAAAGATGCATAATTTAGAATGTATATCGATACAATACTTATCACATAAATATGTATTCGACACTCGTTAGAATTAAGAGCGCCTGGTTTGATTCATCTGCCAAGTTTTTTGTATGTTATATGTTTGACTTTTTGAGACTCTATATTCAATGAAATTTCCCCACGTTATATTGGTACATGTCTTTGTAGTTCAACAGATTCTTGCTATATCCATGGTATGTTGCATTTGCAAGGAAGCCAATTTGAGGATAAATATTAGTACATGTGGCAAGATCACGAGGAGGTTGATGCAAAGGAGATGCATCTACAGTTTCATGTGAAGATGATGGAACAAAAGGAGACAACATCTATGAGGGTTGAGATGGAGGCAATGTGTGGTAAAAATATGGAAATATGATATATCGTAATGGATATTCCACATCACTCTGCAAGGAGATATCGTCATAGTGTTGATTTCCTTGAAATCCCCATAACCAGTAATATTATTATTATAACTAGGAGGGAAGAAACCACATGATTCACTAGGTTCTTGAGATCCATCTCCAATATAGGAGCTTGATGTAGATCCACCACTCGGTGTTGAATCTCCTCCAACATACACACTCAAGGATTCTCGTTGTAGATATCAAATCTTACATCATGGTGTCTTCTTGGCGCTGTAGATGTGGTTGCGAGTCGAGGTACATAAGATATAACTAGTGTGGAAAACAATCGAAAATGAATGGGTTGTTTTATTCAAGGAGTATGGGGTTTCTTTTATAACGTGAAACCCTAAAGCTCAAAAAGAAATAATTATAAAAGTGATCCTCAAGTGGTTACATCACCCAATAAAATAAAATTAAGAGATGATGAACAAAAGATAATCAAATATCTCTAACAGTCCTCCTCAAGTTGGAGCATATGCATCGATCATGCCCAACTTGGAAATCAAATAGGATATCCACTTCTTTGGTAGGGCCTTCGTGAGGATGTTTGCTAGCTGAAGATCTGTGGATATATGTGGAGTAGTAATCTTTCCTACTCATACTGCGTAATGAAATGACAATCATCCTCAATGTGTTTAGTCCTTTCATAAAAGAAAGGATTTGTGGCAATGTACATAACAGACTTGTTGTCACAGTACAACTTGATAGGGGTAGTATCAAAAATTCCAAGCTCATGTAGAAAGAAGACTAACCAAGTAATCTCACAAGTGTCTTGTATTCGGCCTCTACACTCGATCTAGACACAATAGTTTGCTTCTTGGTCTGCCAAGTAACAATGTTCCTTCCAATAAGCATGGTATAACATGTGGTGGATTATACGTCCTTAGAAGAACTAGCATATTCTGCATCAACATAGGTTGTGTTGTCTATGTGATCATTGGCTCCATAAAAGAGGCCTCTCTCTGGAGATTCCTTTAGTATCAAAGGATCAATATAACTATCCTACCAATGACTGTAGTGAGGTTTTTCCACGTGCTGGCTAGATCTGCTTACAACACATGATATATTTGGCCTAGTGACCTTAAGGTAGAGCAACTTGCTTACTAGGCTTCTGTATTGTGTGGTATCTTCAAACTCATGATCAGTAGATGTAGCATGCTTCTACAACTCCACCAGGTTACCAGATGGTTTGTTGTAGTATGTATCACCTCACTGCCAAGGAAGTATCTAAGTTGACCAAGGTGCTTGATAATGAACCTTCTAGAGGAAGGCCTTGGTCTCTGTAATACATGCTTCATCATCACATGTTATCACCATATCATCAATATAAATTGCCAGTATTATCGTGCCATGAGATCATCATTTGACAAACACAGAGTAATCGGATGTTGTCCCTGTGAAAGCTAAGGGAGTCGATCTCATGAGTAAGCTTGTCAAACTATGCTCGTGGACTCTGCTTTAGGTCATAAATGGCCTTAATGAGTTGGCACATATACTCCCCTTCGACGGAGTACCCCGATGGTTGCATCATGTAGACCTCTTCGAAGTCGTTGTAAAGAATGGCGTTCTTCACATTGAGTTGAAAGATGGGACAAGTTTTATTGGTAGGCTGGTAGCAACTGAGGGAATAGTGTGAATCAATCCCATCATAGCCACTAGAGAAAGGTCCCAAAGTAACACTTCATACGTCTGAGTGAAGCCGTTGGCCACAAGCCCGACCGTTAGTCTGTTAATGGAGCCATATGGAGACTACTTGGTCGTAAAGTCCCATTTGCAAGCAACTAACTTGATGCCATGGGACACGATACAAGATCTCATGTCTTGTACCATAGAAGTAAGAGCATCCATCTCCTCATCCATGATTTTTCAGCCATGGTCGTACATAGCACTATGATGATCACGGGGAATAGTAACATCCATAAGAGCATCTGTAGATTGCCTGTCACAATTGGATAAACCATTGGTGGAAGTAAAATGTGACAAGGGATGTAGAGTACGTTGCCTCTTTGCCTTCTGCAGTGCTATAGGTAGTTCTAGTAGAGCATCTAGAGCAGTATTGGTGGGGACACCTAAAGATGACACACCATCCTGCAAATAAGGAATAGGTAGGGGAATCCGGTCAGACGGAGTAGTGCGTTTCTTTTTGTAGACAATGGACGGTGGTAAAAGCTCCAAGAGATGTTACTAACGGACCGAGTAAAGTAACTAGCATGTTCAAAAAAGGTGACATCAATAGAAATGTAGTAATAATGACCGGTAGGGTCATAGCATATGTACCTCTTTTGGGTACAAGAATAGCCAAATAAAACACACATGATAGCACAGAGAGGCAATTTATCATCAATATGAAAATTTTCCTGATTTTGATTTGGACAACTCATCATCATCTTCACTTTTTGACCCTACAGCTGGGGTTAGATGTCATCTCGATTTCGCCATGTAATTTTCAACATTAACCATTATTTATGAGACAATATGTGTGTTTGACCTTCTTCTCTCGTCAACTAAAAGACCACCATTATCATCCATCCACTTCAGTAAGACATCTTCCTCCTCTTCAATTAAATCTTGAATTTTGAAATTTTATGCAAGATTAATGGGATCTGTGCATTATTGTTTATCATGTCCTTCTCTTGCATGATTTACCTACAATATGAGATTGTAATGGGTGTAGATAAGATCGTGCAATTTGTCTATCTCCAAAGAATTTTGTCTCTTAAGTTAATGTGGTTGAATGTGCTTCAGTTCCTTTTGTACGCTTTAATCGATAGGATCTGCGACAGCACAGTCACGATTACTTGTTGCAAGTTGGGAGTATCCAATCTATAAAGGATCCACTGTTCAGTTGCCATAGAACACATGCATTTTTTTAGAATATCGTTATAAATTTATAACACTATAACTATAAGGGATTTTCACACTTGTGTCCCTCTTAGTTTTTGCAAATACACTTATGCCCCTACCTTTTTTCTGATAACACTTGTGCTCATTTATTCTTACAAAGTCTACAATTGTAATAATGGAAGAGAAATACTATGACTTTTGTAAGATATAGGGGCCGAATTTCTATTGTAAAAATGATGGGGGGCTAAGTGCGTCGGCAGAAACTTGGAGGGGGCATAAGTTTAAAAAAATCCTTGGGCAGAAGTGTGAAAATTCCTAACTATATCGTGTTATTATAGTACCAAGAAGAGTGTTAATCTGTATGTTGATTGCAATGAGTAGCAGCATACGTTAATAATCAAGTTAACCTACGCATTTTTGATGGTTTAAAGAGGTCTACGAAAGAGTAAATAATGGATTAACATTTAATGCAATTTGTTTATGTTTATCTTGATTTGCCCACGTCTCCACCGCAACTTGGAGGGCTAATAAGAGTTTGAACAAGTGCTGAGGTTGTGCTTGTAGCGATATCCTGGATTAAGATAATACGTCAAAAAATTTACATTAACATTCTATTAAAAATGATGAATCTAGAGAATGTGACGTGTGAGACAACATGCATAGTTAAACATTACTCCGTTGAAAAGTGATGGGCACCATTTTAAACTATTTTCCAATGCTTGCCTTCCCTCCCTCATCCACATAACCTCGCATATAACCCTCATGGTCAACTTTTTATCGCCATCCACTTTTTCTTATTTTTTGCACAATCAGTTCCAAAATGACTGTTGCATGGTGACATAATCCTAGTTATTCACGTTGTTGGCCAAGGATTCTTCTTTCTACTTTGATCTCCTTGCACATCGAGGATCTCAAACCACTCCTTCCAACATTATATTTTCTTTAGCTGCTCCTTACTATGTTGTATGCTTTGCTATACTACAAAATTTATTGCGAATTTGGTGATTTCTGGCCTTAAAATTTTGTCCACACACACACATCCTCATCATTAATGACATGATTCTAGAATGATCGTAGATGAACTTCATATTGATCACATTTGATCAATCATATTCATGATTGTCTTTTTCTTTCCAGAATCCTTCAGGATCATGTCAATACAATGTGAGATACATGGGCTTCAAAAGATCTATTACTTGTTGGAAGCCATAATCATTTCACCATCCTTTTTCTGCTGTCATTGTTGGTCACCACCTGCACAATATTATCAGGCCCCGACCTCCTCAATGACATCCTTCAAGAACTCTAGTATATACGTGTGGTTCATGACATGCTCATATGCATCCACATACATGATAAGTATTGCCTTCTCATCAAAATATACAATGAATTTGATGATTTGCTTCCTTGTATGGCTTGTTCAGCCATCACATATAGAAGTCACCTCCTATTTAGACCATTTTCTTCTTCAACTCAGCAATATAGTTCCCAATTTTAGTATTCTCCATGCATAAATTTGTTTGTTATCTCATAAGTTGTTGGCACCCATTGAAATGGTCTGGTGATAGTGCAGTGTGCCTAACACCCAAAAGACCAGGGTTTAGATCCTCCTTGGTGGTAGTCGACAACCATCGAAAAAAATAGTCGAATCTTTCAACATGGATTTGAGCAAGAATCCATGTAGCTGACCCTACTTCTAGTGGGAGAAGGCTTTGCCATCTCATAGGGCGTTGGAGCTTTCACATCTCATGTTGCAGCTGCCGCATTAATTGCGTGTTGCAAGAATGATCTCCTTGTCACATTTTTGCTGGAATGCCCCCTGCCACATACAACTTGGTGACATTGTTTCATCTATGGTTATGCCTCAACTGCCCCACTTTTGTTGCCACTGCTACTTCCAGCTTTAGCAGGGAATCTTGCACTCACCAACATGTCTAAGATCACCACGATGATTGTTGCAATATTTGACTGAACGGGCAATGTTCGGACTGAATATGCGGTGCACGGGGAGGGGGTGACCGAATAGAATATTGGTATTCGATCAATATTCGTCCAAATTGAATAGTCGGTCCGAATATTTGGGAATTCAGTCGACTATTAGGACAACCAAGAACCCATTAAAATAAATATTTTCAACCGGTTCCATTTAAGGATCCAGCCCATTTATATTTGACAAACCCCGTTGTCGTTCGAACATAACCTCCCTCCCTCTTTTCACTCGCACACAAAAGCCCTATTGTGAGTTGTTATTCATCAACGGTCCCAAAACCCTATCTCAACCTTGTCGTTGCTGCTATACGACGAGGAGCTGCTGCCTGCTGCATGTCGAGGTGCTGTTGTGCAGCGAGACACCCAGCCCTCCATTTTGTATTCTTCATCCCTCATTAGGTCAAAATCTATTCAGTTATTTTTCTTTCTTTATTATTTTATTGTTGTACTGTCAATGGTCTGGTGGTAGATTTGTGTGCCTACCGCACAAAAGATCATATTTCAAATCCCCCATTGAGGAGGATTGCGTTAGGTGGCCGACAACCATCGTAAAAAACAGTCGAATCTTTCGACATGGATTGATAATAAACCGTTTAGCTGATCCTATGTAAAGTGGGAGTAGGCTTTACCATTTTTTTATTGTTTAAGTTGATAAGTGTTCATTGCACTCTCATTGACTTTTATTTAGGTTAAATATATTTGTTTGTTCTTATATGGTCTACTTAATGTGGGAAAAGGCTTTGTTGTTGTTTATTCTTATATGCTCTCACACTTTGCACCACATTCTTTAGATAGTATCCTTTAAGGCCCTAAATGTCGGTTTCGGTCACCATTTCGGTGACCGACCGAAACGGAATTTCGGTCGAATTTCGATCGGAATTTCGGTCATATTTTGTACTAGGGTCCCCGTATTTTGGTCATTTCGGCCATTTCGGTCGAATTTCGATTTCGACTGGATATCGATATTTGACAGAAATTCGACCGAATTTTGCTGAAATTTGAGGCCATGGTATCCTTCCACCTGGAGTATATATTAGACGGTAATCGGATCTCCTAGTCCCATATGACTTGTTGGTGAGACTCTACAATGTTGGCGGGACTGCCAAATTTCTATGTAAATATTGCTCATTCCTTTCACAGTACAGCACATGATTGTGAGGATTGTTATAAATTTGTTTTTTTGCGAAATGAAAATCCAATCATTTTTAGTATAGTTTGTGCTGCCTTGTTATTAGATATAATAAACAAAGTTGTGATTGTGGCTTATGTATGCTTATTATTTATTAATCCTAGTTTGCGAGTGGTTTTCTCTCTCTTGTAATTTAGCATAGGAACATGTCTATTAAAAAGGATATATATCTAAAATAATTAAACAGTACATAACGGAATAACTCCCAATAGTTGCCTGAAATCGGATACCGCTTATTCTCTATTAAATGACCCTATTGATTGAATACAGAATACTGACTTCTGCAACACTCACCATGATCAGTGAACTTTTTGAATGTCATGCTCAGTCCTTATAGATTTCTGTAGTACCATCTTATATGTATTCTTTTCTGCCGTGGTCTCAATGTCAGTCGGTACGAGAAATCATCACCTAAATCGGAAGAGAAAATGCTGAAACCTCTTTCAAAAAACATTTTCAATATTTTCTGCTTCGGATCTTTGGTCGGATCGTAGTAAGCAGAGCTGATCCTTCAAAATGGTTCTAGTTCGTTGGTCTTTTGTGCCTTCTTTTTTGGTGTCTTAGCTGCGTCGTTTGTTGCCACCATCGCTTCTAGCTCCATTAGGGATTCTTGCACTCCCACTTGCTGGTCCAAGACCATCATGACCAATGAATTATTCTCTCATGCTCAATCCTTGTAGATTCTCGTAGTGCCATCTTATATGCATTCTTTTCTGCTGCCGCGGTTTAAATGATAGTGGGGTATAAGAAATCTTCATTAAATTAAAAAGACAAGACGGTGAACTCTCTTTTAAACATAAATCCGCTGAGTTGTTTGCTTCTTATGACCATCTCCTTCCCCTCTAGGGTGGCCTTCAATTCATTCTAAACCTCTCTTGAGCAAGTGTGGCATTTGGCTACGTTGTGGCCTCCAGTGAGATGTTTCAGTCTGGTGATCTCGCCTTCAACTATCTTTTCACAAAATTTTCACTGAGGTTTTTCTTTTTAGCCATCTACGATAGTCACATACTTCCATCCAATCTCTCCTTCAGCTCTAGTTTGCTCAGAATCCGAACCAGAATTTATGATCTTCACTCAATAGTAACAGCAATGACCCAGTCAAAATATTACCGTCAATATGAAATTAGAAGAAGATGAAAAAAAATCTAATTTATCATCTAAATATTTAAATCTAACCTAACTAAATACGGATCTAAAGTCAACCTAAACACATCGGATTTGACATAGAGAGCTTAAATAGTGCGTATAAAGATAATACTTGCACATTAACAAGTTATCAACAGCAATCTAAATTAATTTTAAACACTAATTCAAGATTGAAGATGCGAATCGTCATGTTTTGATGTACCAAACATAGAGAGAAATGAAGAATTATACTCTATGATCATCCGTCTTGCAAAAATTATTGAGTGGCGAATACATACAGTCAAATCGGCAAGCCAATGATTCCATAAGTTGGCCAAAATCTTTAGAACATTCTAAGGAATGCTCACTGTTCAGCTGCTGGAGCAGTTTGAGGGGAAGATCCGTAAGTACCGATATTGCCCAGCCCTATCATGTGATATTTGAATAAAAATTGAAGGAATTTTACTGTTTCTTTGCATCATTGACACCACGATAGATGAGAAAAAAAGATATAAGAGGCGCTTTCGGTTTCGCTGAAGGCATAAGTATGTTGCGATATTTGACGTTATGTTCTCACATTATGCTTCCTTTTTTATTGGCTTTGGTGCTATAAAAAGTAAAGGTTGTATATGGTAGGCAAAAATCAGCCAAGATATTCATTGCAGTTATATGTGTGGATGACTTTATACCTATGTTTTGATATGGATTGTTTTTCCAACCAAGTTATTTACCTTAGGATCTTTTATGTCCACAGAGGATTGATTTTGAGGTATTTTAGCGATTTATTTGGTTTTCTATAAGAGCTGTGATGAAGATATTTCTGTGTGAATCACGATGTAACAATTACGTTCATTTTTTATGGTTCTTTATGCCAGCTTTACCACTTCTGTGTAGACCGTTTTGCGCCTTTGAGTGCGCTTATTTTTTTCCTTTTCTTTTTCCTAGTTCCTTTTCATGTACTTAATCATGTTTTTATGTTCCATATAAATTGCTTTTGTATGTTTACTTGCTCTTCAGGCCTGGGGTGGAGTTATCCTTGTGATATTTGGAGTATAGGCTGCATTCTTGTGGAACTCTGTCTGGCAAGTTTACACACTGAAAGCTTCCAAACTCCTGCAATTTTACTAGTCTGTTCAATGGTTAAAGAAAGATTATTTTTCAGGGTGAAGCTTTATTTCAGACACATGAAAACTTGGAGCACTTGGCCATGATGGAGAGGGTTTTGGGACCATTTCCAGAAAATATGATACGAAAAATCGAGTACTTCTCTTCTCCAAGTCAATCTTGCAATGCTATACCGTCCATATTTTTACTATAAGTTAATTAATGGATTGACATTTTTTGAAGTTCTGTTTGATTTTCTGTTTAGAAAAAGTGAAAAGCAGAAGTGACGTTATCATATTTTAAAATGTGTATCGTTGCGCTGTAATTGTTGTTGCTAATGATTTTTCTTCATCTCTTATATTTTTGTTATATTGTTTTCCAGTTCTGCAGTAAAATATTTCGGGAGGGGAGGACAATTGATGTGGCCAGAAGGAGCAAGGTCAAGAGAAAGCATCAGGTCTGTCAGGAAATTAGACCGTTTAAAGGTGTGGTGCATCCTTCCAAATTTATGCTCTTCTAGGAGCTATTGTCATTTTGAATCTCTGTTAATTAGCTTTATCACGGAACTTCTTTCCATTGTGGTACCGAAGATCCATTAAAGATCTTTTTTGGCTGCAAGGATCGACATTATAGATGCAAACTGTCGGATATGAATACAAATATAGATGTCATCATATGCTTATTTGTTACACATGAATATGGACACGTGTGTGTGTGTGTCAGAAAATGGATATACATATATTAGTGGATGTTAAAATGATTCATGTCTGTATCCGTTTTACGGATGTCAAAATTCATATAAAAATAATATGGTGGCAGAACGGATATTGATATATATATACACACATATCCTTTTGCATCCCTAAGGTCCAACACCATTGCATCCTTAGTTACATGATTTATGTTAAGATGGTTTTCGTTAAACCTGTTTAGTAGAGTCAAATCTCTAACATTGTTTTATTGAACTTTTAGGATATGATCTTTCGGAATGTGGAATACTCAAGAGCTTCACTATCGGATCTGCTTTATGGTCTGTTAAGGTACAATCCATCCGAGAGGCTCACGGCACGAGAAGCCCTGAGCCATTCCTTCTTCGAGACCTCTATCTGAAAGATGGATCGTTTTTAGCAAAATTAACTTGAAAATTTACCCCTCTTTCCCTACAAAGGTGACGACGAAGATGCAGTCCCCATTACTGTAACATATAATCTGTAGTCTGCTCTGAAATGTAGTATATCAGTATGTCAAAGAACAGGCTATAGATGGCAGGGATTTGTTTACTATCTGCAGCATTTTGCCTCAGCGGGATTGTGTTTCCTATCCGACCACACTATTCTGGCATGCACAGAAGTGCGTCTTTCTTGACATTTTGCCCATGTTACATACGGCACAGCGGGATTGCGTTTCCTAGATGATGTGCGATTGATCTTTATGCAGCTGCCATCAGAACTGCCATAATCATGTTTTGCGGGTTTAAGTATCGTTCTATACCCGAAATCTGGATCATTTGGTGCTTGATTTTGATCAGTGTAGGCATCAGGCATCACAATCCTCGTGAAATGAGATAGTAATGTTGAAAAAAAAATGAGGGGAAAAACACGTTTCTGTTGATGGATTGCGATGACATGGTTGTCACCATCTTTCTGCAGGTAAATTATGTTCAGTACCTTGATTGTGTAAACTCTTATCGTCTTGGTATAAAATGAAACATGGTCATTGACTTGTAGTGGTATAAAATGAAACATGGTCATTGACTTGTAGTGTAAGATCATTGTTCACAAGACTGAATCATGATTACTTTATATGGCTCCTGCTACATTGAGCTGATATTTATAACAATCTTTAGTTTATGTCAGTCTGGACTGGCTAAGGATATTTGTGCAGGCGGTATATCGATAAGCTCAATTTTGACTCATTGTTAGGAGATTACCAATAAGAATATCTTTTTGCATTGTGAGTAATAGGACTAAACGTGAAATGGTTTCATATTGTTCAGGTATTTTATCAAGGATCAGACTAGGCAAGTTTTATGTGAAAACTTGGACTTGTTTGAAGGGCATCATTCTTGCAATTAGGGTTGTTGAGAGTTCCTCGGTACCTGGTGGTCATGTTTGAGGTTCGTCGATGTTTGTCAAATGGAATGGAAATAAGAGGCGACAAACTTTGAAGGGTTTCTGTCTTAGTTATTGGGATGATCGTTTGTACTACAATTAGGGATGAAAAGGAATGTGAATATATTCATATCCGATCCTCTATCGTATTCATTGTGTACATATTTTAACATTCATATTCGTATTTGATTTAAAATAGATGAGGATATGGATATCATTTTGACATTCGCTAATAATCGTATTCATATTCGTATATTCATTTTCATACATAAGTATAGTAATATATTTATTTATAATTGTGTGTAATTACATTTTATGATTGCATTCATCATTATTGATTCACTATATTTAGTATATCTATTTTATGTGTAAAACATCTTAAGCATGTATATTTTAGTTAATCTATCAAATATTTTTGTTATTATTCATATCCGAATCGTATTCATTTTTAAGGATATGATAACACATTTGTCACAATCATCAATATTTGTATCCGCATTCGTATTCATATTTTAAAATGGATGAGGATATGATTATACATATATTTGTATCTGTATTCGATCGTTTTCATCCCTAACTACAACGCAATGCGTTTCTCAAAGGCTTGGGTTATTTTGTCAAGCGTTATATCGATTTTTTGGACATGGAATTTGGAATGGAATAATGTTTGGAATTGTGCTATCTCGAAGTTGTTGATGTGGTGCTCATCTCGTGTTGCCTCTAATGCAATGTAGGACTTGATCGCCAATTTGCCCTCTGATGAATTTTGCGGCCGGAGGGAAATCCAAGACAATTTGTGGCAAAATTTCCAAGTAGCCATCCAAGTTGAGGTAACAAATTGCTCCTCAAGATGAGTAGGATATAGGCAAATTATTGGGTGCTTTTCAGTACTTACATACAAGCCTGATACGAGGGGAAAATATTTAAAGTAGTGGCTAGATTTCTTGACTGAATTCTCGTCAAGGCTAAAGAAGTTGATCAGATCTCCCTCAAGCTATGCATTTCTAATTTCTAAGTTTAGTCCTGATGTAGAGAAGCCCTTGAGTATCCCTTGGTTGATATTTATGTAAGCATGTTCATAAAATTATTTGGTCATGTTTGTTTGGAGAATAAGCATTGGAATAAAGGGTTAATTCCCTACCTGATGCAGTTTCTACGTCTATTATCATCCACATCCAATTATTTCACCTTATCCCAACCTTATTCATATCTTTGTTCTACCTTATCTACCTTTATTCCACATTATTCTCCTTATTCCTATATTTCCAGCTAAACAGAGAATAGATCGTTGTTTTCCTTATTCCTCATCTTTATTCATGCTTATTCTCGAATTGAACGCCCTCTCTGGGTTAATGAACAATAAGGGAGAGATGAGGTCCTCTTGGCGTATCCCTCTTTTGGGTCTAAAGAAGCCAATGAAATCGCCAATAATTTTATAGAGACTGCATGATTTTCATAGCACAACTATTCATCTTATGAATTTCTTGGGCCATCCATATGCCTAGATCACCCTAATTATGAGGTCCTATCTTAGAGTAGTGACACTTTTCTAAAGTTGGTTTTGAGAATGATTGCATTTTCTTTGTGTCTTTTCCAATATCCTTGGGTTTCCGATTTGTTGCAAGCAAACAATCACGAGTTAATCTATTTTTTTGGAACATAAACAGTGTAGGGGGATACGCCTTTGTAATGTATTGTCCGCTAGACGGCGAAGGTTTTTGATATAATTCTCAAAGCCGTATTTATTAGACTTATTGGCCTAAAGTTTTTTATTATAGCATCACAAACATAGTACCACATTTAGTACTCACAAAGTGTGGTACTTAGTAGCTTATAAATAGTGGGAGCTATTACTAAAAAATATGGGCTTAAGCATTTTGGGTTGTAATCATAGGCTCCTGTTGGATCCAAGCCCAATAGATTGTTTGGACTGGTAATTCTCAGTAACGAACTGAGCTTAGGGTCCGGGACGTACATATGTAATCAGAGCCATGTTCCCTCTACTAGTGGAAAAGGCTGCCCTAGAGGTGGAGCCACCTCTGCAATAGAGTTAGGAGGGAAGGGTTACCCAAGAGGTGAAGTCACAACTATTACTGGGAGCATGTCATAGGCCATTACACAACGAGAATGTTGCAAATATAAGGAGGGGTGATTGCAGCACCACAAGCATAGTACCGCATCTAGCAATCACAAGGTCCTATTCTATTTCTCTCTCAGTGGGAAGCTTTTCGGGAAAGAAAGATTTCATCAGTATGCATATTGAGATAATGCCTCTTCTGACTTGATAAGTATAAAGCCTTAACCGACTAAGTACGTCCGCGGGTGAGGATGCCGGAATTCATGAACACTATGTATAGATCGGTCCTAGTCCCCTTTCACTTCCCTGTCATGCTTCACTCTTGACTTCACTCTGCCTCGTCTTCGCCCCCTCTGTCTTCAATCGCATATTCCTGCAAACGATTCGTGAAAGATAGCTGATAGTCAGAACCTATTATATCACACTAGCTTTCCCTAGCAGGTGACTTTAGCCTACTAGGGAGCTGTTGAGAACCCCATGATCTAACCCCTGGCCTTGTCCAATTGTGAAAGCAAGCAACAGACAGATGTGATAGGCCGCATGGTAGTAGCTTATAAGTAGTGGGGGCTACTACTAAACAACACGGGCTTAAGTATTTTGGATCGTGGTCATGGGCTCCAATCGGGTCCATGCCCAACATGTTGTTTGGATCAATAATTCTCGGTAACGGACCGGGCTTAGGGCACGAGATATTACATCTATATTCTCCCTATCACTCTGATTTGTATAACAAGATGGTGATGGAGTTGTTTGTATCTCACGTTTTCCATCTTGAAGTCATCTTGATGCATGTAATTTGGCATTGTCAAGAAGCCTCCTTTTATCATGGACAAGAAGGTAGTGAAAATTTTGACAATGAATCCATTAGGCCACAACAATGCTTTGTGAGATTTAAATTTTTAAATGACTGCCTCGACCTTTTATATAGTAAAGCGGGTAGTTAGATCACGTGGGCCATCAATTTGTGCAGCCTTTTCATCTCCTAGGTCATACCAAAGAGTGCAGATCCTCTGCTGCAGTGCTGTAGTGATGTAATGCACTACAACCGCTCGATCATGCTCGGCTCTTCCCTTGTCTGGTTTGCGCAAAGTTTTTTGTAGAAGGTTATGGCTATCTTCACAATTTTTAGCCTAATGGTTTTTCGAACTCGTATTTTGTAATTTCTTCTAGAGCAGAGTATATATTTCTAAGTTTCCTACCTCATGCACCTCTTGTGAATCCATTTTATGTTTATATCCTTAATGGTCTTCATGAGTCTAAGTTTCTCTTTCTCCATGTGTGGGGCATAGGTTTTCTTCCACAACAATATAACCCCTTTATGGCATTTGCTTTAAGTGTCAAGTATGGAAAGGGTTACCCGAGTAGGTTGATAAGGGGGGAGGGTGGGGATGAACCCTGATCTTTAAAATGGGAGCTCATTGCTTCTACCATAAGATGGGTTCTTTGGCCTTGTATCTCTAACTAGCCGCCTAAAAGACACTTTCTTAATCAGAAGCATTCCATTTAGAAGATGGTTGGTTGGGGTTTGAATAACTCGTCTCTTAAGAAGACAGGTTGTGATTATACAAGGTACTAGGAAGTGTTTGAAGTGAAGGAGGACGATGGTGCCATAGCCCATGTCTGAGATGTTGAGACAATCAAAATTGAGATTGTTTCACCTTGTTAGATTTCTTCGAGACTTGCAAGTCAGATTTGATCATCTGAGTCAAGTGAGTGGATCCTCGCATCCGCCCTTCAATAGATGCATCTCTTGAGCGAATATCTTAGAGAGTGGAAAAGTTAACCTTGTCGATTCTTTCGAGTTCCCTTAATCGAGAAATTTTCCAAAACCCCCAAAACCTCGCATATTCCAAGATAGAATCGTAATATTCATTTTCCCTCAGAAGTCACTTTATTAAGAACCCAACAAATATTTAATAAAATTAATGGGGTTTTCGTAGTCAATATCAATTTTAGTGATATCGCAAAATTTCCTTTGTAAAAAGGAAATTGTTTGGTGATGTATCATTTTTTCCATCACAAATAACAAAATTTTTAGATTGGAGGGATTTGTCATCATCTAAAATTAAAGAATAATCATCCAAAAATATTCACACGTGGAAGGAGAATACCTGGATCCAAAGTGTTCAATGGTTGGGCTTTGCATCAGATGGATTTATTAGACCATGCACTTGAGTCGGAGCATCCTTTGCCAGACCTGAGCTCTGAGACATAGAAGGAAGGGCTTACAGTTGCTTCTACAGATGTTAAGGGATGAAGCGATCCATCCTTTGCCGTCGAGCAGTAATGCTTTCAGCTTATAATGTTGTCCACTTCTTAACTCCCAGGTAGAAATAGCATATCGAAGTTTCAAGCCTTATATACTAGTTATGTAGGTGTGCAGTCACATCTCAGTCCTGAAAATCAATCTAATCACGGTGTCGAGTAGGAAATCAAATAGAAGAGTCAGTGGTTGGAAGCAACATAATATATTATTCTGTGAGGTAAAGCATTGTAGTTCATGTAACTTAAAGGGACTGTAAATTTTAGGCAAGGGAAGACATCGGACAAACATTTTAGCAAGGGGACAAGGAGCCTGCACCCGGCCTATTTTTCCATTGTTTTTTCTTTTTTTGAATGAAAACATGGGGGGATTTACTTAATATGTTGAGTGGTATAAGTATTTTAAGTTTCATGCAAACCAACACATTCCTAACATGTTCATCTAGAAGAGGTCAATTTCAGCGATTCTAAAATCGTTAAAATTTGTTAGTCTTGATGGATATGATAGAGGTCTTAAATTAAGTTGAACTTGGTATTACATCATGGTGATATATTGTGATCTAAATCCCCTAATGTTTCATTTCAAAAAAAAATCAAAAAAATATTCAGAAAATAGGTCGGGTGTAGGAGTTACCTTCACCCGTCGGTGTAGGCTCCTTTTTCCCTTTTAGCAAAAGCAACCTCCATATTCTACTAAATGAGTTGAACAGTTGCCTCAAATATGCCATTAGCGGTAGCAACCTCTACCTCAATGGTTATGACAGTTGAAGCATACTTTGCATACTCTAGGCTCAACTGATATTTTGCCCCCATTTAAGAAAATCTGTCTTTAAAGAACTCAACAATAAGGCATTGGTGAAGGTGGTTCTTATCTATGTGAGTTTCCATACAAATATCTGCCCTCCTATTGTTGCAAGAGTTGTTTTTTTTTTTAATTTTTAATGAATTTTTAGGTTTTTATTAGTATTATGAATTTTAAGGTGCTTTTGGATTTTCTACTATATCTATATTATGTAAATAATATGCATAACAATAATATCATTTTAAATTTTTTATTTTTAAAAATTTAATCTATTTTGAAGTTTTCAATTAATTTTAAATAATATATGATAAAAGAACATGAAAATGATTTATAGTATCTATATGTAAAGAGAAAGAAGATAAAAAGGATGTTTTAATATATATATATATATGGTGATAGAAATACAATAAAAATTAAAATAAATAATTTTTGTGGGTTTTAATTTTTAAAAGAATTTTGGGATTTTTTAATCAAGTGAAAATATAAAATAAATAGAATAGAAATAGATTTTTAAAACCATCTAAAGGTGGAACAAATAAAACTTGGAAAATAGGTTTTTCGTGCTAAAAGGGGGCATAAAAATATAGTGCTATTTTCTATGGAACCTATACCATGTATATCTTATGAAACACTACTTTTTTTTATAAAATTTAATAAAATATGATTTTTAGGGGGTTTTTGTGCTTTTGATATTTTAATTTATAAGTACATTTTTGTGATTTTAATATACGATAAATTGCAAAACAAAAGGCACATGATGTAATGTTTTTGTAATTTTCGGCAATAAAATGGATGTACTATGAAATAAACAAGGTAGGAGGAGCGCTCAAAGTGTTTTTTTTACTTTTTTATGAATAGAAAACAATACGAAAATCTTCCACCAAAATTTTCTCAACGGTATATTTTTAATTTCGAAAAATATTATGTTATGTGCTTCATTTCCAACATTCATAATAAATTCCTAATAATAAATACTTTAGAGTGATCCTTTTCATTTGAAAATTCATTATAAATTCCTCATGCCTGAAAAGTTCTCAAATTCGTCCAGCGAGTTTAGCCACGTAATACAAAATTTATCATCTCAAAAGGCCCAACTAGTAAAGTGTTGTGGCAGCTTAATGATGAGGTTCCATTTACAAAATTCACAGAAAGCCCATAAGCTAAGAGCATCTGGAAAGGAAATCACAGTAAATCTTCAATAGTTGAGGACTTAATACGTAATTTGCATTTTCCATGCCATTTCCACGTACGCCTCAGGTGGGATTCCAAGAAGCCGGGAACTAAAATTTGATTCAATGAAGCACCGAGGGTACGTGTGCAAAATACTCACAGTTACATGCTTGAGTTCTAATGGCTGGATGGAATAATCCCCCTCGATGCTCATAAACACACAAAAGTCAGGCAAAAAATATCTTTTTTGTGTTTTGGGTCTACATGAATAAAATCTGATAAATAATATTAATTAATATAAAATTCAGAGAAAACTCAAAAAATCAATACAATAGGAAGGATGTACTGGTACATACATACTGACATAATATTAGGCATCAATCCTATTTATTTCGCTTAATCTTAGGGTTGGCATGATGATAGGATCGATAAATAAAGTTAAAAATGAAGAAAATCTTAATTATACAAATCATAAATGTATATATATTCATATGTATATATACTTCACAAACATCTTTGATTTTTAATAAATTCATGTTAAATCTTATCAACATGAAACAAACTATGTATGTACATATAACTAACCATGATCAAGAAAAATGCTAAAAAATACTAACACACACGCACACGCACACACACGCACGCACGCACACGCACGCACACGCACACGTACAGAGAGGGGGGGGGGGTAAGGAGTATGTGCTCATGGGACACACAACATCGTGTGCCCTCTAAGTTTTAAATATCCAAGTCCTAGTGTGAACACAATACAACATTAATAAACAATCAACGACTCTGACAGAATGAATACAACATCACTCGATTGATGTGTTACAAAACTCCAAATTACATGAATTTTTAATAGAGTATGTATTTTATAGTATGAATCAGGACCAACGACTTTGATTTGTATTTTAATTTTAAAATATCCAATTTTTAACTGCAGGAACATACTCTTATGTGTGCTCATAGGCACATTTCCTTTTTCTCATGTATATGGCAAAGATACCTAAACCATAGTTAGAATTTGTTTGAATCTAAAAGTCGAATTTCTCTTTCATCCATACATGGATACAACTATGATATCGGATTGTACTCCCAAATATCTACAACAAAAACAATTTCAATAAATTCTTGTTCATATGTGAAACTTGAGTGTTCGAGCTTTATTGTGCATAATACAAATAATGTACATTATTAAGATATTATTTCATGTACATATTTTTGTATTTTCACTTTATTTCTTTTCATTTTATCTCTCTGTTATATAATTTAATTAACTAAAAAAAGAATCAAACTAAAAAATTATAAAATCCATGAAAACAACAAAAAAACCCGCTTGTATATATATGCTCACCTACGCACAGTTGATTATATTATATTGTATTTTCTTTAACTATTAAAAATAAAAACAAATAATATGTAAATAATATATTATTAAAGTAAAATCGAGAAAAAAAAATACAAAACTACCAAAAATATGTATTTTTTACCTGTACATTTTCTTAAAAAATTATTATTCATATGAAATTTATTTCATTTGATTTTGAGGTCTTTATGGGTGTTTAGATCTCATTGTTATATATAATTTCTATGCTTACCACTTTTCATTTGAGTTGATTAGCATTTTATTTTTTATTTCTTATTATAGTTTTTTATTTTGATTTTTCCTATGCTGACACATGGCTCGTTCAACCTTACTCAGTAGAGCCATGCATCTCATCTTCATTGGCTTCCGCCCAGTGACCATCGTAGTCACTGACTGTGCCTTGATGACCTTGGTCAATGCATCGTTAGCCAGTTCACGACTCAATCGTATTGCCTCTCATTAGTCCAGCTTGCATCCCCGTCAGCATCGTGCGTAGACTTGAGTCCACAATGTCTTCTCACGTGTGTGGTCCGACTCAACTGACCCGCATCATTGTAACACACCCTTCACCACTCGCCCACCCCTTTTCAACCACCGTATCACCTACTCTTCCCTCTTGTTGCTTGAGATCAACATACGAGCTCCAATTCTCGTCTCCCTTGATCAAACCCTAATGGCTCTTGATTCCCTTAGTATATAGACTTTGGTCCAATCAATCAAGTCTCAGCTGCTTTTTGAGAGGTTATAGCTCTACCTCTTAATCTCTAGCTTCCATTCCTTTCCTCCGTGACAACGAGAGGAAATTTTCTTGAGGCAACCACTATACATGAGAAGGAGTCGCACATCTGCTAATACTTATTTAGATCTGTGCTACGAGGTTCCTCATAAGCTTCTTAGGGTTTTTTGGTTGAGTCGTCATTCATTGAGGTAAAAAATGGAATTATTTGAAGCACCATGCACCTGTTTCATGTATAAAGTTCTTTTTTCATTCATTTTGTTTCACCCTCTTCTTTCTCGTATTCACTGCACATCATTTTCTTCCTACGTTATATCCCTTATTCTCATAGTTCCCTCTTTGTTGCTTTGTGTACCCATCGAATAGCTCTGACGCCATCACATCATCTCTTTTGTATGCGCTTCACTTCTATCTCTCGCTATCACACAACCTCGCATTACAAACGGCGATTGGAGGAGATGATCCCTTTCGTTCGCACATCACATGAGAACCACCTGCATGTACCCCTTTTACCTTTGTTCTCATTCAATGAGCTCCCCACAACTTGGATCTACCTAGCCATTTTGGGATCAAATCAACTTCTACTTTCAGAAGCTTGACTGGAGGAGGTTCGACCCGCTACGTCACCATCAACCACATGGGACTTGATGCACATTGTATCTCAGGAGCATCCTCCCCTCACCGGACATGACAACCACTAAATAAGAAGATTAAGGTGACTTCTGATCCAAAAGTCCCTCACATAAGCATCATAAAGGTCAGGAGCCCTTTTAACCACTTGATCGACATCTAAAGCTCGTCAGCATGCCACATGCAAACATCTTAGCCACCAAATTATAGGAAGAGAGAGAGAGTGATATAGAGAGAGATGTGCCATCGTTAGGGATTGTACCCATTCGATCGAGTTATCCTGCGTATTAGTATCACTCCACACGACAACATAAGAGCCACACTATTGGGCCACCATCCTTCGAATAGCTATCTAATCAGTGAGGGGAAGTCACATGCATCTAGTACGTGACTTGGATAAATTACGCACATACACTTGATACTCTGGGAATTTGTAAAAAGCCTACTGCCATTGCAACTAAGGCACCTAATCAATGCCTAAGGGAGGGGAAAATAGTAGCCAAACCTGTCTATTTTTCCGTTATTGCAAGTAAGTTCCTCCATCTAACACAGCAGAACATAGGATTACATATAATAATATCAAAGTATGAAAGTGGACCATAAGTAGTGGGGACTACTATTAGACAACGTGGTCTCAAGCATCTGGGTTGTGGTCAAGGGGCATAAGCAAAATAAGTTGTGTTGACAAGTTGTCCTTGATACCGACTCAAGTCTAGGCTTGAGACGTTACATACATTATCATAGAAGGCTCCTCTTCTGATAGTGGAAAGTGCTACCCAATTGGTTGATACACCCCTACCAATAGAGATAGGAGGAAAGTGCCACCCAACTGCATGCAACCACCACTATCACTAAGAATAAGTGATGGGCCATTGCGCGGAGATGATGTTGTACATACAAGTGGGGGTGACTGTAACACCATAAATATTGTCCCACATCTAGTAGTATCAATGAATGAGAGTGGGTTATAAGTATTGTGGGCCATTATTAGAAACATAGGCTTGAGCATTTTGGAAAATCAAGAAAGGGTCCAGTTGGGCTCAACATCAATGAGTCATGTGGGTCAGTTGTCCTCGATAACCACTCTGGCCTAACTCCCGGTTGTTACACTCCAAGTGCAATCCGAAGTTCTATTTTTAAAACATTTGCAGAAACACCCGTGACTTTTGTATTTGAACATTTTCCATACTTTCTTAACATGTAGTTTTTTTGCACTATGTTCTTTCATTTGTGCTCTTCATGTAGAGACATGTTTCATTAACGTTCTTTCATTTGTGCTCTTCATGTAGAGACATGTTTCATTAACTTCGAAGCACAAAAAATATCTATAAATTTTTGAGTGAAATAGGTGATTTTGACTTTTTGTATCAATATTAAATCTATTTATTAGTATTCTGAACTCATTTTTGGTATGTAGTGTGTTTTTAACTTAGGGTTTACTTTGTGGAAAAAGATACTTGATAAATATTTCATTTTGTAGTCTATGGAATTTATTTTGTGGAATGGTTATATGATTTTTCTTGGGCACAATTTATAAGAATGTTGAAATCTAAAAATATCTTTTTGATTGTTCTCTGAATTATTTATATCTGAGAATTAGTTGATGCCTTTTTATCGCGCTTTAACATTTATAAAAACTAAAAAAATCGTTTTTGTGCACTCTATTTGTTTGTTTTTTAATTAATTCCCTTCATTGGTTAACATTAAGAAAATTATAGTATACTCCTTTCATATGGTAGTTTATCATATATTTTTGACATAAATTGATATAACACTTATACATGAAAAACATAAATTTTGAAAACTTCTGAAAACCTAAACAATTCATATATTGTCCAAACAAAATTTAAAAAATGGTGTTTTGAAAAACCTTGTGATACGCAGATTATAGGAAAAATACACCCTTAATTTTTGGAGAGCCTTTTGTACCTAAATCCCATTTCAAGCCACTTTGTAAAATACTTAGAAATTATAGAACCCTGAAAATATTTTATTTAAATTTTTATTATATTTTTATCACATTATTACCTTAAAACCCATTCTTTCCTCGTTTTTTAAACATATTGGGTAAATCACTTTATTTTTGTCTTATTATATTTAAATTTTAAAAAATTAAAAGAACCTCAAACTGTTAAAAAATAACATTAAAAATATAAATTACAATAGCAAAATCTAAAAATAAAAATACTTTAAAAATATAAAAATATTATAAATCAAGTTACTTGATTGAACACATTAACTTAGACACTATTACTTCACTTTGAGATGCCTGCCTCGAGTTCGACCTGAACTTGCTTAGTAAAAATAAGAGTTAAACACATCCTTTACTTTATAATCGAGCCTTGACAAGCACTACATACTGAACACTTGTATACATGGTAGCGGTTGAGATGGAGGTTAACTCCTCTTGATCGAATGGTGGCTACTGAGCCACTTTGTATTTGCTTCATGCAGTGGATGATGTTGAGGCTTTCGATCAGGTTCGTTGATCAATATGTAGTGGAGATTGACCAAGAATGGGTCAATTAACGACCCTCAAGTTGCATCTTCTTAATCTTCTTTATTCAAGCAGAGTGCGAGGGGTTGAGCACCTCCAATGATCTTTTACTGACCTAGACTATGTCTTGAGTCTTTGTCAATCTCCAGGTGCTCTTGCAATGAAAATGTGTCTCATCTCAATTCGAGTCGGACTAGGTCTGCTTAACAATCAGGAATAGGTGAAAGGGATTTGAGATCCTCCTTGTGGGCGAAGGACTTAAGGAGCAAACTTCAATTAGCGAACCTAGCCGGAGGTGTGATATTATGTACGAATGGGTGGAGAAGCATATCAGCGACAAAAGCGAGAAGGATTGGAATCTTGGAGGAGCACTATTTTTTGCCTCAAATGGTGGGTGAAACACTGTGTAAATCAGCAAATCCCAATGGTTGTTATTGTAAGGTAGCAATACCTCTTTTGAATCACAACACAAACGAGTTACCTCTGGTCATTGCTCAACCACAAACTCTTGGAGCGGTCACCTCCATGGAGCTCGAGGACTAGATATTGGATAGGGAAATGATGGACGAAGCATCCAAAGGAGTTGGGTTTCACTTTATGTGAGGGCGCTAGTGTTTTGGGATCAGAGAGGGGACAATGCATGGAGATAAAGCATGCGAGTGAGAGTAGAGGTCAGGAGAGCGGTCTACGTTGACGGTGTTCTGACATGAATTAACATTGTTGACTGAGGTTACCAACGGTGGAGATCATGTGGCAAGAGGGCGGGACATGAGCGAATGTGGGGCCAAATATCGTAGTGGACTAAGCGATGGACTGCCGCATCAAGGCACCAAAATATACACTAAATGAAAAAAAATAAATGATAAATATAAATAAAATATTAAATAAAGTCAAAATAAAAAAATTAACCAACATAAAAGTTGCCATAAAGGATATGTATGATGAGACTTCATCCTGTGTAAGGATCCAGTTTAGGAAGATTGATTATTTTAACTCAGCATTGATATGTATCAAGGTTTAGTTTTAAGTCCATTTCTTTCTACTTTGACTATGAATGAGTGGACCGGTCATTCAGGATGAGATATCTTGGTGTATGTTGTTCGTCGATGATATTGTGCTGATTTTTTGATGAGACTGGACATGGAGTAAATGAGAAGCTTGAGGTTTGGAGACATGCCTCAGGGATAAAAGGATTATGTATAAATAAGGCTATGACTGAATATAAAGAGTGCACATTTGGTAGAAGCAGTGGAGACGACAACATATAGAGGAGATATTCTTTTTTATACTTGTGATTTATTTTCAACATGATGAAGAAATCGATGGATATTTTACCTATGGAATACATACATGTTGGCTAAAGCGGAGATGAGCCTTTAATGTTCTTTGTGATAAGAATAATCCTTTGAAAATCAAATGAAAATATTGCAAAATAGCCATGAAACCTGCTATGCTCTATGGATCTAAATGTTGGTTTAAGAACAATATACATGCATTGAATGGCAATAGCAGAAATGAAAATGTCACGATGGATGTGTGGTCATACACGAAAAGATCAGATTCAAAATAATGCAATCAGAAGAAAAGTTGATGTACATATGATAGAAGATAACATGAAAGAAAACCGCTTAAGATGTTTCGAATGATTGGACTAAAAATAATGCTCAGCACGATTTTTTCAAGCTGATATGAAGTGCTGATGTCATTTCTGGGTTTGATTCAGTTCAAACCGGTGGTCACATCGATTTTAAAACCCTGGAACATGCTATATCTTGGGATTAGGCTCCTTTGTCCTCCGTCCTAAATGGCTTGACCCCACTCCAGTTCTGCATCGAATCAGCTCAAGAGCCCTAATGGCGACCTCCTCCTCAACTCCTCCCGTCGCCGCCGTCACCCCGATCTCCTCCGCCGTCAACATCCTCGAGTCCCGCAAAACCCTAATCGACGGCTGCCTGTCCCTCCTCCGTTCCCTCTCCGATAACCTCTCCGCCCTCGATGCATCCATCGCCGCCCGCTCCTCCGCCATCGACTCTCGCCTATTGTCCCTCGACTCATCTACCGCCCAAACCCTAACCTCCCTCGCCGATCGCGATACTTCCCTCTACGCCGCCGCCGCCGCCCTCGTCGACAGCCGGAAGGCCGCTGCCCTGGTGGAGATCGAGTCCGCGGGGGAAGGAAGTTCCCGGGATGTGAAGGACGGTCTCATCAGGAGGTGCAGGTGGATGGACTCCAAGGGCCTGTGGAGGTTCATTTTGGGGAGGAGGAAGGACCTCGGGATCCTGAAGAAGGAGATCCCCGGGGCCGTCGCGGAGGCAGTAGACCCGGAAAGATTGGTTCTTGACACGGTGGAGGACTTCCTGGCCCACGGCGAGGAGGCAGCGGATCGGTTCTGGGCCTGCGGGTTGCTGCTGAAGGCGCTGCTGGACAAGGAGGGAGGCAGGGATGGCGTGGTCGCACGGGGTATTGCGGCCAGGGCGGCGGAGGTTGCGGAGGAATGGAAGGGTAGGATGGAGGGGAAGGGGGAGAACGTTGGGGGATCGGAGGGACAGATGTTCTTGCAGTTCGCGGTGGCTTTTGGGGTGTGGTCGCGTGTGGAGTTGGCATTCCTGAGGCGGCTGGTGGTGGAGTTTGTGTCATGGAAGGAGGTGCCGAAGTTGGCAGGAGCTATCGGATTCGGGGAGATGATGGGAGGTGAGAATCATCGTACATTTTTTCCCGTCGATAGTTTGGTACTAGTGTTGTGAATTTTGTCTCGAAGACCGATGAAGAGAATTTCATTTCTCATTTAAAACACAATTTCTGTCAGGTAATGGTGTGGTTCTTGAAAATGGCTCAAACCATCTATACGCAGGCTAATTTTTAACTTGAGAATGATGAGAGAACTGTAATTAAGCTGTATTCATTAGCAAACTTTTGTTGGTTTGTGTTTATAATTGTACAGTATCATACTCCCTGGAGAATGCACGGCATTGTAGCAATTAGGTGTTAGGTTAGAGATGGAAACTGTCCCGAGTCTTTGATCAACCGCTACTCCGGTTGGTTTGAAGTCTGTGTAATAATTTAGGGGTCTCTTTTGCAGATATGATCAGTGAGGTGATTGGGAAAGGAAAACAATTGGAAGCTGTATACCTTGCCCATGAAACTGGTATGACTGACAAGTTTGCTCCTGCAACTCTTCTCAAGACATACCTAGAGAACTCCAAGAAAAAAGCAAAAGATACCGCAGAAAGTGGCAAAAACTCCGAATCTGTCAAGGTGAATTGTTTATGCTGTCTGTTTCCGAGCTATCTTTTCGAGATTTCTGTTGGGTTGATTTTTGATACTGTACTTAATGATGTCTTTGCTCTTGCCCGTGCTTTCTCCTTGCAAACTGTCTACTAAGCAAGCGTTCCTTTAATTGATCAATAAATTTCCTGGCCCAATTGACAAATCAATGAACATGGAACTCAGAGAAGAGCCAATGCTTAATTCGTTAGGACCCGGATTGCCTCTTCTTGAACCATTTCACACCCAAGCTCCGAAGCTTTCCACTCTGGTTGTGTAGCTACCTAACGATGCTGTCTAACCTCTCCCACTTCCTAGCTGCCATGCAATCAGACATGATAACCTTAACACCTACTGTACTGCTACTCCACTGGTAAGACAGATGACATGTCAGCCCTTTCAAAGCTTGAAAGGGAAGAACTTGTAGTCCAAATCATGGAAATCCACCTTCAATAATATATTGAAATGGCCGTTCCATGATCCATCTTTCTCTCAGTGAGTTTACATTCCAAAAAAAGTGGCCCATTTGATTGAAGAGTCATTTTCCTAATGCAATGATGTAAAAGTCGGTTGAGTAGTCTGAGTAGTCGAGTCAGTGGGGTGGACTGACTATTGACTTCAATAGTCGGTCGACCGACCAATCGATTGATTTTTGCTTGGAAGTACCATATATTTTATATATTTTTTTATTTTAAAAAAGCAAGTTTTTTTAACATGCTCAATGTTTTATTTCCTCATAAAGGACATGCATGATAGGGCTTTGTCTTGTGTAAGGATCCCGTCTGGGAAGACTGACTATTTTGACATCAACATTGGTTTACATCAATGTTTAACTTTGAGTCTATTTATTTTTACTTTGATTATGGACGAGCTGACAAGTCTCATTCAGGATGAGCTACCTCGGTGTATGTTATTTGCTAATGATATTGTGTTGATTGACGAGACTAGAGATGGTGTAAATGAGAAGCTTGAGGCTTGGAGACATGCATTGGAGACTAAAGGATTTTGTATAAGTATAGTTAAGACATAATATATGTATTAGAGGCCATAAATATATAAGAATATATGTATAAGAATGATTTATCTGTACAACAATGATAAAATATTTTTTCACATTAAGTATGGTTGGCTATATGGATTCTTTGCCTCCATTCGGATCTATCTTGGGTCATTCTCAGGCTTCGATCCAAAACACTAAGATCCCTTCGGATAGTCTCATTCCAATACTTTTTGGGCCTTCCTCGCCCTCTATTAGCCGGCTCAACATCCCAAAATTCACATCCCCTAATTGGTGCATCAACCGACCTCTTTGTAAATGGTCAAACCATCTTACATGGTTTTCTGTCATCTTATTCTCAATCGGAGCTACACCAATTTTCCTTTTGACCACGTAATAAAAATGATTTATCTGTATATAAAAAAAATGGCGAAGCCTTCTCCCACTTTAAGTAAGGCCGGCTACATGGATTCTTATCAAATCCATGTTGAAAGATCTGACTATTTTTTATGCTGGCTGTCGGCTACCTAACGCAACCCTCCTCAAGGGGGATTTGAACCCTGGTATTTTTGATAGTAGGCACACTGCTCTACCACTAGACCATTGAAATGGGTACACATTTATTTGTATATAATAGTTGAAAAATTTAAAATCATATGAGATAGACACCTTTGCTTGTTTCCCCTTAATTGACCTTAATGAAAAAAATTAAAATCAAGTAAAGCTCAATTAAATCCAATAGTCGTTTGATTGACGATTAGTCCCTTAGTCAGTGACTTGGGCGACAGAGCATTAACTAACGATTTCTGCAACTTTGGTCATGGCAGGTCTGCAATCTATCATATATGTCCATATAAGGAGGTTCATAACATGCTTTTTTTGGGTTATCACAAGACCTCTATGGTTCCTGGAAAACTCAATCCCAAGGAAGTATCGTAGTTTGTCAAGGCCCTTAGTGACAAACTTTTTTTTTGAGGCTTCCCTTAGTGACAAACTGCCGTCCAAGGAACTCCTTAGCTTTGCTGATACACTGTAAGTCATCTCCTGTAACAATGATGTCATCAATATAAATCAGAATGACAGCCTCTCTGTGTCCTGTGTGCAAAGAGCAGGTGTTCTGCATTCGATATCTTGAGCCCCTATTGCTCCATCAAGTTCGAGAGCTTCTGGAACCATTATCTGGGACTTTATAAATAGCCCATTGAACTATGCATATTTTTGACACTACCCCTCAGTAGCAAACCCAGGTGGTTGCTGCATATAAACTTCTTCATGCATGTCGCCATACAAGAAAGCATTCTTGACATCAAGTTGGAAAAGTAACCAGTCTCGTACACAACAATAGAGAGGATGCAAAGAGTAGAATGGCGAACTACGACGGAAAAAACATCCTGATAGTTATATGTCTGAGTGAACCCACATGCCACAAGCCTAGCCTTGTAGTGGTCAATACCACCATCTACTATCTACTTCATTGTAGAGACTCATTTGCAGCCAACCATAGAAGCTCATGCCAGTGCAGTAACCAAGTCCTATGTGCCCTGTGACTGAAGTGTAACCATTTCCTCCCCCATAACAAGATGCCACTGATTGTCTCGCATATATTCTTGATAAGTTCGTGGGATTGCAACAACTGACAGTCCCACCACTAACTTTTTGAGATCCTTTGATAGATGCCCTAGTGAAATATGGGTTGTAAGAGGATACATAACACTCATACACCTCCTCTTTCGAAGAGTAAGTGCTGATCAAGATCCTCTAGATGATCTCCTCATGTATAGAACTCTCGTAAGGTACTTCAGACTCAACATGTAAAGTCTCCTGCTGTACAAACAGATCAACAATGCCATTAATAGAAATCAAGTGCTCAAAATTTACCTGAGATATGCTGGATAACGGGGAAGGCACAGGAGCATGGGATACAATAGTCAATTTGCGAATGTAATAATGAGGCATAGTCTAAGCCACATGTGGAGGAGATGGAGGTGTGGTGGGAGGTGGAGGCGAAGGAGGAAGTGGAATGTAGACCTCCTTGCCAGACTCAGATGAAGTCATCCTGTCACATGTAGGAGAGAAATGCATAATCGATTCAAAGAAAGTGACGTCAACACTGACATAGTATTTCCGTCCAACATGATCAAATCACCGGCACCCTTTGTGGACTTGGAGTAGACAACGAAGATGCACTTTACAACTATAGGTGAGAGTTTGTCATGACCATGAGTCATGTTATGATCAAAAGTTACTAAGCTAAATACACAAGGTTAGAAAGAAAAGATCCTTATCGGGAAACACAATTCGGAAAAGGTACGTAATATTCCAACATGAAGGATGACATAAGGTTGATTAGGTAGCAGGCAGTGAGGACAACAAACCGAAAAGAGTAGGGAGCATGACTGCCGATAAGAAGAGTCCTATAAGTTGATAACATTTGCATTCTACAATGCCGTTCTACAAGTTGACAACACAAGAAAAATTCAAGAACAAGTAGTAGAGCACCAAATATATAAGAAATCTATCTCTAAATGCAATGAAAATGATGAAAATTTCCTTAATGAAGCCATATCTAAAGCCAAGAAGAAGTCGCAGGCAATAACAAAACGATATGGCAAGATAGAAAACCGATATCGGCGAATACAATCGATTAGTGGAAAGTTGCATTCAAAACTTCAAATTTTGATTGATATCACATAATCTGAAATATCAACTACTATATATCGACCGGTATCGAGGAAACCAACATACATAGTAGTATCAATATCGACCAATATCCTATAGACAATATATCATTGATATATCTTTAATATATCGATGGTATTTGAATCCATGTTATACTGTGCATCCCTCTTGCTGGTTGGTGGATTAGGGACCTGTGGTGGAGACTAGAGATAGGGGTTCTAAGAGATCGAATATGTAGTTTAGGTGATGTCTTGGTCAAGTTGGGGCGGTCCTCTCGACCGTCCTTCAATGTCTATATTCAGGTTGCTAATGAAGGTGGAGAGGAAGATTCACACCATTAGAAGAAAGGTTTCTTGGAAAGAGTCAGAAGAGGGAGGGCATGGCACTTGTTTGATTTAATGAAAATCAGTATGCATGCTTAAGAGATGAGGGTTGACTGTTGGGAATCTAAGGCACTTAAATGATACATTGTTTTTTTTTTCAGGCTCTTAAATGATACATTGTTGGTCATGCGGATTAGGTTGCTATTAAGTGAGGGAGGAAATTTGCATGACAAGATTATGGAGATGTGCCTATTGAGGGAGGAAGTTTGCGTGACAAGACTATGGGGATGCGCTATGAGAGACCTCCTTGGGGGAATGGGCGTCTCTGCTGCACAGATCTTCATTTTTCTGGAAGGGCTTGATGCGCGTGCTTCCTGTATGTTGAAGTATGTAATAAAAGAGGTAATTGGATCTCTCCAGGATCCAATTACCTCCCAACTCATGTTTAGTCTCACATCTACTATTGTGGGAATTGGGCATGTCTGTGGGGCTATATAAGGAGCTCCACACCATCTGTACTCAATGAGAAAAGGAATAGACTATCAGCCCTTTGAGGCCTTCTCCCGTGGTTTCATCCCGCTCCTTAGGGAGTAGGGTTCCACATAAATCCTTGTGTCAATGTTTTATCTTTTTCATATATTATGCTATGATTATCTATTCGCTTCCGCATTATTGGATTTCAACATGGTGTCGGCGCAAGTCGATTCTAGGATTTTATTGTGAAGATTTTAATTGATCCGATTAATGATTTGTTCTTGAGGATTTTATTACATTCATGTTCAATATGTTTCTCATGTTCACGACGGCTCTATTCAAGGTTGCAGAAAGTGGTAGTCGATACTCGGTTGGCGAGGTCACTGACTAAGGATTAATCGTCAGTCGGTCGACTAATCAGATTTAGTCGACCATTAGTCGATTTTGTAGTTTTTAATTATTTTAAATATATAAATCATTTTTATACATAGATTTGTACATTTTCTATACTTTCGTAATGAGATAAAAGAAGTAATTGACTTTAAATATAACATTATTCCATATTAGAATAAGTTTGCTTATGTATTAACATAGATTTGTATATTTTCTATACTTACATAATGAAACAAAAGAAGTAATTGACTTTAAATATAACATTAAACATATTGGAATTAGTTTGCTCTAAAAAAGCAAAAAAAACAAGCTTGATGTAAAAGTTGGCTGATTAGTCGACCGACTAGTCGGGCTGTCCGACTAATGGCTGGCTAGGCCTAGTCGAGTCGGCTACCCCTTCTCCCCCCGACTCGACTAGTCGGCCTAGTCGGTCGATTTTTACAAGCTTGGCTCGATTCAGCCGATACAACGGTTAGGGTTCAAGCATTGGAACCCTACATCTCACAATAGAGTGCCGCCATCGCCAACCTCCTTCCTCTAGCCAGGGTTCCAACGTGGGAACATCTCCTTGCTGCTTGTTCGATTGTTCTATTGGAGAAGGGGCTCCGCAGATCTTCTTTTTGGGAGCATGTACTCCCTGCACGATACCTCCAATGCGTGCAATCTCCATGCTATAGGCTTTGTGAACCCTAACATGTCAAGGCAACTTCCTACGATGATCACCAATGATGGCTCCCAACGGACCTTACGCGCGAAGGCCCCTTTCTCCAGCAAACCCAAGCGCATGTGGCGCAGGGTTTGCCACTATCTCCAGCAAACCACGTTCGTTGGAAGCGTAAGGAGGTGTACCTCCTCTCCAGCCAGTCGCTCCTCAAGCTCCTCCAGGTAGAGCCCCACCGCAACCCTATTGCAGGCAAAGGCCATACCTGCCTCCACAGCGACGCCTCCTACCTCCTATGTGCGAGAAGAACCCCAGCCTTAGCGATACTCCCACTCACTAGCGGCATAGCGGATCCTCTCATCCAATACTTGCACGAAGCTCGCCTTCAAGGTGGTACAATCGATCCACTCCAGTAGCCAACACATGTTGCCACCTTCTGTTACAAGGCCACACGCATCCATAGCTCAGGCCCAGGGCCTCAAGTTCCAGGTGATCCCTTGACGGTCCCTTTCTCCCACAAGTTCCAGGCGGTGACGTCAATGAAGCCCCATCGAGGGGGCAACACAAAAGAGAAAGGGGGGCCCTTCTAGTTAAAAAGGAGGAAAAATGCCGATTAAAAAAAGAAAGAGAGAGAGAGATGAAAGCAAAAAAAATGAATAAAAAAATGGATGGCTACAAAAAATTCTTTTGAAAAAGGTGCATACAAAAAAAATCGTACACGACAAAAAAGTGAAAAGCCAAAAAAATTGTTGAACAACTTGGAAAAGGGGGAAAATAAGAAGAAGAGAATAGCTGAAAAAAGTGAAATGACTATGAAAATGCTGATTTGTGAAAAAAACACAAAAAAATTGCATGTTTTTTGATTTCTCCTGACTTGATCCATGTTCTGATTCTATCAAGTATGTGAGAAAGGGGGAGCCAGATTCTTCAGAACTTTTGCATATCTACGATTGACAGACCGTCACTCCAGCTTTCTATAGATCATCCATCTTCACCGAGCATCAACTTATTTGTTAAGGCGCATACTTCTTTTGCGACCCGACTACTATTCTGCGCTGGACTTATTCTACAATGATTCTTCTTTAGGCACAATGACTTTATAAGCATGGCATGAAGGATATGGGAAAATCCTTAAGCACATCACAAAAGCGTGAGGATCACATCAAATGCGATCGGGAGCGACTAGTCGCACTAGTTGCTCCGGGAAGCGGGATTTAAAAAAATTTAAATGATGAAGCCACATGATCCAAGAACACTTCTCGGATCTTTTCATCTAAACCACAAATAAGTATTAGGTTTACCTCTTGAAGGGTGGTTGCGATCGAGTCTCTAAACGAAAAGGCTCCTGTCTCAAGTCCAATCCGATGGAGGAGACACTTGCGAGCGCGCTGATGAAACGCGTGCACCTCGAAATCCATGTTGATGATCTAAGCGACGAATCTCCTGATCTCGTCTTACGAGATCCGACGTCTGCTTCACGAGCGAGGTGCACCGAATGAGACGGAGATCCGCGAGCAAATGATCCGGCTGCATAACGACGATGCGGCAGCGATGACGATCCTCTCTAGGTCATCGCGTGGATGGCTACATTTTGAGAGAGAGAGGACGTATAGAGAAAGAGAGAGCATATGCTGTTGTAATTTGAAGAGCAAAGGTTGCCTCTTCTTATATGGTATTTTGGGAGTCCATGGATCCCAATCCATGGATAACACAAATCCAATGGATAAGATTGATTTGTGTTTCTTTCATTGATCATGATTTTGTTGTAAAAACACAACAACAATTAATTAATTAAATTAAATATATATATATATATATTAAATGATAACCAATCTAAATAATTTCTAATTAAATCAATTATCCACGAAGATAATTAGGAATGAGGGAGACATCCTCCCATAAAGGGGTGGATGGCCACCAACTCCTATTAGGAGTTGTGGCAGTCCACCCTCACAATATGGAAGGGTGGACTCCTCCTATTATCGTGGAATCCAATATTACATTATAATCTCCAACTTTTGCAACAACACTTGTTGCAAATTATTTCACAAAAATAAATCCAATTTATTTTGTGAACATTGCAATCTGCCATTAGAAAAATTGTGAATCACATTCACAACCCAAAATAAAATGTAAATTACATTTTCAATTAATTGTCTAATATGAATCCAATTCACATCAACGTTTAAATCGTAAATGTTATTTACAAATAGCTCTCTTATATATTATAAATCACATTTATAATATATAATTAATATGGATAGTGCTTTCCACATTATTCATATCCATGATAATTAAATCATATTTAATCATATTGGATCTCTATTCTCATGTGCCCAAATAATATGAATCACATTCACACTATTTACATCTTTGATAATGAAATCATATTTAATTATTTTAGATAACTCTCTTTATATGTCTAAATAATATGAATCAAATTCATATTATTCATGATAATTAAATCACATTTAATTATCCATTTCTCAATGCTCGAATACATATATCAACAATGAAATTATCTTCGAACTCTTTCAAGGATAATGCGCTTTCTCCGTTGATACTTGGAGATAAGGATAGGGAGATTGTACATTCCACGTATAGTGACTTGGATATTGAGATCATATCTCAAATCCATATTTTGCGGACCTCCCATAGATGTTTGATTAAATAAAAAACCGTAAATCTAATCTTCTTTTTGCATCTGAATCACATTCAGATCACTATCCAACATTTGGACCAAGATCAGATTACTTCTCTATTGAGAGGAGTCACTAAAATCCAAACCCGTTTCATCACTCCCTAGGAATGGAAGTGTCATGGTTATACAATCGTTTATGATCACATCACCGTCAGGTATTCTTAATACTCGATGTTGGAAGTTTCTCATTTGAAGACCTAGAATATTGGAAGACCTAGAATAAACCTGAAGTTTTAGATCTTTTTAGACTGTCTTCTTCATGGATTTATCATTAAGTTTCTCATTTGATCATTGGGAGTCGGTATCGATTATATACCTTCCAAATTCATATATCATACCTAGGTGTTGATCATATACTTTCCAAAAGCTTATATCAAACCTTACAAATTCAATCAAGCTTCCAAAGCGAGATGACCGCGCACGGAATTTGATCCTTCCCAATATCTCATGAGTGAGCTCATTTCTTCCGGTTCAGTAAATGAACCTGTATGATCCCTTTGGGAAATCATATTACTCATATGCCCTTGCTTGCACACCAGCGCGCTGGTGTATAGACCTTGATTAGGTCATCAACCTAATGATCTGTCAAATGTACATACTCAGACATATAGTAACACATCTGCCCCCGGTCAGAGGATGCGTGCCTATATCTCTTTGACCTAACTAATCTGACACCTCCAAATCTCTATTCCTATGCAGAAGACATGCATCAAAAGGTCGGTCGGATATTAACCTTTAAAGAAAGGATTATCTTCTCATTCTCATATTGGAAATCCTCTATTAATAATCATTTGACGGTGCTTGATGAGTGCTCAATTTAACTCTTTAGATATTCATCCAAGCACCAGCTTCTATGATTCAACAATTGAATCAACATTTGTATGATCATCAAGATGACCATTGTACATAACCTTAATTGTACTAAAGGACCTATTATGCAAATTAATTATTCTTTAAGTCAGATCATGGGATGATATTTGCAATAACATTTAGGGATATTTACACCTATAACCCTAAGTAATTTCGTAATTACCCAAAAAACCCTCTATAATCATGAGTTACACCTATGACCCTGAATAGTGCTCAACTCTTACATTCATAATCCTGTGTTAACTTCCATCCAAAATTCCGTTAATTATAACGGTATCCGTAAATATTTTACATTTTATACCTTTTAAATTACATAATTTACGAATGACCCCTCTTCTTCATATTCCAACCACCCAACCTCCTCTCTGCCGACCACCTCTTCCTCCCCTCTGCCAGCCTCCACCAGTTGAGGCCCCACCGACAACAGTAAGAACTCGACGGTTGTTGCGTCCTCCCCAGCAGTAAGAACCTGATTGCTCGTAGTAAGAACTCAACGCATGCTGCAATACGCAGCAAGAGCTCGACGCCTGCAAGCCCCTCCTCTCCCATAGGTCGCCCATCTCCTGCATAGCCCCCCCCAAACCCGTGTCGACCTCCTGCACAAGGAAGGAAATATCGATATCGATATCATTTTGATACAATGTCGATACCGATATATCGGCGATATATCGACGCATATCGCCGAAACTCGGTATCCATTAGGCATTTTCTCCTGTCGATACCCGATATCATCCATATCGGCGATATATCGGTGACCTGTCGATACCGATATATCGACGATATATCGCGATATGGCGATCCCTGCTCCTGCTGGCAGCAATCGAAGCCTCCCTTGCCCCCGTGTCGACACCAGCAAAGCCCCCCGGTGTCGACCTCCTGCAAAGGCCACCGCCCCTAAGCCGACCTCCTACAATGCACCCCCCCGACGCTAGGTCGCCAGCAGTCGAAGCCCCCCCCTCCCGCCGCTTGCCCATCCAACAATCGCGTCCCCCCCACCCCATACCCACCCACGGACCTCCTGCAAAGCGCGCCCCCTGTCACCCCCCACCGCTGACCTCCTGCAAAGCCCTTGCGCTAACCTCTTGGAAAGCCCCCCCCACTCCCTCCTGCCCCGACACCGACCTCCTGTCCCAATACCACCACCCCTCCCCTCGGCGTCCTGCAAAGCCCCCGCATTGACCTCTGGAAAGCCCCCCTCCCCCACGTCGACCTCCTGGAAAGCCTCGCAACTCCACAGTAGCCGACCCCCCCCCCCCCCCCCCCCCCCCCCCCCCGCGCGCGTCTCGACGACCACAGTCAAAGCCCCTGTCCCTGTGGGGAACCCAACACACACACACCCACCACGACTGAAGAAATTACTTTTTTTATGTTGATTAATCATAGCCGTTAGATCATGAATTAGTTTGATTAACTCACTTATATAGTTAGATCAACTCACTTATATAGTTGAATTATTGAACTAAAGTAACAGAAGGTTATAGATATAAACGAAGCACTTATTCATGGTTCAGGGAGTAATTCGTGATTATAGAGAGTTTCTGGGGTAATTATGAAATTACTCAAGGTTACGTGTGTAAATATCCCTAACATTTATTGCATAATGGCTCGCTGTGGGCTCGCATGTCCAATAATCTCCTACTGGCCCAAAGAGCCACTAGTGAGCTAATCTTTAAACCCACACTCATGTGACAATCATAGGCTATTTAGAAAGCTAACTAGGTAAGCTGATCAGTCACTCTGTTCCTGAGAGACTACACCAAGTCCTTTCATGACACTTGCATATCTCCTAGTAACGGTGCTCGCATCCAATGCGAATGTTGCATCTTATGCAACTATTACTCAATTTTGAAGCAGTTATAGTGTCTGACACTACGACTTAGTAATAGTTATAACCAACATGTAATTTCTATTATCTTTATTAGAATACTCTTATTCCTGGAGATCTCTATCTCCTAAGGTATCTGCATTTAAGACCTTTTAGATCACTATTTATAAAGTCTTAAGTTCTTGAAGATAAGACTTAGAGATCACTATCTCTAAAGTCTTGTCATTTTTGAAGATATTGTTATTACTGCAATCAAGTGTTTTATTTCTATAGTAGGGTTTACTACTCCCACTGCATGGCAGACATCTGACTTTTGCACACATCTAACATACATCCAGCTTCTCATAACTGATGCACAAGGGCAAGCGGTTTTAGCATTCACTTTCTCAACGCTTTGAGGTTCTATCCCTTCAGATAGGTCGGTACTATATCTTAAGGGAAGGAAGCCTTCCTTTAGGTTTTCGAAGAATGGAACATGTCCAAAGTGTGCCACTTAATGTGACAGTCCAAATACCTTCTTATCTATGCTTATTAACATCTTCAGAACTAAAATATAAGAGGTGTTCTTGAGATCATATCTCAAGGTTATAAAAACACTTGGTTACATTTGGTTGATTGGTCAACGGTTTCTACCCCGACTAAAGAGGGTGGTTTGGGGGTTTTGAAACTGGGAGATATGAATAGGGCGCTGTTGGCGAAGTGGGTCGTTAAGATCTGGGGCCCTGACATGGATCTATGTTCCACTCTGATCATGTCAATCTATGATGTATCTTCCTCCTTGTCGGTCCGCGCAGCAAGAGGGGGTTCTTCATCTGCGTTCTGGAAAGGGATTTGCTCGGTGTTGGCGAATCTGATGGATCACTTGCGACCGTTGCTTGGGGGGTCGTAGTTTTCGCTTCTGGAGAGACAATTGGACGGATGGGGGTGCTCTTTGCGATATGTATCCAAGGTTGTACGCGATAACGACGGATAAGGAGAGCAGCGTGGCGGAGGTGCGGACGAATGGCTCATGGTCGCTACCTTTGTTGATGAGTTATCAGATCAGAGGGAAGAAGATTTTCTGGGTCTGTCGTATCGATTGTGCAATGGGGAGGGGCCAACGGAGGGGCGTGACTCGTGGGAGTACTGGCGAGATGACCACTTTTCGGTTCAGAAGGCTTATGGTTTGTTGGTGGCCCATCCCTCCAATGCGGAGTCCTTGGTCTCTAGGGGTTGCGCAGTGATCGGGTCTTGGAGGGTTCCATCGAGGCTAAAGGTATTTCTGTGGCTTCTGAGAAGGGAGCATGTGTTAACGACGACGAGGAGAGCGAGGCTCTTCCATGGGAGCGTGGATCTATGCAGTAGGTGTGGGGTACCTCAGGATGACGTGGATCATTTATTTTTTGAGTGCCCTGGCTCAGGTGAAGTTTGGCTAAGATTGTCGGTTTCAGGCCTTGATTACTCTAGCAAAGACAAGTTCTGGGATTCGTGCAGGAGGTGGGCAGGATCTGAGCTAGGAAGATGGAAGATTTGCGCGACGGTTTGGTGCATCTGGTTGAACAGAAACAGTGTGGTTTTTGAGGGGTCGAGATTCTATCCTGAAAATGTACTTGGGCATGCTGGGGCCCTTTTAGATTCCTGGCAGGTGTAATTATCTATTTTATCATTAGTATATTTTTTTGGATGGCCCTCTCAAGGAGGCCCATCCCACCGTTTCTAAAAAAAAGGTTATAAAAACACTTATTTTCATCTATATCGTTCCAAATGATAAGGATATTATCAACATTTAGCATGATTAACACATTTGCACTCCCACTAAGCTTTACACGGTTCATCAAGATTCTATCTGAAATCATAACCTTTATAATTTCATCAAATCTGATGTTCCAACTACAATAAACTTATTTAAGTCCATAGACGGAGTTCTTCAGCTTGCACACATTGCTTTCCTCAACTATGAAGCCCTAGGGCTACTTCAGATGAATGCCCTCAGATAGGTATTCATAGAGGAATGTAATATTGACTTCCATCTTTTAGATGTCAAAGTCAAGTTGTGTAGCTATAGTTAGCAATATCCTGATGGGTTTAAGCATGGTCACTGGAGAGCAAGTCTCATCATAAGCGATGTCATTCTCTTCGGTGTGTATCTTGTGGATACGAGCCGTGTTTTGAAGGTCTCTACCTTCTCATCAGGTTCCCTCGTTCTCTTGAAGATCCATTTACACCTAGCGGGTCTTACCCTTATAGGTGGATCCTCGAGGGTCCATATACAACACTTATATATGAAATCTACTTTAGACATTATTGCTAACATCCATCTTTCCATGTCATGATCCTCAGAAGCTTCATCACATGAAGTTAGATCATTGCCAGACTTAACTGACACATGGAACCAATCCTCAAAGTAATTTGAAGAGGTATGAGTGTCACATCTTTAATTGTCCTTTTAGTTCCCATTTTAGGAGCCTCATTATCTTCTAAAGATTCAACGAGTTCCTTTACTTCATTTTCATCTTGATTTTCAAGAGAGTCATCCTCTAAGGATCACATCCTTAGAGATGAGATCTTTTAAGAATCTCAAGGTCATAAAGTAGGTATCCAATACCATCCTTTATTTTCCTAATGAAGCAGCACTCTCTGATGCTAGATTCCAGCTTACTTGCTTCCATGACAAAATTATGGACCAAGCAACCCTAAATCCTCAAGTGTCCAACACTAGGTTAGGTTCCAAACCATAGCTTATGAGGATGTTCGGGCTTAGATTTGCATAGAATCTTATTAAGGATATATATTGTAGTCTCTACTACATATATACATGGAAACTAAGTGGTAATTATATTAATATTCATCATTGATCAAATCATGTTACGCATGATCCAATTGTATCTCCCTACAACTCTATCGAGTTTAGGTGTATTAGGAGGAGTGAGATAGGAATGATATTCCTTTTTCCGTAAGTCATTCCTTGAATTCATATAATAGGTACATGTTACCGAGGTTAGATCACATTCATTTTCATCTTCATTCATTGATTCTAAATCAAATTGTGAAATCTTTGAACACTTCAAAAGTTTCTAACACGAAGGAAAGAAAGAATTGATATCACATATCATTAATGTTCATTATTGATATGTATGAGATCTTGAATACCTTGACACCTAACGTCATTCCCAGAGAAGGGTGTATTGGATATTTTACTTTGAATACAATATTCACAAGTATATAAGATTTGAAATTTCAAACATTCTAAAGCTTTATCTCTTACTAGTCTATTGATCTCATCAATAGACATATGTCCAAGACTCGATGCCAGATCATTGTCAAATGATCTTCATCCTTCTATTGATCTTATAAGGTTTAATTTCCAATATTTAGAAATGTTAATGAACCATTCAATAATTTTCTAATTTAGTGGAGTCCTCTAGATGTTAGATTACTATCTGAAATATATCTATCATAACTCTTTATGATAGGTCTATTCCAAAATACATGTTCATTTCCAACATTTAGAAATAAACAATGAATGCATTCTAATATCTAGGTCATAGAGACATTGTCTAAGACTAAGGGCATGTTTGGTTGCAGGGTTGGGTAGGGTTGGGTTGGGCTGGGTGAATAATAATCTGTGAGGAGGAAGTACCCTTATGAATAGTAACCAGGGTTGGGCCAACCCTGCCCAACCCTGCAACCAAACATGCCCTAAGGGATCTCCCACTAAAAATATAAAGGTTATCTATCAAATAGAGATCGTTGCAACAATTGCATCAATATCCATGTGGATGACTATTAAACCTTAAGATCAATTTTTTTAGTCTTTTAAAACATATGCAACCAATTGCAAGAGTAGCTAGAAGAATGCGATACAATTATTAGACTTTGATCTTATCTAATAAGCAAGTCTATTTCAATGATTAAATGTAGATTATTCCGATGCACTATTCGAGTCCTTCTCTAAGGAACTTGGATAGTCCATATAGTCACACTATCAGTACATCGGCTTATTGCAGTATTGTCATTTATCCAATTCTTTGGATGTCATGTGTGGAAACCACATAAGTACAATCAACTCTTTGACTTTCCTTTTTACTTGGGTCAGGCCCATACTTCTACTGCGCTCCCTTTATCTATAAACAACCATTGCTTAAGACAAAGGATCTCTTATGTTGAAAGCAAAGGATTTCAATATAAGAGTATTTCAACATTTAACATACTTCATTCAATTCATACAATATGAATATTATGAAGCTTCATGCATGACTTGAGTATAGACAATAGAACGATGATCTTCATCGTATCTACATCCATCTAAACTCTAAAAGACTTTTGGTTCAGACATGTACTCAAATATTTTGAGTACATCATCTCTTATCGAGATATCATTCTGTATAATGCAGTGAACTTTGTCATTCATGATTAAATGTCGAGAGCACATATGTATGCCAAAACATCTTCTTGGATTTTGTAAGGATTATTTGACAATTACGATCATCATCGACATGATACTTTCAAAGCACACTCGATGAGAGATCAAGACTACAGAGACATACAAACCTTAGGGTTGTAGTCTTATTGTCTATTTAATTGTCATTCCTCATTGTTACGAGGAAACTTGCGCATTGCAACTACATACATTATGTGTCCAAGTGCAAGCACTTGATCTTGATCATGGATCCAATCCATGATATTTTACTGGTTATTATTGAGTATAGTATTGAGTGGATTTACTGAGGATTATGTGAAATAAGATATTTGCATAAATACATATTTTACTTTGATTTAGGAATTTTTTATATCAAAGTCGTCTTGCCTTGTCCACTCTGAAAGTTCATTCCCTTATTCACTTTCAGAGTCAGAGATATACTTACCATTATATCTCAAGCAATATCTAGGATCTCCTTATGTTTGTTACATCCCAATAATATGAGAACTTGCAACTCGGATAAAAAGAAGCGGAAATTTATTCCGCATTGAAAGTCCAACTTGCATTTCCAATTCAATCTTCAACACGAGCCCAACACCCCTAAGGTGATGTTGACCCGTCGTTAATTGAACCAACCGTCAACAAGATTAGAACTTGCTATGCGTAATCCAATATCCCCCAATAATACGATGACTCGATATTGGGATCACTACTTAGACGCCCTTACTCTTTCGAGAAGCAAAGAGCCCGATCCAGACGCGCCTCTATGCAGGATCTATCACTTTGGACATGCATCTTCTACATACAATCCCCGACGACGGAACCCTTCGCCTTGACAGAAGACCATGTATGTCACTTATGTGATCCTCCATATCATGTTCAAATTCTAATTAATTATTATGAATCATATTTGCATAATTAATTCTTTCAAGGGAAATGCTACTTTATTCATAATATAGTGTATAATTGGATCTACTTAATTTAACCCATATTAAATCAAGTGACGATAAGATCTATCAAGGTAGCAGTGTATTGTTCCTTTTCAAGTTTAGGGACGATAAGATCTGAGTCTAAACTTTACAAACTTTTATATAATTTACAAAGTTGTTCAACGTTCCTAGTAGTAACTTGAGGAAATGTGAAATAGTTTCATCATTTGGTTGTGTATTGGATTCATATACTATATATAAAATGGTTAGGTTATATATATATTTTCAGCCTCCAAGCTCCCATTGCTCTAATGTCTCCATTTCTTTCTTCTGCAGGAGGAATCACGCTCTTTAGAGCTCGGGGCGCTTCGTTCAATTGTCAAATGTGTTCAACTCCTGAAACTTGAACCTCAGTTTAGTCTAAACAGCATAAATATGCGAATTGGAGAGCTGGAGAAAAGCAAGTTTGGCAAGAAAAAGTCCTTCAGTAGCGGCGAGCCCATGGGCAAGAGGACGTATATGAATGGCGGATCACCAGCATTTCGTCCTCCGAAAGTTGCGAGGACTGCATATTCATCATCATACCAAACATTCAGCATCCCTTCTCCCAGCAGCTATGCTTCTGCTCGTGCTGCTGCATATGGTGATACCCCCGCACCAGACCAAACATTCGACATTCCTCAGCGTTATAACAAACCGGAAGATACAGGTTTATCGGGAAGACCGTGGTTTGGCAGCTCATATGTGGGGCTATCCTACGGTGGCTATGACAGCGTTTCTCAGCCACCGAGCTCGCAGCAACCATCGTTCACATGGCATCGTGATCGGTAGGTCAAAGTCTTCAACTCTGATGCACTCGACCTACATCTCTTGTAATTTACGCCGTAGCCATCGGCACACACAATCTTCTCTGATCTCCTGCCAATAGCAAGTCAATCTAGTTCACTAGAAATGGCTTTTTGGTAGTGATGGATGTCTTGTTTTTATTTACGTATTTAACATGTAGTAGTTGATCAGATCTCGGATTTGAACATGCGATTGATTCGCGCAATGTTTCAGCATCAATAATTATGAGTTGTTAAATAGCATGGATTTGTATGCAATACTCACTTTATCTGCCCACAATTTTCTTATTCTCTCTCTCTCCCCTATTCTCTTTCCTGTTTCTATATTTATAGATATATTAATGTCATTACTTTAAAGACCAATTTTATCATTCACTTAAGAGTCTTCAATGAATTTTAATTTTCTTTATTAAATAGTTGCATCCAAACTAACATAGCAAATTTTTAAATCACTTTTATTTGCCTTTTTTTGCTATATTTAAAGTATTATTCATTTTTTGAGGATTTTATAATATACGAACTTTTATGGATTTTATATAACTTACTTTCTTCTTACAAATGATTTTGAAATAATTTTAAAGATTTTTTGTATATTTTATAAAATTTAAAATAATTTATTTTTTTACATTTTATTTAGACAGGAAAATTTTAGTTTTGTAAAAAAAAACTTTTAAAGGGTATTTTTTTCACCAGTGCCCTTACTAGACATATTGAAACAATACAAGCAGGTTTATTACTATTATTTGCATGTCTTTGATGGATATATTAAATATATAAAGGCATGCCAGATTCTTTAAAATCTTAAGAGTTATTATTCAGATTAGTGACACATAAAGTTTTTATTTTACTTCTCCTTGCATATCGTTAAACATCACTTAATTATAATTACTGAATTGTCTGAAAATGTTGCATCTTCTTTTTTTTTTTTAAAATGGGATAGCATACCGTCTCCATTCCAGATATATGTGCATGTTTTTAAGGTAGAAATTATACTACTTTCGATTTCGACATTTTCATTTTACCTGAATGGCTATGCTTTTGTAATAAGATGTGTTTGAGAGATGATAAAATTTGTTCTGATGTAAATTTTTAATGCCCTATATATACATTATTGCAACAATAAATAATGCTTCTCCTCAAACATTGTAGTTCTTCACGTACTGTCTATTGTCTTCTTTTTTCGTTTATTTATTATTTTTGAATCCAATATTTGTGTTAACTTATGACCATATACTCAAATTCTTAAAAAAAATCAATTTCGAAGTAAGTTCGTATATAAAACATTAACAATTGTAATATGTTCTTCAAATGGAAAGTTATGTTGATTTTCTTAAAAAAACAAATTAACGTCTAATTATGGGATTGTGTATCTCTATTACAATGACAAATTTAATGTGTAAACTTAATACATACATATATATGTGTGTATACTATTTATTCTTCACTGATATTTAAAAAAGTCATAAATGTGGAAGTGATGATGATTTATTCAAAAATTATTGAAACGAGAGTATTTATATTTGGCTTAAGAAGTGATGTAATCTGCATTTCGCCTTAAAAAATTGCAACTTTTCATTGCTTTAAAAGATAAAAAATCAAACAGGAGTATAACCTGATACATGATATAATTCTTGAAGTACTTTTACTAATACATTGTTTCACCATTGTATCAGGCTGTGCTTATTGGCTAATGCCTAATGTGAATAGCTTACATTGATAACATTCGCATGCCCCAATCATTTTCTTTTTCAATCACAATACTCAAGTAACAAATTAAAAAAAACATCTTAACACCGTTTACGCATATTCAAGTTATATATTTTGCAAACATAAGCATGTATTCCCTTTTCTTATTTTTTTATAAAAAAGATACAAAAAATAGATAACGATGATAAATCTATTTCATTTCTATTATTTAAAAAATAAGCTCACTTGAGAGGGTAGGGTAATTTGGATTTCTAAGTAGAAACGATTTTGCAGCTTCTCATAATGTTATCATTCCAAATATTCGAGCCTCAATCAAATTCATTATTTAAATAATTTAATTTCTTGGTTATATGTTTATTATATGTTATCATTGCCATATAGTTATATCTATCTATCTATCTAATAATAATTACTCTGACTAAAATTTCTAGGCTGGATGTGATGAATACACTAGATTTTCAAAGGACTAATATTTCCAATATTATGAGAAAAATGATTTTATGAACACATTTATAATTTAATTCCAAATATTTTTTACGAATTTATATTTGAATTTACAAAAAAACAACAATGAATTCTATATCGTCGTGAAGAACAGGTATCATCCTATTTTAAAATAATAATAGACTTGCTTCTTTCTTCTGTGTCTCCTTTTAAACACAACCATCCCCCTCACCTCCCACATCCCAACCTTCACTGGTAGAGAGAGAAATAAGAGAGAGACATAGAGAAATGGGGTTGCCCCATATAAAATTCACCAAGCTCTTCATCGACGGCCGCTTCGTCCCAGGATGCATTTAGAGGGGCATAAGGAGGGGCACAAGCCCCCCCCCCCCTTAAATTTTGAGATTACATAATATATTTTTAATTATTCTTTATAAATTTTTGAAGAAAAAGTAATCATAATATTTTCTAAGTATAAATCTCCTTTTGGATTAATTTTTGAGGGTAAAACTTATGCATGTATTCCCGTCGTTTCTTTAGGGGGAAAATCTATAATCTTTACCAGTAGGTAATATATCTTTTAACATAAAATTTCTATCCAACAATAGTAGATTTTACCTTGGATCAATCTCTTCAGTAATTTCTTAAATCAATCAACTTATAATGAATCTCGACCTAAACTATCTTTTTGAATATCCCTTTTTTAAAGATGAACCTATAGAAGAGATCGATTTTCATCCAATCTCATTATCATTTATACAAATACGAGGTTTAATTCTCGATGTCAAAAAATATAAATTTTCTAAAAAAATTCATTTATTGTCAACTCTCATATATTAATCATTGATTTTATTTATAATCAAGTAAGTGGTCAAATATTATTTATCGGTGTATTTTTCTTCATTGACATATTAATATTTCTAGTTATCGGTAATAAAAAGTATAAAATTATGTATTTTTATATTTTTGATTTGATACAAATTTGGGAAAAAGTATAGTTTATATTGTAATTAATCAAACTCCAAAGAGTGAATTGAAAAAAATGAAAATATTAAAATATTCTATTTTTTTAAAATGATATAAATATCATTCACAAAAAATCTCACCACTGCGGAACATATATGACATCAATTTATGTAAAATTGAATAAAAACATACATCTAATCAAAAAATAAGTTCAAAATAAACTATTATTTACATGAAAACTATAGATGATATAATTTATCCTTCACAACTATTGTTCTATAATGAATAGAGGAGGGGGAGTATCCAACTCATTTGCATATAAGTTATATGTCCATCACCTCCCCACCACTCATTTGTCTTGAAACTTTAACCTGCACATGTTCCAATAGCAGAGCCACTTGCACTCACCCATCCCAAAAGAGATAAATGGCTAAGAAGGTGATGAGCACATAAGTGACATACAACTCAACAACCTACTCCCTTTTTCCTACGGAATATGATCACACCATAATTCATAGACATATTTTTTAAACCTTGTGCCCCCTCCTCAAAAATGTTCTGGCTCTGTCCCTGACTTCATCTATGCCATCTCCGATACTAGATGAACATGTATGTATCTATTATATAGGCATGCTTGCATGTATTTACGTAACACGAAAGATCCTCCTCCTCTATTCTCCTCCCAACTCTTGTGCCTGATTACAGATTTGCAAGTTTCTTCGATGGAGTAGACCCTCTGCTTTTATTTATTTATTTTGTAAAATCGACATGATAAAATCCAACCGTATAAATTAAATCTATGTAATTTATTCCATGCTCGTATCAAATTTCACGTGAATCCAATGCATATAGCTGATTTATCTTTAAGGATAAAGATCGGGAGCGAGAAATAGAATCCATCCTTTTTGCATTGTTTCTCATAGTTAGAAACCAAAGATATAGTTACTAAATCTTTTTTTAAAGGGAAATAAAGTTACTAAATCTTGATGATATTAAAGGAACCAATTTTTAGAGTTTTTTTAAACCAAATGAACCCTAAAATCTATTCTGATCATAGCATGAACCCGCGTATTATACAGATCAATATGCCATTTAGTATGCTTTTAGTGGTTATTTTGTAAAGATCCCACGTATTTTTTTGTAGATCTGAAAGAAAGGTGTCCGGATGTACAAACAGATATGAATATATTGGTATCCGATTAGTTATCGTATCTGTTTTTTTTTTTCAGATTTTGATATCTGTATGTGTTCGTTCTAAAATAAATAAAGATATGAGCATCTCTTTGATATCGAGATATCTGTATTTGTATATCTATTTTCATATAAAAATATTATTATACAATTATTTTTAACTATATGTAACATAACTTTCATCCATTTTGCTCTGTATTTAATGCTTTTGTTATGAAATAAATACACCTACTATATTTATATTAGGGATTTTATCAGTTGTGCCCCTCCGAGATATCGCAATATCAGTTATGCCCCTATCTTTTTGGTAATATCAGTTGTGCCCCCGACTTCTTGCCAATAATTCACTTGTGCCCCTCAGAGGGGCACAAGTGAAATATTGGCAAGAAGTCGGGGGCACAACTGATATTACCAAAAAGATAGGGGCATAACTGATATTGCGATATCTCGGAGGGACACAACTGATAAAAACCCTTTATATTATATGTAAGCCATCTAATACAACTATACGGTATTACTGATATTATCGGTAGAACCATATCAGTTTTTTTAAGAATCTAATAATATAGTTTTAATATCCAATAGGTAGGAATATTGTAACACCTATATCTACATATATGGCAGTTTGATTTTATATTGGAATATTTATTAATTATATACTCCTCTAGATTTGTAAATTAGACACTTTCGTCTGCACCCCTTGGTAAACATCAAGACTTTGCAAGCTGTCTATGATGCACATATTAATATACAAACACACACTTTTCTTTCTTTCCTTTTCGCCCAATAAAGCGTAACTTTTTTCAACTATATAGAGTAACAAATCTATCTTCATTCCTTAGCGGGAAGCCCTTTTTAGCTAAATAAAAGAAATTTTGGGATCAAATGTGCAATTTGTCGAAAGATCATCCAATTAATTTCTAGCGGATGTTTTAGTTTACTTCCCATTCTATGTTAATATATGACGATTTATTACGATTTATTGATTTTTTTATGAAAAAATAGGCAAGACATTTGAGAATGTAGATCCATGGGGACGTAATCGTACAGGTGGCGGAAGGAGGAAAGGATGATATCGATGTGGGTGAGCGGATCCTCTGCAGTATTGCAGAGGCCTGTTGTACCTACTCACCAACTTCGAGCCACTCGATCAAGATCAAGCGGTTCACACGGTAATGGTAGTTGATCTATAGCCTGTGCAACCGTTCTCTCCAACAAGGTACACATCACATTCATTATGAACCAAGTCTCGACCGTTCCTTCGCACGAGTCGTCCGTGCCATAAGTTTTCTCCTTCCTTGAAGGGAGAATACTGCGTGGCAGGGTCACACGTGTTCGTCCATGAGGGCATATACAAGGAGTTCGTCGAGAAGTTGGTTGAGAGGTAGAAGGGATGGAAGGTCGGGGACCCGTTCAACTCCGAGGTCGATCAAGGCCATCAGGTAATGAATCAATGCAAGGATCAAACTTGAAGAAAAGAATGTTTAGGGACTATTTGGTTAAGAGTATTTGAATGCAGGCTCATAGGAAGCAATATGAGAAGCTTCTTCACTACATAGAAAAAGGGAAGGAGGAAGGAGCAACCTTGTTGGTGGGAGGAAGCCTTGTGGTGAGAAGGGGTACTACATTCAGCCCACAATCTTTATTTATGTCAAGGTTAATGCTTTTCCTTCTTTTGACAAAATTTTATGGGTATTTTATACTTGTGCCCCTCAGAGATTATGCATTTAAAATTATGATCCTATCTTTTTTGTAATAACAGTTGTATCTATATATTCTTATAAAATTTATTCTTACAAAATTTAAAGTACTGCCCCTTTGTTAAGGTAAAATAGAGGCATACGTGTAACAACAGAAGGGCAGTACAGTAAAATTTGTAAGAAAAAGGGCAATTTTTACCATATCCTGTTAGACAATTTTGTTATTATAATGACACACACAACACATACATACACATGCACTTACTTTGTTCGATCTTTTTGTTTTTTTACTCAGGATGAGATCTTCGGCCCTGTCATGTGCCTCATGAAATTCAAGTAAGTTTTTCCAAGTATTTCTACAAAATTTACAGTAGCGCTAACACTATTATAAATTTTGTAGACTTAAGGCAACACGTGTAATTGCAAAAATGTTAGGGGGCACAAAGTGCTAGTGAAAAAAATCTGTGTGTAAAAATCACTTGAAATCATGTCTAATTATACTGCAACCCCTATAATCTTTGTGCTTACACCACGGCCCTTGGACATGGGCATTAAGTGTTCAATAGGGTAAGATTATATGGGCATGGTCTAATTTGATGGTTGGGATCACGAGTTCGCTCTGATTGTGTGTAGGACGATCAAGGAGGCCATAGAGAGGGCGAACAATACCAAATATGGGCTAGTAGCCGGGACCGTATCGAGGGACTTGAACACGGTCAACACGGTCCCGAGGTCGGTCCGGGCTAGCACAATCTGGGTCAACTGCTACTTCGGCTTCGATGCGGATTGCCCGTTCGGAGGCTTCAGGATGAGTGGATCCGGGAAAGACAACAGGCTGGATGAGACAGCTTCTACTTGAGGAGGAAGGCTATTGTGACTCCAGTCTATGATTCTCCCTGGCTTTAAAGATCTATGATCCATATTATATACAGTTGCATGCATCATTGCATGTTGCTCTTTGATCAATTCATTTGAATAATATCGATGTATGTTTTATACTGTTATCTTTTCTTTGCACTTTAAAGATATGGATGCCGTTTTGTCTATGGGAAAGGATATCTGAGACATGACAAGGATATCGCATAGTAGTATGAAAAAAAGATATATTGGAGTTTCTAAATTAAATTTTAATGTATAAACTAACTCAAAATTACTATTCTTTCATTTTTGCGAGCAAGAAAAATAATTTCTTAGGCACTGAATAAGATCTTATTTTGACTAGACAACACTAACGTGGATACTGAGTTGCAATGAATCATCTTCATGTCCTTTTTTTGTGACAGCCCAACCCCCAAACATAGTTCCATATCAAAAACTTACAAAGTTTCAAGTGGGTTATAAGTAGTGAAGATTACTGCTTGACAACTTGAGCTTATGCATTTTGACTGATTGTCAAGGATCCATTTGGACTTGAACCCAACAAGTTATCAGGACTAATTTCCCTCTGTTAACGGACCAGAAACTTAAGTTCGAGATGTAACAAATGATATCAAAGTAAATTCATTCTGATAGTGGAAAGGACTATTCCAAAAGACTAAGCTAGGACCATGCAACTACAACTATCAATGAGAATAAGTGATGGGCCATATCACAATGGGGACGTTGCGAATATAAGTGAGGGATGTTGTAACACTCCAACCCCCAAACATAATCATACATCTAAAACTCACGAAATTTCAAAGTAGGTTATAAGTGGTGGAGATTACTACTTGACAACTTGGACTTAAGCATTTTGGGTGGTCATTAACGGATACATTTGGACCGACCCAACAATTTGCCAGCGCCAGTTTCCCTCCGTTAACAGACTGAAGACCTAAGTCCAAGATGTTACATTTTCTTCTTTTGTCCTTCGGCCATGAACGAACTCGACCTTATATATATATTCATTCTCTAAAGTTCTTTCTCAATATATATTATTCTTGAGACAACCAACACCCCTTGAACTTCATGTCTTTCATACCCCAAAATCTCATAATTTGATTTGCAGATCCTAAGTCCATTGTGTCAAATGTACCTCATGTGGTACTATCTTGGAGTGTTACATCCTTCTCCGCATATACTCACAAAGTCGCCATTGCAACATGATCCGATCACGCTCCAAACAATAGTGGCAGCTCCATCTTGGATAGCCCGTTCTTCCTAACTCTTGCCAAGAACACCCGAATCACTCCGGCAAGGGAAAGAAGCGGGACGATGAGCAAGGGACCACCTACCCCAAAAACCACCCAATTCCTGAAGCACCAAGACTTGGATCAGTTGTCCAAACATGACCTAAATCAATTGAATAGATTTACGTGTATGTCACTTAAACAAGTCATTATATATCATATATGTACCTTCCACAAGAGACCAACCACACAAGTAAACTTCCCGCAGCCCATCACCTATATGGCAAGCAGCGTATACATGAGTGATCGGTTCGCGACTTCATGGTGGATCTTGTGCTGTGAAGCCCACTCCTGAATGACGGCCTCGCTCGATAAACTCTGTGGGCTACAGTCTGCAGGGGGTCAGATAGTGTAACAGATTTAATCTGTTAATAACATTTGACTATATACTATTTTCATGCTTAAATCAATTACAATGGAGTTATTCAACATGTTACAATACAATAACATGAATAGATATTTATGATCTACAGCTGTAACGAGTTTTCTTAACAAGATTGAATCATCTCCATTTGTACAAACAAAAACGAAAAAGATGATAGCAATGATGTTTAACGTCCTTGCGCTGTGAGGCTATTCCGTCCACTTAATGTGCAAGGCGAAGGCATCTGATGAGCAGGAAACATGGACAGGATGCTTGAAAGATCTGCAGCTCGGCGGCTTTCCAGTTACTGATCATCGGCTTGAAACAGAAGATAACAAAATCCAACCCTCACTGGGGGAGTGATTAGGAAGGCAAGAGCATAATCCAAGAATCACCAATGAGCAGACCATCATTCCATATTGGGAGTTCACGTCATGGGTTTTGATTCACCTGCAGTTGTCAGTGGAAAATTAAGTCAATTGATATCCATAATATTTCGAAGCCATCATCTAAGCACTACCATTTCAGGTTAGAACAATTTGCAATTCAAAACCAATTTTCTAACACAGATACTCTAACCATATATTTATTTTATGCATTTAAACAGTACTCTCGTAAACATGTTCCTTTTACATAAATACGCATTCTCGAATCTCAGCAAGTTGATGGTGCTATCAGCGACGGTTTGAACTAAAATGCAACCACCACTATCACGAGTGAACGCTAAAGAATCAGCATGGATGTATTCAATCAAGAAAAGATAGACCTTGAACAAGCGTGCCTTCCCTTCACCACATTAGAAAATTACCCGTCAGATATCTTCATCAAAGTCTTACCCATTATGTAATACGGAGTTAAACGTTGGCCAGGTAGACATGACTGACCTCTATGCCCAACATGTGGGCAAACTAGGAATGATGTGTCTGGATTAACCCTCTCCCTATAAATATTGCACACCACTTGTGTTCCACAAGAGAAAGAAACCTAGCTGCCGAGAGAGGTCATTAATTCTATGCTTTTCTCCCTATAAGAGGGTTTTCACATAAATCGTCATGCGAATCATGTGGTTGTTTTCTACATAAAAGAAAGTCACTTAAGCTCAAGCACATGTAAATTTCCAGGAAGACAAAAAGTCATTGACGGGAATTTCTAGATGACGCACATTTTATTAAAAAAAGATATCTGTAAAATAAATTGTGGCACAGTTCATTTAAAAAGAAAGTTAAAGCACATAATAGAAAAATGGAAGATGTGCTATAAATCACAGAAAATAACATTCAATTTTTATATTGTATAATTAATATTTGATTTTTTATGTCTTCCCAGGTACATGTTCTTCCTCAGATGGCGAGACAGGACAATGCTTTTTTCTACATATCAAAATTTTAACAACCATGCATCCGAACTCTTCAACCATCTCCCTAATCCGTGGAGCTCCCTCTGTGGTTCTCCCCCTTCACATGCATATGCAAACCAAAATTTAGAATTAGGGTAAAATTAGGAGATATCACTCATTTAATTTGGTTCATTTGAAATTTTAAATAAAGAGATGACATGTGATCTCTAGTTAGCTATTTGGTTATAAATATTTCGAGTCAATTAGGACTTCCATTCAATTTATTTTTCTCTTTCTATTTTTGCAGTTCAATCCTTCCTATATAAAGAGATGATAGTCATTGTTTAAAGTTACATGAAGTTGAAGTACAATTGGAGTCTCTCCATATCTCTCTCCCTTTATTTCTCTCCCTCCACGCAATCTTTGCATTTCCATTCCCAAATCCCGTGCAACCATCACATTCTTCGTCTTCCTCCTCTCTTCCAAAAATCTTTTCCACCCTAAAATTTTCTATTTTACATCATGGTTCCTGACAACACAGACCTTAAAGATGACCCCTCCAGAATTCACAAACTCCTGGAGCACCACATGCGGCTTAAGCCTCATGAACACCTCGCAATTGAATGCCATCACCATCTTGTTTGCACCTTCACCTCGACCACGTGCAGTTCCTCGTCCATCTCGAGAGGCAAGACAAAGGAGAGACGATGTGTGATGCAGCAATACTTATTGAGCTTGAGAGCCTTGGTAACATCGACAATGGTGTAGTTGGAGATTGTAGTAAAACAAGCACACAAAGAGACAGTGATTCACGTGGAAACCCTCCACGAGAGAAAAAAATCACAGTGAGAATTGTCCTTGTTGCTCTAAAGAACAAAATGCTTCTTTACTTTCTCTCTCTTATTTGAAAACAAGGTGGGGTGAGTTACATATATAGCTCCCAAAGGAAGGTAAATAGATTGCACATTCCCAACTTGCCACATTCTACTCGAAGCTAGTCATGGAAAGGCCCTTGTTTAAGGCGTCAGCCACTTGATCTTCAATTTTTACATATGACAGGACAAGCTCCTTAGAGTCAATTCTCTCTATGATAAAGTGACAATCAATCTCAACATGTTTGATTCTATCATGTAGAACATGATTGTTAAATAGATTTATAGCAATCTTGTTGTCAAAGAACATCTTCATATGCAAGTTGTAAATTATTCTAATGTCTGTCAAAATAGTCTTGACTCAGAGCATCTCAGCAACACCCATCGAAACAACCCTGTATTCAGCTTCAACACTAGACCTAGCACATACAAATTGCCGCTTGCTTCTCCAAATCACCAGATTTCCATCCAGAATATGCAATATCTCATCATCATCCTCTGTGATAATCGTGCCATCAACATAAACAAGAAGAGCTATTTTATTTTCCTTCTCTCAAAAAATAGAGTATGATCACCATTGCCTTGATGATAACCTAATATGATTACTACTAATCTAAGCCTCTCGAATCAGGCTCTAGGAGTCCGTTTCAGTCTGTATAAAGCTTACTTTAATTTATAATATTTTCCTGTCTTCTCGTGGCCAGGAGGCGAATGCATGGTTAGAAAATCGAAAGCGGAAGCAAAACATGGAATAAAGATAAAGAACAAAGAAAGAACGCGGGATTTTTACGTGGAACCCTACTCCGTGAGGAGCGGGATGAAACCACGGGAGAAGCCCTCAACGGGGCATATTTAGCATTGCTTTTCTCAATGAGTACAGGAGGTCTGGGGCTCCTTATATAGCCTCTCCAGAGCCTCCGAGTCCCACCACTGGATGATGTGGGACTAAACAACTGGGTGGGGTAAATGGATCTCCTCCAGGATCCATTTACCCTGTTACAACACAATAGGCGCTTACAACTTATGCTCCAACACTCCCCCTCAAGCTGGAGCATGCAATGCTCAGCTTGGACAAACAGACAGAAACTCAACTCAACGCTACAAGACACTACGGACAATATCAACCCAACGTGCACATGCTGCAGTCGAGGACGTTGCTTCTCATGCCGTGCAGGTGAGGAGGACGAACGGGCTGGAGTGTGAGTCAACTGAAGACTCGTAACCTGACCATCGAGTCTGAGCTTGCGCCTGAAGTCTCCTCGTCGGAGAACTGGGTCTCGCCCATCTGGCTCAGAGAATGGTGCACTGCTCTGGTGTACCTATGATACCACATGAAAACCCTTGCCCTCAAGGGAATGGTCCTCTGCTTTGGAGTCCCTATGGCTCACATGAAAACTCTGGCCTGACAACTAGAAGAATGATGGGGACCTCTGACAATGATGGCAACTTATGCTCATCAGACAATGACCGCACACTCGTGCGTGTCTGAAACTGGAGACTCGGAACTATCTGATGTCGAGTCTGAAACTGGATATGAACCGTAGAATCTGAAATCTGATCGGTCTGGAAATTTGAATCTGCATCTGGAATACAAAACCTGTGACTCTACATATATACTCCCCCTTTCTCCCATACTTGTCGGAAAACATGGACGTCGACAAGTTGGGAGAAGACAAAATAATGGGGATAAAGAAAACATCAAATAGCCGACTTCATCTTTCTTTTTTTGCCTTTTTTTTCATTTTTTTTTCGAAACAATTTTTTTTAATAAGCCGTTGACACATTTTTTTATCGGCTTTTTATCAACAATTTTTCTTTTTCTTTTCTTTTTCTTTTTTTTTTGCAATTTGCGTACGGCTTTTTTTTTGTACGCGCCTCTCTCTTTTTTTTCGATTTTTTTTTAAATTTTCCTCTCTTTTTTTTTCATGTCTGCTCTCTCTCTTTTTACACGATAGGGCTTATATCCCTCTCCCACACTTTTTTTTTATTTTAAATTTGGCCCAACAGGGGCCCAACCCCTCGTTTATTTAGGGTTCCCATCGATGGGAACCCTCCTTGTAAACTTGCCGCCCCCATCGGGCTTCTCCTGCCGCCGCCGAAGGAACAGGGTGCGGGGGGGATCGACGCTGGTGTTGTGGCCCCGCGTGGAGATCGAGAGAAGCCGCCAAGGGGCACGGGAGCCGCCTGGAGCCAGAACGGCGCGAGGTGCTTGCGCCTAGAGATTCTTGAAGACGCGCCGCCTGCGCGAGGAAGTACGGCCTGGTGCGGTAGTGTTTGCTTCGCTGCGCGGAAGGGGTGGAGGGCGGCTGAAGACGCGCGCAGATGGTGCACGTGCGAAGAACGCTGCCGATTGTGCTCGCGTACGGGGACTTGGAGAGCTCCTGCGGAGTAGCGGCATCGCCGCTGACAAATCTTAAGTTCTGGATTCTCTTCATTGTGCCGCTGGGAATGTTCGGAATCTGGAGAACGTCGAGTCTATAGGCGGGAAAACCAACGCCCCTCTCCCAAGAGATGCGGCCGCCTTCGCCTGGAAAGGGATCGGTGTCGCCTGGGACTATGGCTGGGATCGGCGGAGGCTCGCACACGTTTGTGCGTCTGGGATTTCGTGCGCCTGGGAGTTGCACCTATGCCATTGAGGGCTTGCCGCATGAGGAAGGAGATGCCTGCTAGTGCCTCGACCTGGAAGGCGCGCGTTTGCAGCATCGTTGGAACACGAGGATGAGCGAGTGCAGCGACTTCGCCCCCATATTCAGATGTGCACAGAAACAGAACATCAATAGGATGTGTGCACCAAGAACAGATGCGCCGCTTTGAAAAAAAAACTCCTTATGCTGCTGAACATATCAGAAATTAGGGTTTCGATTGAAACCCTGGAACTTGGACAAAACTTGAACAGAAATAATCTTCTTCAAGAACAACTTAATAATCGAATCTTGAAAAACTAAAGAACATGAAATCCTCAAGAACCGACCCGCTCTGATACCATGTTAGAAAATCGGAAGCGGAAGCAAAACATGGAATAAAGATAAAGAACAAAGAAAGAACGCGGGATTTTTACGTGGAACCCTACTCCGTGAGGAGCGGGATGAAACCACGGGAGAAGCCCTCAACGGGGCATATTTAGCATTGCTTTTCTCAATGAGTACAGGAGGTCTGGGGCTCCTTATATAGCCTCTCCAGAGCCTCCGAGTCCCACCACTGGACGATGTGGGACTAAACAACTGGGTGGGGTAAATGGATCTCCTCCAGGATCCATTTACCCTGCTACAACACAATAGGCGCTTACAACTTATGCTCCAACATAAACATATTATAAGAGTTCTATATTTAAAAAGCATTCTTAACGTCCATTTGATGAAGCTTCCATTCCTTGAGAACATCAAGAGAAATAATTGTACTCATCTTTCTCACACGGGCAAAAGTCTCCAGATAGTCGATGCTGTATTTTTAATTGAATCTCCTTTCAACAAGTCTAGCCTTGTATCTTTCTATTTGTCCATTTGTTTGTATTTTATGGTGTAAACCCACTTTGAGCCAATCAGATGCACTCCATTTGGGATATCCACAATTTCCCACGTACAACTTCTTTCAAGGGCCTCTATCTCTTCATGCATAGATAGAATTAGAACCAGAATTCAGGAACATTCTAGGAATCATGGAGGTAGACAATGGAGAAATAAAGCACTTATATATTTTACTCAGTTTGGATACTCAACATATTTGTTAATCAGGTATCTGGTATGTAGAAAGAAATAAATTTAATTAAATTATGAGAGGTCCTTGGGTTCTCTTATATAGGAGAAGAACCTATTGAGCAAATTACATGAATAAGACAAAATAAATAGATAAAAAAACAATACGAAAGATAGGAAATATCTCAACACTCCCCTCAAGCTGGAGCGTAGCTATCGATAGGGCTCAGCTTGGAACAACATCTCTGATAAGGCCCTCTGGCTATGGCCTTGGTAAAAACATCTGATATCTGATCTCCACAGCTAATGTGAGTAGCGGCAATCAAGGTTTTAAAAACTGAACCGGGCATCAAACCGGGCATGTATCGGTTTTTGATTTTTATGGTCAGACCAATGGGACCGACCGATCGAATCGGTGATGACGTCAGCAGTTCAAAGAAATCGGAAAAGACCGAACCGTTGCATTGTTGGTTTGGTTCGTATGGTTCAACCGGGTCAAACCGTGTTAGACCGGTATATCATACAAATAAAATATTAAATTGCTACATCATATCTTTCGAGGATTTGTTTACTCTTATCCTTCCAAGTTTTACAATAACATCTATTTTAAATTTTTTAAGAAAATATAGGAGCCCAAGTGAAATTGCTTAAAAGTTAAGGGGATATATGTTAAAAAAAATTCAAAAGTGTATAATAATCATATTTTATAAAATTTATATAAAAGATGTAACAAATTAATAATTTTAAAATTATTTAAACTCTAATTAATGTCTAAGTGTTGTTAATTTATTACTTCTCATAGTATTACTACGACAATATCTTCTTCGTTTGTTATTGTTATAAGTGGAAAATCTCATATACAATGTGGGAAGAGAGAGGTAATGCTCATATGGTAGGAAGAGACAAGTGACAATGAGTCATTGGCACATGTGAAGGAGACGAGATATGGGGATACTATACCATGAGTTGGAATGAGACTAGATTATGAATATTTTAGAAAAAGTTTGTATTTTGTTAATTTTTTTGAAATTATTTTTATAAAAAAATAGATGGTTGAGCCGATGGTTTGGTTCAATTGGTTCAACCAGGTTTAAGCGGTCCAACCGGGTCTTGATCAGTTTTGACTGGTTTTTATTTTCTGAATAAAAATCGGGTGGTTGGACCGTTTTTCTTCCGGTTCTTGGTTTAACCGGTTCAATCGACTGGTTCGGTTCGGTTTTTAAAACCTTGGCGACAATAAGACCTGTCTGTATCATGTCACGAGTGTAGTGACAATCCACCTCTTTGTGTTTGGTCCTCTCTTGAAAAGTTGGGTTGTTGGCAATGAAAAGAGCAACCTGATTATTACATTGGAGGTGCATGGGAAGAAGCACCTCTATAGTCAGGTTAGTAAGGACAGATCAGACCCACATCATCTCTATGCTCGCCTGTGCCATGGACCTGTACTCTGACTTCGAACTCTACCTGGCAACTACAGTCTGCTTCTTGCTCTTCCACGAAACTAGAGAATTCCCTATGAACACTGCAAAACCTGAAGTAGACTTCCTATCCTTTGGACACCCAACATAATCTGCATCAGCACATGACGTAACTGAAAGAGATGTATCTCTGCTGAACAGAAGCTCCGTACTTGGTGAAGTCTTCAGATGCTTCAAAATCATATGGACTGCATCCATATGTGCCTGTTTGGGCTGCTCCATAAACTGACTCACTTTACTTATGATAAAGGATATGTCATGCTTGGAAATAGACACATATAATAGCTTCCCAACAAGCTCCCTGTACCTCCTCTTGTCGACCTCCTCAGTGTCATCATCATATAGCTTCATGCTTGGGTCAATAGGAGTAGTGACAAACCTGCAATCTGCCATGATTGTCTCTGAAAGGTATGTAACATACTTCCTTTAGGTCATCACAAGACCTCGCTGAGTCCAAGGAAGTATCGTAAATTACCAAGGTCCTTGATTACAAACTGCTGACCAAGGAAGTCCGTGGTACCCTGAATACCCCGCTCGTCATCCCCTGTAACAATAATATCATCAACGTAAATAAGAATGACATTGGTACCTCTCTGGGTCCTGCCTACAAACAAGGAGTGATCTGTAGTCGATCACACAAACCCATGCTGCTCTATCAAGTATGAGAGCTTCTGAAACCATACTCTTGGACTCTGCTTAAGGCCATAGATAGCCTTGTGAAGCCTGCAAATCTTCTGACACTCCCCCTCAGTAGCAAACCAGGTGACTGCTGCATGTAGACCTCCTCCCGTTAACCATAGATGAAGGCATTCTTCACATCAATCTGGTAAAGGGGCCAATCTCGTGTCACAACAATAGAAAGTAGACTACGCAGAGTGGAATGTTTGGCAACTGGAGAGAAAGTATTCTGATTGTCCACCCCATATGTCTGGGTGAACCCCGTGCCACAAGTCTTGCCTTATAACGATCCACACTACAATCTGTATGGTGTTTCACAATAAACACCCATTTGCATCCCACAAAGGATGCTCCAAATGAAGCAGAAACAAGACTCCATGTATCACATGACTGTAACGCAACCATCTCCTCATACACGGCTAATCTCCACTGACTGTCCTGAAGAGCCTCCTGATATGTCAATGATATCTCTACAACTGATAGTATCAAGGTAAACCTCCTGAAATCCTCCGATAGTTGGCTCAAGGAAATCTAACTTGCAAGAGGATAAGTAGCACATATACATTTCTGCTTGCGCAGAGCAATCGGCTCATCCAGATCATCTGCCGAGGGCACCTGCTCATCCTGTATGGAATCCTGCTGCACAAACAATTTCGTAGTGCCATCAGTAGAAACAATGTGCTCATTACATACCTGAGGCGTACTGGATGATGGGCAAGGCCTGTGAGCAGGGGGAACCAAGCAAGACCTGTGAGTAAAAACACGTGGCAAAAACTGAGTCACAGTATGAGTTATAACCACAGGAGCATGTGTAGAGGCATGAGTAGGTGTAGGAAGTGGCAGCGACGGTGGTGGTGAAGGGGTAGAGGGAGGTGATGGCATGACAGTAGGAGGTGGAGGCATGTAGATCTCATCGTCAGAGTCGGACGGTGCTAGTTTGTCACCTGTAGGAGAAAAATACATGACATACTCAAAGGATGTAACGTCAACACTCACAAAGTATTTCCACTTTAGCGGATCAAAGCAACGTTACCTCTTCTGGGTGTGAGAGTAGCCGACAAAAACATACTTGACAGCTTTGGGAGAGAGCTTGTCATGACCTGGAGAGACTTCATGAACAAAAGCAACAGAATCGAACACACGATGTGTAAGAGAGAAAAGTTCCTTCTCGAGAAACGCAACAGAGAAAGGAATCTTCTCTCCCAACACGGACTAAGGCATGCGATTCACCAGATAACAAGCCGTGAGCACAACAAATCCCCAATAGGCTAACGGAAAGGAGACTAAGAGGCATGCCTGGTGTTGATATGCTTTGAACCCTAACCATCCCCAGGTTGAAGAACCGCCGTATGCACCCCTTTCAGCCGTAGCATATCCCAAGGATCCTGTATCAGGGATCTGTTTGTACATGAATAGTATATAAACTCCTCTGGGGTTAGGGCTCTCTATATCATTTGTACTCTCTTCTTTCTCCACATAGAGAAAACCGATCGACGCCGTCTAAGGACGTAGCCCAGTTGCGGGTGAACATTGTAAATCTGTCTCCGTGCTTGTATGTTTGATATCATTTCTGCATGCTTCTGAGATTCACAACATCTAGAACATGAAGCGCATTGTGAACATCAAATTTGTTAAGAAGGGATGCACTTCCCTTCCCTGCTATTGTAACATGTGATCCATTGAACCCAATTCAATGGTCAGGCAGTGGAGCAGTGTGCCTACCACCCAAAGGACCAAGGTTCAACCCCCCCCATATTTACCTGTTCAAAAAACATGGGATCCAGTTTTTGCTAGAGGCTAATATAAAACCGCTCAAAAGTTTTTGGTTGCTTGCAATGTGGTCAGTTGCACTACTATCAATTATCCAATCTTTGTTCCCATCAGTATGCAAATCATGACGATTCTTGTGGTAGTGTGCAAACTTGGTCAGAGGTTCCCTCTCGAGTGTTTATCATACTCAGATAAGCACGAAGTTCATGAATTTGATCATGCTAAGAGGTTCCCTCTCCATCTCAAGTTTTTGCTTTCAACTCCTCATGCATATGAACAACATTAGCTTTTATTTTGTCTCTCAGGAATTTTGTCGAACACCTTGGTTGCACCTTCAATTTTGATTTCTGGCATAATACAAACAGTCCTCTCTTCCTACACTCCAAAAAACTTTGAACACTGTAGCAAGACCTCATTGCTGGAAAAAATTCCTACGAGCAAACCCCTCTCACAAAAGTAAGACCAACGAGCCTTGAAATCTCCCACTACAAAGGTCGGCACAACTCCAAAGAGCAAATGACGCCACCAACCAACGGCTGGAAGCAAAGGAACAACACATCCCACACTAGGGCTGTAACAAGGGCACAAAAACAACCCACATAAGGGCTGGAACACGACCACAACACAACACAACCCATGATGGGCGTAAACGACAACCAACATCTATGGGCATCCATCGATCAACACACCAAGTGCTTTGATATCATGTAGTAAAACAAGCACATAAAGAGACGATGATTTACGTGGAAACCCTCCACAAGAAGAGAGAAAAACCATGGTGGGAATTGTCCTTGTTGCTTAGAGTAACAAGAGCTTCTTTGTCTTGTTTGAAAACAAGGCGCAGTGAGTTAAATATATAGCTCCCAAAGGGGGATAAATGGATCCTCACCCATGATCTACTTACCTAATAAAAAACTCTTCAACAGAAACTATGGCGGAGTCGAGGCAATAGAAGCTGATGCAAATAAAAATTTGCAACGATGAAATAAATAAATTTGTCATTGGAAATTCGTTTGGTGGAAGAAATTGGAGGGAGGAAGAAGAGAAAGCGTGCCGGTTGCACGAGTTTTGAGGAAGAGAATCACGGAAATCACGTGGAGGGAGAAGAGAAAGGGAGAGAGATGAGATAAATCTCAAAATGATTTCAACTTGAACTCTCTTAAACAAAGGCCTACCATCCTCTTTATATAGGAGGAATGGGATTACAAAAATAGAAACACAAATCAAAATTCAAATCCTATCTTATCTTAATCTGGACTCTAAATATCTCTTAATCGATTAACTACTAAATATCTCTAACCGATTAACTACTAAATATAACCGACTAATTAATTAAATCGAGATCACATGTGATCTCTTTATTTAAAATAAAATTGTAACAGATTAAATAAAATTACTCGACCTAAATTTAATCAAAGGACTAAAAATAAAACCCTATTTATTTGTATCGCGTTGCATCAACTCTCCTCCGCTTGAAAAATTCATCTCCTGACGAATTGCTTGATCTTCCGACTTGTCGAGGGAGAATCTCATCTGGATTGATTGATCAGATCTCCCCAGTTTCGCTCCTTTTCAATGTTACGTTTATAGTTCCTTTCCATCGAGGAGTATGGCTACAAATGTTCTACTCCAACTAAAATAATTCCACTTAAGCTCCTACCAACTTTAACCTTTAAATGAAAGGTTTTGGTGGAGGAAATTTTCTTCAAAATTCCCAAATCAACCATGTATCCCTAATTTTAGGGAATACGAATCTCCACCAATGGAAATCCTTCCCATTGGCTGCTAGGGTTTGTCCACAAATAGGGCGGCAGTGGCACGATGATCTAAGCATGTGGGGCGGCAGTGGCAGCACCGAGAATGGAGGGGCAGGCGGCGGTCGCGCTTGAGGCACGCACGGTGATGGAGGGTGCAACGACAACAGATCGGGAGGGGGAGGGTGGTGGCGCGAGCGGTGGGGAAGGGGGTGGGAAGTGGAGCTGGCGACAGTGCGGGGCCAAGGGGGAGGGGCGACAGGGGGTAGAGAGGGGGAGGGTGGAGGCGAAGGGAGGACAAACGACGATAGTGGGGCTGGGAGGTTTGTTGGAGGTGCAGGGGAGGCAGGAGGGGTGGTAGCAGCGACGGGGCTGGGGGGTTTGCCGGAGGTGCGGGGATGGCGGGATGGGGTGGTAGCGGCGATGGGGCTGGGGTTCACCGGAGGTGTGAGGGTGGCGGGATGGGGTGGTAGCGTACGGGGGTAGCTGAAGGGGGTGGTAGCGGGTTTGGAGGGACTGCCTGGGGTGCAGGGGAGGCGTCGGGGAACTGCTGGGTGGCTGGAGATGTGGCCGGAGTTGGTTCCTTCGACGACAGGAGGTTTCGATCAGACGACGCTTAAGTTCTCAAAATTAGAAATCAAATCCCGTAGATTTGATTGAAATTCAAGCAATATGGACATTAACTCCTTGTTGTAGTCTTCGTTGGCTCTTCGTTTACGTTCCGACGAATGATAGTCTTTCATTGCAATCTTACGCGAACATCTGTACGGATCGTCAGATTGTGAGAACGATCTAGATGCCATACTCTGATACTAATTGATGCAAATAAGAAATATTCGTAAGGGTGAAAAATGTTTTTAAGGTGGAAAATTTGGTAGAGAAGAAGTTGGAGGGAGGAAGAAGAGAAAGCACGCCGGTTGCACGAGAGTTGAGGAAGAGAATCGCGGAGATCACGTGGAGGGAGAAGAGAAAGGGAGAGAGATGAGATAAATCTCAAAATGATTTCAACTTGAACTCTCTTAAACAAAGGCATACCATCCCCTTTATATAGGAGGGGTGAGATTACAAAAATAGAGACAAAAAATCAAAACTCAAAACCTATCTTATCCTAACTTGGACTCTAGATATCTCTAACTGATTAACTACTAAACATAACCGACTAATTAATTAAATCGAGATCACATGCGATCTCTTTATTTCAAAATAAAATTGCAACAGACTAAATAAAATTACTCGACTTAAATTTAACTAAAGGACTAAAAATAAAGCCCTATTTATTTGTCTCGCGTTGCATTAAGGACGAGGAAGGTCACGTGCTTGTTACTCAGAAGGATACATAGACTAGATGTGAGCAATACTTCCATAAACTTTTCATTGGAGAAGGAAATAGAGAGATCACTTTGGGTGATCTAGCTAGTAGTGAAAGTTACTTGAATCGTGCATGCTATAGACGAATACAAAGAAAAGAAATAGAGGAGGCTTTGAAGATTATGAGACCTGGGAAAGGTGTTGGACCGGATGACATCCCTGTAGAAGTATGGAAAGTTTTAGGTGAGCGTGGTTTGACTTGGCTTACGAATCTATTCAATGTTATTTGGTGAAGCAAGAAAATGCTTGAAGATTGGAGGAGGAGTATCGTGGTGCCTCTTTATAAGAACAAAGGAGACATTTAAAATTGTTCAAATTACAGAGGTATCAAGCTGATGAGTCACACTATGAAAATTTGGGAACGTGTGATCGAAAGAAGGTTGAGGCAAGTTTCCCAAATAAAAGAAAACCAATTCGGATTCATGTCAGGTCGCTCAACTATTGAAGCCATCCATTTGCTAAGGAGAACAATGGAGATTTATAGAGCTAAAAGGAAGAATCTCCATATGATCTTTATTGATTTAGAGAAAGCTTATGATTCCGTCCCACGAGAGATACTGTGGAGAGTTTTGGAGAAGAGACAAGTACCTGTCCTATACATTAATCTCATAAAGGATATGTATGATAGGGCTTTATCATGTATAAGGACCCCGACGGGGAAGACTGACTATTTTGATATCAACATTGGTTTACATCAAGGTTCAGCTTTGAGTCCATTTCTTTTTACTTTGATTATGGACGAGTTGACAAGTCACATTCATGATGAGTTACCTTGGTGTATGTTATTTGCTGATGATATTGTGTTGATTGACGAGACTATAGATGGAGTAAATGAGAAGCTTGAGGTTTGGAGACATACATTGGAGACTAAAGGTTTTCGTATAAGTAGGGCTAAGACGGAATATACGGAATGCACCTTTGATGGAAGCAATGGTGAAAGAATCGAGGTGAAGATTGGTGACGATAACATTCAGAAGAGAGATTCTTTTAGATATCTGGGATCTATTTTGCAACATGATGGAGAAATTGATGGAGATGTTACTAATAGAATAAATGCAGTTGGCTTAAGTGGAGAGGAGCCTCCGCTGTTCTCTGTGATAAGAAAATTCCTTTAAAAATTAAAGGAAAGTTTTACAATGCAGCCGTGAGACCGGCTATGCTTTATGGTTCTGAATGTTGGCATGTGAACCATAGACATGTGCAGAGAATGGCTGTAGCAGAAATGAAAATGCTAAGATGGATGTGTGGACATACATGTAAAGATCGGATTCGGAATGATGCAATCAGAAAGAAAGTTGGTGTAGCTCCGATCGAGGATAAGATGCGAGAAAACCGCTTAAGATGGTTTGGTCATTTGCAAAGAAGGTCAACTGATGCACCGGTTAGGAGATGTGAGTGTTGGGATGTTGAGCCGGCTAAGAGAGGGCGAGGACGGCCCAAGAAGTGTTGGAAAGAGACTATACGAAGGGATCTTAGTTTTTTGGATATAAGTTCGAGATTGACCCAAGATAGATCTGAATGGAGGCGAAGAATCTATGTAGCCGACCCTACTTAATTGTGGGAAAAGGCTTTGTTGTTGTTGTTGTTGTGTGCGTTGCATCAATGATGGAATAAATAAATTTGTTGGTGGAATAAATTTATTTGCCTCGCTATAATACCAATTTTTATGTCTCGCGCTTAGAGATGCTCGTAGCGGTAGAGGCTATTAAAAATGGCAAAGGAGGGCAATGTAATCGGGGAAGCAATATCAATAGACGTGCGAAAGGTGGTGGAGTATGGAAGGAGAGATGCGGGGAGGAGAAGTTGTAGGTAATGAGCCAAAACATGAGGTAAGCTTGAACCAAAAGGCAACATAGAGCGGGCAGAGATGGGAGGGAGGTTGGACCAGTAGTCCTAAAAACAACGATGGGGTCTGGGGGTTTGGAAAGGTGCGAGGTGGAAGAGAGTTGAAAGATGCAAGCAAAGGGCAGGGCACCTCGAGGATTTCAAAAGAGTGGAGAAGGGCGGTGCTGATCTAGCAACTCCAACAGAATCCATAAGAGAGAAATTAACGAGAACCTTCAGATCAAATTTTGTATGTTTGCATGGTTAGATTGGCTCAATGATGGTTAAGTTAGTGTACTTTGACATTACGAGCAAGTGTGTTTAATGGTTTAAAATTACGAAGGTCATCATGCAATTACAAAAATGGTAGGGTTGCCATAAAATTGGCGGTCTTTAAAAATCCGTATTATTTTTAAGAATATTGAAAAGGAATATGAACAAAATAAAATATCTGTAAAGTGAATGAGAAAAATAAATAACAATCATGAAAACAAATATTTTATTTATTTATCTATTCTACATGAGGTATTCACTTAGATGATATGGTGGTAGTGCAATGTTTCTATCACCCAAAAGATTAGGGTTCAAATCCCTCTTTGCGGGGGTTATGTTGGGTAGATGATGACCATCATAAAAAATAGTCGAATCTTTGAACATGGATTTGAGTAAGAATTCATGTAGCCGACCCTACTTATTGTGGGTGGATGTGTGGTCATACACGAAAAGATCGACTTCAGAACGATATGATCAGAAGGAAAGTTGGTGTAGCTCCGATAGAGGATAAGATGAGAGAAAACCGCTTAAGATGGTTTGACCATTTGCAAAGGATGTCGGCTGATGCACCCGTTAGAAGATGCGGGATTTGAGATGCCGAACCGACTAAGAGAGAGTGAGGAAGGCCCGAGAAGTGTTGGAATGAGACTATCCGAAGGGATCTTAGTTATTTGGATATGAGCCTAAGAATCACCCAAGATAGATCCGAAAGGAGGCAAAGAATCCATGTAGCCGACCTACTTAATGTGGGAAAAGACTTTGCTGTCGGTGTATTTATTCTACATGTGTGTGTATATATATATATATTTTCATCATAATTCATGAACTAGTGTGTACTTAATTTTCATTATAAAAAAATAGAAAAAATATCACCATGCTTTTTAAAAAGAAAATTGAAGCACATTTTGGAAAATGGAAGATGTGTTAACGTCGTTTTACACAAAGTAAATCTGTAGATATCTTTACAACCTCTCCATTAAAAAAATATCATTTATCATGTGTGCTCTAACTGTACACTCGACCTGATGTCACACTTTCGTCTCCCCATTTATGCTGATAAAATAAACACTTACAAAGAAGACAATGCTATTCATTTCATTCATTCACGATCAGTCACGACGCCACACGCATTTAGATGGAAATCATACAATTGTTGGTACTTTGCAGGAATATAATATCTGAACCTGCAATCATCAGAAAATATGTAGCACTTAAAAGAGAGTTTGACGAATCAAAGCATACAACAGACAGGGATAAAGAAAACCAGATTATGAAAATTAAAAGAAGTGATGCTGCATATTTTGGCAAAGGGATTAAATATCATTTTTAGTTGTGAAATCACCTTCGAATATGCAGATAGGCAAAAAGAAACTCATCTTAGCTAGTCATGCTGTAGAAAAAGTTGATCCACAACACGTTAAACCTAAATTGAATATGCTCTATCCTATATAGATGCATATGAAATTGTAAATTTGCATGAAGTTGAACATACACAAACATACAGCAAAACACCTTTTATTATGATAATTGATGAGAGTTACATATTAATTCAGTTGTTTAGACTATTCAATATACTTAAGAAATTAGAATGCACTTTTCATCATTACGACTTGTCCAAAAGACCAATGTCTCAATATGACGAGGAATTGTCCACTTTCAAATTTCTGTCTGTTCTATGCAGCACGTTTATAACCAACCCTTTCAATACCTAAATGAAAATGGCAATCAGCAGAATTCAAGACCCAGTAGGTCAACCACTTAAAAATCCTATCTCATACCATGTCAAAAGTTAAAAAATAAACGAACAAGCTCACAGAATAACATCCTAAAATTTATTTAAATAATGACACTGTTGAGATTATCATCAAATAGCACTAGCCAACTAAAATCCTTTTTGACCTGGAAAACACACATGAGACAAAACAGCCACAACACATTAGCTGACAAACTTTAAACAGATGGCAACAAGAGATAATATTCCGATGACAGTGACAAAAATGATATGTAACAATCAGCACAAGAACAAATGTGTATCCTCTAGGACAACCAGACCTTTTCAGTAGAGATATTCTTCCTGGCACAGAAAACAACCTCGCAATAGACTCCAGCATCGGCACTATCTTCATTGTTTTGGATTTCAAAGCCACCATAAACCCTATAAACTCTTTATATTCTGCAGCAGTAAGCTTTTCTTGGACCTGTATTCAATCATAACATTACTACAGAAAGTACATTTTAAGGATAAAAAAAGAAGCAACAACAACAACAAAACCTTTTCCCACAATTAAGTAGGGGTGAGGATAAAAAAAGAACAGCACAAAAGATTCTCGACTCAAACTAATATTCATCTTAAAGATGTATGCTAGAAAATAGGAATGGGAAGCGATTTGATAAATAGAGCACTAAATCAAGAAATATGAAACAAGAACAAGATTTTAAGTGGAACCCTACTCCCTAAGGAGCGGGATGAAACCACGGGAGAATGCCTCAAATGGCTGATAGTCTATTGCTTTTCTCATATGGATACAATGGTTGTGAGGGTCTATATATAGCCTCAGCGGAACTTGGCATTATCACTCAGGCGCTGGGATATCTTGTGCTTAAGGGAAGCTTGCTTCTTCTTTTTCCCTAAGGCATTCACCTCACTTATAGCATTTACGCTCCACTTTTTCATTCGGAGTCATGGAATGAAATTTCGGTTTCGAGGGGTCATAGGTATCGAAACTCCTATATATATCGATTTCTCGGATTTCGACCGAAATTTCGGTGATATTTCGACATTTCGATCCATTTCGACCCATTTCGATTGAAATTCATGGATCTCAGTACAAAATTTCCTGGATTTCGACCGAAATTTCGGTGATATTTCGACATATCGACCCATTTCGGTTGAAACTCATGGATACATGGTATGTTGAGACAAGAGGGTACATACATCGATTATTCAACTTGGGGAGCTTCTTCCCCTTTGGGTTTAAGCAATGGAGATGAAAAAACTCTATAACTTCTATATATTTGATATAGCTTGTTCCTTTCATTTGTTTGTCATTTATCTTCGTAAATAGATGCATCTTTATTGTAAGTATGTAATTAATTCTGTAATTCATTCGAACTTTGTCTGTGACGGTTATTTCTATGAACAAAACATTATTTAATTAATCATTATCTACATTTTTAAATAAAAAATCTTTTCTATTTTTATTAACAAAAGATATCTTCTAAGTGTTGTTAACTTAGTTATTTTGATTTCCATTTCCAGTATCTACCAGACTGCTCAACAATATGTCTGATATGACCGATATGGTGTGATATAAGGCGCATGGATGAGAGATGTGTGTGATATAAGTGTGCATTTGTAAGATGTTGTTTTAAGATCTTGGATTGGATGATATTAATTTCCAGCACATATCAGTCGAGAATCAACATTAACATCGATTTGACCGATATGACCGATATGATCGATATGTGCGATCTAAGGGACATATAAAAGCAATATGTGTGATATAAGTGTGTATTTGTAAGTTATTTATTGTTGTAATAACTCAGAAGAGCTTAATTTCCAAAAAAATCATCGAAAAATGGCTTTTTTGAGTCATTTTCGATATTTCCACCGAAACGGTCGAAATTCCCCGAAATTTCACCAAAAATTCGGTTTTGGAGGGGACCGAAACGAAATCGAAATCGAGATTTTGAACCTTGTTCGGAGTCTCCACATCTCCAAAATGGTAGATGCGGGACCAAACAACTGGATGGGGTAAATGGATCCTGGAGGGATCTATTATCCCATCTCCCTCATAAGTGACGCATATAAACTATACTCTAACACCCCCCTCAAGCTGGAGCATGCAATGCTCAGCTTGGACAAACAGAAAGAAATCTCAACTCACAATACAAGGCCCTACAGACAATATCAACTCAACGCGCACAACTGCCGACTGTTGTTGAGGACGTTGCTTCTCATGATGTGCAGGTGAGGAGGACGAACATGCTGGAGTGTGAGTCAACTGAATCTCCTCGTCGGAGAGCATGTGCTCTGTACTGCGCTTGTCAGAGTCACTACAATTGAAGAATGAATCTCTACATGGAGAACTCTGGCTCACCACAACATGTGGACAACTGCTCCATCTCTGAAAAGGGCCGAACAAAGGACGTCGCTAATTATCCATACGCAGATCTCCGATGATGGGTCTCTCTCATAGGGACCTCGAAGTGGGTTCTCTCTCATAAGAATCTCGGAAGGATCTCGTACTGGAGTTCACGATCGCTGGAGAATGGAGTCTGAAAGTCTCCTCGTCGAAGAACTAAGTCTCTCCCATCTGACACAGAGAATGGTACTCTACTCTGGAGTCCCTATAAACTACATGAAAAACCTAGCCCACATGGTAGGGAATGAGATCTCTACTCAGGAGTCCCTATGGAACACATGAAAACCCTAGCCGAAACATAAAAGATAGAGACCACACAAAAGATGACAAACATGTGCACATCTGAAAAGAAGACCGCATACATGTGAGTGTCTGAAATTGAGGACTCGAAATCTGAACGTCGAGTCTGATCAATTGACAACTGTAGAGTCTGAAAACTGAATGTCCTGGAATCTTGAATCTGGAGAATCTGGAAGATCTGACATCTGAATCTGGAAAAGGCATGTGACTCTACATTATACTCCACCTTTCTCCCATACTTGTCAAAAAATAGTGACATCAACAAAGTTGGAAGAAGACAATAAAATAGGAGAAAACAAGAATCAATAAGCCGATTACTCCTTTTCTTCGGCTTTTTTTTTGCCATCATTTTCTCGACTAAATCCATTTTTTAATAGCTGTTACATTTTTTATAAGTCGTTCATCAACTTTTTTTTGCAAATGAGGCCACTCTCACTTTTTCCGGACCTATTTCTCTTTTTTTTAACAGGACGACCCACTTGGGTCCTTGAAACTCAACCCCCTTGGGCCCCTCATTTTTTGTTTGTTTTTTTAAATCATCCCTGGGCCTTGGCAACAGAAAAATAATAATTTTTTAATGCAGCCCACAGAATTTATTTAGGGTTCCAGTGGGAACTCTTCTCTTCAAGAAACATCTCCGCCCCAATGGGATTCGAAGAAGGGGCACCTCCCCCTTGGAGCAGCGATGGAGCACGTGGAGATAGGACACGGCGCCTGCGTGTTGAAGGAGGAAGTGCGGTGGAGCTTCGTCGTCACCCTGATGTAGGAGGCTCGTGCAGAAGCATCGAGCGTGGGCTTCAGCTTCTGATGGAGCTGCTTGGCGCGGCTTTTGCTGGAGGTCGCCGCCACCTGGAGGGGAGGCGAGGGAGGAGCTTGAAGGGTTGGAGGGTGCTGTGCCGCCATGTGTGGTGTCGCCTACGTGAGGGCATCGCGCCTGCAAGGGGGTTGCGCAGCTTGCTAGCGCCGCCAGATACCACGGGAGGGGCTCGTGTTGCCTCTGCGCAAGATGCGCGATGCTCGAAGTGCTGGAGGGAGCGACTAGGGCTCCGTTTGGAGCCCTCCTGAGATGCCACTGCCTAGGAGCGCGGAACGTCAGAAGGTGCGCCGCAGATGGTGTACTGCTTAGGAGCGTGGCGCAAGGAATACAGATCGCGCCTGGAGGCTTCAAGCATGAAGGAGGAGAGTTGCGACCTGGAATGTTGGATGTTGCCAGAATCGAGAGGAGGTCGTCCGCTGCTGCAGCTAGGGTTTTGAACCCTAGAACTGGCTTGAACATTAACAAAACTGATATGCTCAAATCGAATCTCGAATAGAATATAAACATGAATGATCTTTAACATTAATTACAATCAATTCTCGAAAAGGACATAAAATCCTCGAGAATCAAACCCGCTCTGATACCATGTTAGAAAATAGGAATCCGGAAGCGATTTGATAAACAGAGCACTAAATCAAAAAAAATATGAAACATGAAGAACAAGATTTTACGTGGAACCCTACTCCCTAAGGAGCAGGATGAAATCACGAGAGAACGCCTCAAAGAGCTAAAAGTCTATTGCTTTTCTCATATGGATACAATGGGTGGGGGTCTATAATTATATATCTTCCACTGAGTCTCCACATCTCCAAACTGGTAGATGCGAGACTAAACAACTGGATAGGGTAAATGGATCCTGGATGCATATAAACAATACTCCAACAATGTAAAAACAAATCCAATATAAAATATCCTCAATCAAATAAAATGGCAATGTGCTATTATTATTTTTTAAGGAAAAACCGGGTAAGCCATCAAGAATACGTCCACCCGTAAACTTCTATATATTCACATTACATAAAAAACTATAAACCATAATGTCTTTGAATAGAGACCATCTCAACAAGTGACACATTGCATACCTCCCTAGCAATAGAGCATCCAAAGAAGAAGTGCTCAACATTATCCTCTTCCACCAAGCAATGCTCACATGTGATATTACTCCCATGAGAGAACCAATCTCTTCTCTGACTCGTCATAAGGTGATAACTCATGTGCAACTAAATAAAATGAGAACCGAAATCTCTCATGTAAGATAGAATCATTAACGTGCTAGATAATGAGAACCGAAATCTCTCATGTAAGGAAACCTGCTAGGAAACCTCCTTCCCTTGCCTTCAACACCATTCTGGCTAGAACATCTACCACAACATCAAACTCTTCCTATCCGTACCTGGATGGATAGAAAGTCTCAAAAAGTACGCCTCATCTACTATATCTCTCCTCAACTCCTCGTCTCAAAAATGAATGATTGAATCAATGGTTTGGTTCAATTGGTTCAACCGAGTCAAGCAGTCTAACTGAGTTTTGACTAGTTTTGACATTTTCAGTAAAAATCGGTTGGCTAGACCACTTTTCCTACAGTTATAGGTTTAATAGGTTGATGCGATCTATTCGATTTTTAAAACCTTGTTTTTAATTCCCAGTTCCGCTCAGTCAAATCAATCGACAAGAGAGGGCATGTAAATTGACTGAACTCCACTTAGCTGGATCATGCAATCGAGGATAAGCACTGTTAGGAGAGTAGAAGGTTCGATAATTGAAAGTAGGATAAGGGCAGAGAGAAAATCAAAGAGAAAGATACGTAGTTGGGGGAAGAACCAGAAGTCCAACTATTTATTCGCTTTGGATAAAGAGTAGTAGCACGAAACCTCTCAACATAGTTGTGTTGCAGAGGCAACAAAGTAATCCCATGAGAGATCTTGACCTCTCAACATCACTTGTTAGTCATGGATGAGCAAATAAAAGGGTTGCCAAAGAAGAGGATGGATCCCATGGTCATTAGAACTAAATGGTGGAATCTTCAACTAAAGCAATCAAGCTTCAAGGAGAAGATTTTTGAAGATTTATCTTGAGATTGTAACACAAGTGCAAACGAGATGTGGGAGGTGGTAGCATCTTGTATCCGAAGGGTAGTCAAAGAGAAACTAGACGAATCTAAGGGAGGAGTTCAAGGCCATAAGGAGGCTTGGTGGTGGAGTGAAGGGGTGCAAGAGAAGCTTAAAAGAAAAAGAGCTTGCTTTAAAGCTACACATAGTGATAGAATACAGGAAACTGTCACAAACTACAAAAGAGCGAAGAAGGAAGCAAAGAATGATGTAAGTGAAGCTAAGTCAAAAGCTTATGAAGCTTTGTACAAAAAACTTGACTCGAAAGAGGGCCATAACGATATATTCAAATTGACCAAAGCATGAAAAAGAAAGACCAAAGATCTTTCTTAAGTGACATGCCTCAAGGATGAGAAAGGACATATGTTTGTTACTTAAAAAGACTAGATGGAAGCATTATTTCCATAAGTTTTTCATTGGAGACGTGAATAAATAGATTACTTTGAGAGATCCTGCTGGTAGTGAATGTTATTAGAATCGTGCAAGCTATACACGAATACAAATGAATTAGAGGATGCTTTAAAGGTTATGCATCAGGGGAAAGGAGTAGAACCTGATGACATTCCTATAAAAGTTTGGAGAGTTCTAAGTGAACAGGTTTTGACTTGGCTCACGGATTTATTCAATATTATTTGGCGAAGCAAGAAAATACATGAAGAATGGAGGAGAAGCATTGTGATGTCTCTTTATAAGAAAAGAGACATTCAAAATTGTTTGAATTACACATGTATCAAACTGATGAGTCATACTATGAAAATTTAGAAACGGGTGATCGACAAAAGGTTGAGGCAAGTTTCCAAAATAACTGAAAACCAATTTGGATTCATGCTAGGTCGCTCAACTATTGAAGCTATCCACTTGTTGACGAGAACAATGGAGATTTACAGAGCTAAAAAGAATAACCTCCATATGATTTTTATTAAAATGGAGAAGGATTATGATTCATTCCTAAGGGAGATATTATGGTGTTTTGAAGAAGAGACAAGTACATGTCCTATATATCAATCTTATAAAGGATGTGGGTGACGGGGCTTCATCTTGTGCAAATAAAAGGGTTGCCAAAGAAGAGGATGGGTCCCAATGTCATTAGAACTAAATGGTAGAATCTTCAATTAAAGTAATCAAGCTTCAAGGAGAAGGTTTAAAAGATTTATCTTGGGATTGTAACGCAAGTGCAAACAAGATGTGGGAGGCGGTAGTATCTTGTATCCAAAGGGCAGTCAAAGAGATGCTAGACGAATCAAAGAGATGCTAGACGAATCTAAGTGAGGAGTTCAAGGCCATAAGGATCTTGATGGCGGACTGAAGGGGTGCAAGAGAAGCTTAAAGGTAAGAGAGCTTGCTTTAAAGCTATGCATAAGGATAGAATAGAGGAAACTGTCACAAACTACAAAAGAGCGAAGAAGGAAGCAAAGAATGCTGTAAGTGAAGCTAAGTCGAAAGCTTATCAAGGTTTGTACAAAAAAACTTGTCTCGAAGAAGGGCCATAAGGAAATATTTAAATTGACCAAAGCATGAGAAATAAAGACCAAAGATCTTTCTCAAGTGAGATGCATCAAGGATGAGAAAGGACATATGTTTGCTACTTAAAACAATATAGAGACTAGATGGAAGCAAAATTTCCATAAGCTTTTCATTGGGGATGGGAATAAATAGATTACTTTGGGAGATCTTGCTGGTAGTGAATGTTACTTGAATCGTGCAAGCTATACACAGATACAAAGGAATTAGAGGATGCTTTAAAGGTTATGCAACATGGGAAAGGGGTAAGACCTGATGACATTCCTATAGAAGTTTGGAGAGTTCTAAGTTAACAAGTTTTGACTTGGCTCACAAATTTATTCAATATTATTTGACGAAGCAAGAAAATACCTGAAGAATGAAGGAGAAGCACTGTGATGCACCTTTATAAGAATAAAGGAGACATTCAAAATTGTTCGAATTACAGAGGTATCAAATTAACGAGTCATACTATGAAAATTTAGGAACTGGTGATCGACAAAAGGTTGAGGCAAGTTTCCAAATTAAATGGAAACCAATTTGGATTCATGCTAGGTCGCTCAACTATTGACGCTATCCACTTGTTGAGGAGAACAATGGAGGTTGGATAAAGTGGAGAGAAGCCTCTATTGTTCTTTGTGATAAGAAAATCCCTTTGAAAGTCAAAGGAAAGTATTACAGAGCAACCATGAGACCTGCTATGCTCTATGAATAAGAATGTTGGCCTGTGAAACATAGACATGTGCAGAGAATGACAGTAGTAAAAATGAAAATGCTAAGGTGGATGTATAGTCATACACGAAAGATCCGCAGAATGATGCAATCAGAAAGAAAGTTGGTGTATCTCCTATAGAGGATAAGATGAGAGAATCTCTTAATATGGTTTGGCCCTTTGCTAAGGAGGTCGGTCGATGCACCAGTTAGAAGATGAGATTTGAGATGTTGAGCTGGTTAAGAGTGGACGAGGAAGGCCTAAGAAGTGATGGAATGCCGACTATCCGAAGGGATCTTAGTTATTTGGATTTAACCTCGAAAATGGACCAAAATATATCTGAATGGAGGGCAAAAATCCATATAGCCAACCCTACTTAACCGTGGGAAAAGGCTTTGTTGTTGTTGTAGAGAAAGAGTAGTAGCATGAGGGTACTAGAATCATAAGCCTCACTTCAGCCATGGAATTATATATTAGAGGGCCTGGTACGTTCTCGCCTTCTGGAAGGAAAGGTTGGAGGCTCTCCGAGTCAATCTCAATCAACTACGTAGTACCAGCTAATGCAACCTGAAAGCAAGTAAGGTGCCGAGAAGTGAACTGCATGTCAGTAACACCTAATAGGTTGGGAACAAGGTTTGAAAAAATGAAAGACAAAATGAGGCATTTTCCCTAGAGGTGAGGCGTAGCCTCGAGATGGTCGAGGCATAAGCCTCAGTTTGTACAGGAAATAATTAAAAAAGTAAAATAAATATATTTATTAAGATACATAATGGTCGCACGCTACACTATGGTCCCCTCTGCCCTCGCAGTGTGTATCACCCAAGGTTGTCACTCCCAAGGCAGTTAAAAAAGCTCGAGCTCGATGAACTCAACTCAGGCTCATCTTGTTAAAAGCTTGTGAGCCCGACTCGACAACCTAATGAGCCCGAGCTCGAGTTGGATTTTTGACTCACAGGGGTTATCGAGTCAAGCTCGAATTGGGTCGTGTTCAGCTCGAGAACTCGACATAATTTAATTTATTTCTATTATATATAATAATATAATATAGATTTTGGGGCCTGACTTCTTTCCCCCTCTCCATTCCCGCATCGCAACTTCGAGTGAATTGAGCCCTAACCCTCTCCTGCACCTCCGATCCTCCTTCCCAATGGACCCCTTCTCCCTCACCACAGTAGCCACCTTTCACCCTCAATGTCACCACCAACCCAGATATCAACTCCCAGCCACGCCGGAGCCACCCCATTCCCAACTTCCTGACGACCCTCCCTGGTCCCGCATGCGAATCAATTGCAGCTGTTGTAACCCTTTTAGAGAACCCTGCTACCAACAAGCTGAAGGTAAGATCCTCCTCCTCTTCCCTCGCTTGTACCTTTCCTCCAAGGCTTCTTTTTTTGTCATGGGTTGGGATCGTTAGGAGGCTCGTGAGTCAACTCGAACTCAACGAGTTCGAGCCAACATTCCAAGGCTCAAATCTTATCGAGCCTGATTTTCCTTATCGAATTCGAGTATGAGTTGGAACCAACTCGACTCATTGAACTCGATAGGCACCCCTAGTTACTCCCAACGAACCTTGCCTTCTCTACGTCGATAGCCACAATCATAATATTTGCAATATCAGAATTCCAAGCTTGGAGATACTGCAACCTCCCATCGAACCTATGTCGACATACCACTTCCCAACCTTCATCGTCAACCACCTTCGAACCCTTATTCTTCTCTTTGTCAGTGACAAGAGATTTTTATCGACTCACAACATCTTTATGCCAACACTACTTTTTGGTGATTGGCAAGCATAACCCCTCAACTTGAGCTCTAGGGCCCCACAACCGATTGAAAGAGGTCTCGACAACAACCAACGACAACACCGGGACAATAGCAGCTCTAGGTAGCGACGTCAGGACATCAGCAACACCTGGCCGAGATCAGAGACCATTGGTGATGGTCCACCATCCCTAGGTAGAGGCCCAACACCCCGATCAAAATGTTCGATGTTGCTCCAACCACTCCCAGCATCTCCTATACCCCTAGGTTGAGCATCGATATGCACGACAGAGACCCAACGACGGGGGGGTGGGGGGGTGGGGGTCCCCACAACTGCACATCGGTCCAAGCACCCTCACTCCAACTCGCTCACCTCTCTCCTATCTCCTTTCTCGCTCCGATGAAACCCTAGCGTAGTTCTTCTCTCCCTCGCGACAAGTTCTATATGCATTTATTGTTATTGTTGCCCGCCAAAGTCCTCCTTCATGACAATTGACAATTCAATCACATCTATATCTGCAAGACAAAGCACCTTTTTGTTATTCTTGGTAGATCATATCTCTCCATCCATGTTTATATAAAAAATCAACACGTGCATCCATGGTGTCAGCGTATTCTTAATTCTTTTTTTTGGGAAGTAAACGGGTGGAATCCCAAACTTTGAGGCCCACTGCCACGTATATTATAATATATAAATGAAAAGGTTACAAAAGAGTTACATCCTCCATAATGTACAGAGAGCTCTACTACGTTCCACTATATTTCAGTATAACAAAGCTGTCCCCCAAAAATGACATTATTCCTAGCATAACAAATCGCCCACGACAACACAAATGGACGAATGTTGTCCTCGTGCCCATACCCATAGACCGCTCTGAAGCTCCTCCAAAAACCGACACAGTGTAGCCCCTCCAACCACAAGATGTCGCCCCCCTCCTAAACACGAGCAGAAGATTAACAAGAGAAGCACATATGATCCATATCCTCCATATCCATACCACATCTGATACACATACTAATTTCCAAGCCCAAAAGCTGACCACGACGAACCGGCGTGAGAATCCTACCATTGCCGCAGAAGTCACAAGAATATCTTTATTCGATTATGCACCCTGCTTTTCCGTATCATCTTGGTGTCCATCAACAACTCTTCCTCCACCTCCTTCCCGTTCTCCACCAAAAAATGATAGCCTTTTTAATTGAGAATTTCTCATATTTCCAAATAAAGTGATCCCTGCCATTCGACGGGCCCCCAAATTGCTCCAACAATGCCTGTAATGCCATGAGGTCATCCACCCTCTGATCCGACAAGGGAGATGCGAAGGTAGGGTTCCAAGAATTGTACATCCACATCTGTTGCATCGTTGCCCATCTATTCGTCGCCAACCTTCATAATCTAGGGAATTGCTCGCCCAAAATGCCCTCACCCGTCCAATCATCCAGCCAGAATCGAAAAGATGTACCATCCCCCCATGACAGGTCTCAACTTCACCACGATCTCAGTCAACACCTTGGTGATCCTCTTCCATAAAGAAGAAGGCAACCAACTTGGAGCCGCCATTCCTATTCTTAATTCTAATTGATGGAGGCATGCTTTACTTTGCGAAGAGAAAAAAGGGGCGATCAAGGGAGGGACTTGCCGTCTTTATTACTAAATTATGATGTCTGAATGACATGATTTCCCTCAAGGGATAGCCAAGTAACTACAATCAATGATATTTTATTTCTTCTTTATTTCATATTTTGTTGTAGAACTCTCGGGATGGGGATCACTATGTACATGCATGTCCGGAATTTCAACCAAATATGATATTCCTGAACCTCTATCAAAGGACATTAATTTCACTGATTCAAAAACTATAAAATTAGACATCTTCGTGATAACAAGTTTACAGGTGTCCGGTTTAGATGAAATTTAATAAACTTCTTCCTCTTCTTTCTCTTGATTAATTATGTCAAACCCCTAAAGATCATCCCTAAATTCAATTTCTGGTCCATGCCAGAAGTCTTGGGTGTAGCCATTTGGCTACCTTGAGGATCCTTGGAGATTTAGCCCATTAATCGCTACACTGACACCAATGATAATGTTAGTAATCTATAGAATCAGTTTCAGACATTATTCACGACAAGAAAATACCTCAAAAAATATACCGTAAATACTCTACACCAGGAATGAGACCTAGCACCCTCTATTGCATGAATTTTTGGTTTGTCAATCATAGAAAATGGCAGGGATATTTGTTGCAGCCTGCAGGGATGAAGATGCTCGGGTAGATGTGTAGCAAACAAAAATAAATGAGACCTAAAATGAAATTCTTAGCAGAAAAGTAGGTATAGTAACAATAAAGATAAAAAAAATGAGAGGATCTCGTTTAAGATAGAGTGAGCATGCAAAGAAAAGTCCACTTGATGCTCATATATAAAGATTGAAAGTTGACAGAAGATCCACACAATGGCTTCAAAAAAGAAGAAGAAGATCCATACAAGCAGCAGAGAGCAAGGAGATAGAACAGTTGGAAAAAACCTATCAAGAACGGCCGTGTTGGAAGAAACCTAAGAAGAATGGCTGACTTGTTCTAATCTAAGTCTAACTATAATCCGGTTTACATCTGTCTGGTGACTACGGATCTACGTATTAAACCTCATTTTACAATAAACGAAGCTTGGCCTTGGTTTTGGTTCGGTATCAGATGCTCTAATAATCCAAGGGTGCTTGGTCAAGGAAACTATTCCAGTATTGATGAATTTTCATATGCACCCCCCAACACAAGAAAATGCAGACAAAACCCAAAGAAATTTTGTGTTTGAAATCCAGGATGTCAAGGAAAACTGTTGAAATAATGCGAATACGTGGATCAAATATTCTGGATTTACAAAATAAAAAGATTGTGTGATCTTTAATCTGTATTTCTAGATAAAATTTGCACTACTTTCGATGTTTGAAAGAAGATTATACAAAGTAAGCATTGTTCAAAATTCCTACATAGGAAATTAGTAAAGCAGATAAGAGAGAATAATCTGAGAAACAAAACGGTGACCATCTTTATAAAAAATGGGTATAATAAGTAAAAAACTATTCTTTATAGTGTACTGTATGTCACTACCATACAAGGTACAAATTTAATCCTTGATGTAAACTTAAAATCAATTCCAGGATCCACCAAGGAAAAACTAACATGCACTATGAACATTTTTGGTAAATCCAAAGGTCTCCCTGTAATGTCAAGAAGGAACAAGAGAAAGAGAGAGAGATAGATAGAGAGATAGATAGATAGGAAAAAAACATGTTACTTTATTGGCCTTGAATGAATCTAGAAAAAAAGTTCACCTCCTGCAAAAAAGCTGAACCTCCTGTAACTTCAGGGGAAGAAGATGAAGCATGCAGGGGACTTCCACTTACTGCCATATCTAACATGGAAAGAGTCAGTACATCTGGATTAACTTTATATAACATCAGTCAGTGTCTACACAAGTTATTGTTAGAAATCCCAATAGTCACCTTTTTACGGAACAGAAATTGAGAACTATCTTGATGATGATTTGTCATACAAGTAACTGAAAAAACTTCATTTGAATATTCTCTTTACTCCTAAAGTGCACAAACCTTTTTAGTAAAAGTGAGGCATACCTTCTGTTTTCGGAAATTTCGGCATGTCCAAATGACAATTATCCTCATCACCAGTTCCATCCTGATCATGGACTCTTTTCTCATCCATAGTTAAATCAATCATCTGAACATCACTGGTGGGGGGCCGTTTTCTTTTTGTGTCACTGAAAGATTTCTTTTGAAAGTTCACTGAGGCTGGGCACCCATTTAATACTGTTGATTTATATCCCAGATTGGAGACCTTTGCCCTATTAGCATGGATAACTTCAGTTAAATCATCAGGGTCATTGCATCCAGTACGAGAAAGAATAGAAGATGTTGGCTTCTTTCGAAAGCCTTCCATATCTGCAATACCCTGCCAACAGTAAAATATATATGATCCTAAAAATTCTCACAACAATCAGGTTCAATATAAGAAAGTGCACATTAACAACTACCGACGGGCTGGCACTTTCTTCTGGAGGTGGTGACAGTTCAAGAGGATACTCCATCTTCACATTTGAACCTCCTGACATGCATATCCGAATTTGATATATTATTAAAAGTTCTCATTCTAGATCAACAATAACAAAACCCCCAAGGCCTACGAGGACACCACGGACATATTAAGGCGACCACTTTAGGCCACAACCTCGATATATTAATATTCGAATTTTACTGACAAGTGACAAGTACGCCACAATTATGTTGTTTACATATTGATTACACCTTAATCTGGCCACAGAATCCATGCACTAAACATGATTTTCAAAAAAAAACTTAACAAAAATAAAACAAGTTGTCAATTAAGTTGATGTATCAGGGTACCTCTAAAAATAGTTCTTGTGAAACGTATTTAGAGCCCTCAACCATTGTCTGGAGAATAAATAGTCTAAGATATCAAATTAACTTCATCCCAAGTAACACTCAAACCTAGAAAATAATTCTATAAATAATGTCACCACATGTCTCTAAAGATCTGTTTAAAAAACATTGTGTTAATATTACAATTGGACACAACGGTGTCAAAGTTAGAAATGTTTACCCTTTTTTGAAGTTCCTAGTTGTTTCCAATTAATTTGGCTGGAATTTTTTTGTTCACGAAAGAAACGAGTAAGCTTGAATATTGCATCTCCAAATACAGAATAGCACTGCAGGGAAAAAGTCAAGGTAGAACTGCACATTTAATAGCTAATGAAGATGCCCGAACTCATGATGATACGTTACCTTAACATGAGGACGAATCCAGTAAGACATTTGGTTCTGATGACCTTGTTGTGTGAATCTTGTGTGGAAAAAGAGGCATATTCAATACAGAGCAATTTCGACATGAAACAACAATGATATCACAAGTTATGCAGTGACAGCAAGTCATATAAAAAAAAAGGAAATCAGCATGTGAAGATAAATGCATGCATGCTTGGCCTTCCTGAGCCCATTTTGGCTTTATTAGAGAATGTAAAATGTGGGTAATTGGATCTCTTCAAGATCCAACTAATTTGTTCTCATGCTTAGTCCTACATCTATGAGTGGGACTTCAGTCTGTGTGTGGAGCAACATAAGAAGCCCCACACCCTCGGTATTCATTGAGAGATTGACAATAGAAGATCCGACCCTTTGAGGCCATCTGGCATGGTTCCATCCTGCTCTTTTTGGAGTAGAATTCCACATAAAATCCAAAGCGTTTCTCTTTATTTTATGTTCTTGAGTTGATTATCGATTCTACTTCTGCATTATTAATTTCAACATGGTACAGAAGGTGTTCGATTCTAGAATTTATTTTTGAAGATTTTAGTATTGTTCATGTTCGTGATCTGTTTGAGATTCAAGAAAAGTCTGGAGTTTTTTTGAAACCATAACTCTCCACGAATCATCATCACACTCTCATGATCATCATCAACATGTTTGCATTACCAGTGCGTTATTCTCCTAGAGATTCGTGTGAAACCTCCATCTTCCCACCAATGCCAATTTTTAGCTTCTTCAACAACCCTAATCTTGAAGAGATGAAGCAGCCCACACAAGATCCCTTCTCGTTCCTCGTGCCTCTCGCACAGGCCAAGCACAATGCTCCATGACCCTCGCCCGGGCGATCTCTCCCGCCCTTCCCATGTGGCGATGGGTTCCAAGGAACCCTACTCCACACCCAACTACCTCCAGCACTTGCAACCACAAAGGTGGTCCCCCAATTGCGACGATTCCCAGTTTTCGAGGAGCATCATCACAGAATGTCACACAACCAGATTACATCAATGAGTGGGTGACCCTTCGACTCCTCGTGAAATCTTTGACCCTACAAGAGGAGTAGACATCCAGGCATGCTCACCTTTACTCCCATAGAAACCACTCCCAGGCGTTCTCCCAACTTGCGAGCAGTGAAGGTGATGGTAGTTCCCAACTGTTGGGAAAATCAAAGAACTTGTTTATTCCACCAGCCCTAGGCTCTCTTATATAGGAGAGTAGCCTATGGGTAAATTACATAAAGAGTACGACAGGAATGAAAAATAATAAAAGACTACATAAGTAGATAATATATGTTTACACTCCCCCTCAAGATGGAGCATAGATATCAATCATGCTGAACTTGGACGCACATTTCTGAAACGGGCCTCGCAGTAATGCCTTGTTAAAGATATCTGCAGTTTGATTTTCTGAACTAACATGGGATGCAGCAATGAATCCCTTCTGGATCATGTCACGTATAAAGTGGCAATCAACTTCAATGTGCTTGGTTCGTTCATGGAATGCTGGATTGTTTGCAATGAACAAGGCCACCTGATTGTCACATTCTAAAGCCATAGGAAGTGGGACTTCTATATGTAAATCTGTAAGCACAACTTTTACCCACATCATTTCTGTACTAACTTGGGCCATAGCCCTATATTCAGATTCAACACTAGACCTTGCTACCACAGTTTGTTTCTTGCTTCTCCATGAGATTAGGGAATCTCCAACATACACAGCAAACCCAGAGGTGGACTTCCTGTCCTTGGGACACCCTGCATAATCTGCATCTGCACAGGCTGAGATAGAGATCACCTTGCCTTTCTTGAACAGCAGACCCGCACCTGGGGATGACTTAATGTACCTGAGTATCATATGTATGGCATCCATGTGAACCTGACGTGGTTGCTCCATGAACTTGCTCACTCGACTCACAACAAAGGATATATCGGGCCTAGTGATAGTGACATATAGAAGTTTGCCCACCAGTTCTCTGTATCTTCTCCTATCCACCTCCTCTGTATCATCATCATATAGCTTCATACTGGGGTCCATTGGTGTGGTAGCAGGTCGGCAACCCAGCATTCCTGTTTCTCTCAACAGGTCAGTGACATATTTTCTCTGAGATATTACCAACCCATACGGATTTCTGGCGAACTCCAGTCTCAGAAAATATCTAAGAACTCCAAGGTCCTTGGTGATAAATTCGCTACCCATCATTTCGTTCGCCTTCTTTATCCCTTGTACACCATCACCTGTAATTAAGATGTCATCTACATAGACCATGATTGCAATAATACCTCTGGAAGTCTTTTGTACAAACAAGGAATGATCAGCATTTGAACGTTTGTATCCCTGTTTTCCAAAGAGATCTGAGAGCTTCTGAAACCACGCTCTGGAGCTCTGCTTAAGGCCATAGATAGCCTTATGAAGTCTGCACACCTTGGAACACTTCCCCTCAACAGCAAAACCGGGTGGTTGTTGCATGTAGACTTCCTCCTGTAAGTCACCATATAAGAACGCATTCTTCACATCCAACTGATATAGCGGCCACTCACGAGTAACCGCAACTGACAGCAAGATCCGTAGAGTGGAATGACGGGCTACTGGTGAGAATGTATCAAGATAGTCCACCCCGTATGTCTGTGTAAAGCCACGAGCAACAAGACGAGCCTTGTATCTGTCAATACTGCCATCTGCATTCTGCTTGACTGTAAATACCCATTTGCAGCTCACTGGGGACACATCTGCAGGTATAGGAACCAGACTCCAAGTTCCTCTAGATTGAAGTGCTGCCATTTCTTCTTCCATTGCTAGACGCCATCTACTATCCTTCAGAGCGTCTTGGTAATTCCGTAGAATATATACATCTGACAAAGCGACTACAAAGTTCCTGAAATCTCCAGATAGTCGTTCAAATGACACAGAAGCTGCTAAAGGATATGAGGCGCAGCTTCGCTTCGACTTGCGTATAGCAATAGGAACATCCAAATCAGCTGTGTCCTCATCTGTCCTCTGTAACACATCCTGCTCAGAAACATCATCAGATCGATCAATAGTAATATCTTCAGAACATACCTTAGGCGAGCTAAGTGATGAGTCATGACCATGAGCTGGAGTAGGCCTGCGGGTATAATGAAATGGTAGTGGTGAAACAGGTATAGTAAAAGTAGGTGCAGATGATGGTAAAGGAGCAGGTGGTGGTGGTGATGGTGGTACTGGTGGTGGTAGTGTCACATAGATGGCATCGGTAGTAACTGGAGGTAGCAACTGATCACCTGAGGATGAAAAATAAATTACGGATTCAAAAAATGTAACATCTGCACTAATAAGATACTGCCAGCGCAATGGATCATAGCACTTGTACCCCTTCTGAGTTCTGGAGTACCCAACAAACACATACTAGACAGCCCTAGGAGAGAGCTTGTCAATACCGGGAGACAACTGGTGGACAAAGGCAACCGAACCAAACACACGAGGAGTAAGGGAAAATAGATCTTTACCAGGAAAGATAAGGGAGAAAGGAATCTTTTCACCTAGAACAGATGACGGCATACGATATATTAGGTAACATGTTGTAAGAACCGCGTCACCCCAGTAAGAATAAGGAGCATGGCTCTGTATAAGAAGTGACCTGGTGACATCTAGTAAGTGGCGATGTATCCTTTCAGCGATCCCATTCTGTTGGGAGGTATAGGCACAGGATGTCTCGTGGATAATCCCTTGGGATGAGAAATAACTGGCTAGAACATGAGTACATAATTCCAGGGCATTATCACATCTCACAATTTTAACAGATGCGGAGAAAACATTACGAATCTCATTAAGAAAATTGATAATAATATTCCCTGCTTCAGATATATTCTTTAACAAAAACACCCATGACACACGAGAGAAGTCATCCACAATAACTATATAAAACATGTGTTCTGATGATCAGGAACACGACTCGGACCCCAGATATCAATGTGAAATAACTCCAACTTGGAGGTAATACTCCGACACTGACGACTGGGAAAGGTAGACCGATGATGCTTTCCCAACTGACAAGCCTCACATAGGATAGATGTGTGAGGCAGACCCTGGGGTAACACACGACGCAGTTTCTGAAGCGGTAGATGTCCGAAGCGCAGATGCCATAGCAGAGGGGATACAGGTCCAGTAGGTAAGGATGAGGTTCCAGCAAAAAGAGGCTGACTGAGGCGATAGAGGCCTCCTTGCTCATAGCCACGACCAATCATGTTGCCCGTAAGGATGTCCTGAAAAACAAGAGAAGATGGATCAAAAATTGCCCGACATTGTAAATCCTTTGTAATTTGGCTGTGAAAGGATTCCTCCATAGGAAAATCACGTTGCCCGTAAGGATATCCTGAAAAACAAGAGAAGAGGGAACAGTGATCCGGCTCAACCTGTGAAAGGCTTCCTCCATAGGATGAATAGTAGAGTCCGCCAAGATCTGAGACCGTGCTGCCTCATACTCAGGATCGAGGGCAGCTAGAAAAACTCCTACCATAGTTGCATTCCGGTAGGTCTTCTGTTGCTCTGGTGTAGCTGTCAGAGGCATGAAGCTATACAGCTTCTCAAACATCCCTCGTAGAGATGTGTACAGTGAGTGTAGAGGACGTCCATTCTGCTTGATAGTGAATATGTCATGCTGAAATTGTAGAATCTTCGTCTCATTCTTTGCTTGAGAATATGTGGCGGCTAGAATATCCCACATATCTTTGGTTGTTGGCTGATGAAGAATATCATTGGCAATCTCGATTGCCAGAGTTCCAGATAGCCATACTTTAGCATATGCATCATCTGCCTCCCACGAGGCATTAACTCCAGTCTTCTCTGCAGGCTCTTCTTCAGTAAGAATGTGCTTCTTACCGGTTGACTTCATCATACTCATGAACTGCATTGCCCACACTTCATAGTTCGAACCATCCATCTTCACAATCGGCGTTGGACCTCGAAAGGCGCCTACGAATGGGATATCTGCCTTGCTTTCAGACATACTTATAACCAAAGACTGGAGTAGTAGACTGAGAATAAGATCGTCTACACGGACATAGACGGGTTTAGTTGCAAGGTGTAGACTTCAAGCAACCAAACCCATTCCTTTGGAGTTGTGCGTGCTAGAAAAAAAATTCCGGGTTGATTCACCGCTTAGAGGCGCACAGGAAGGGGCGCGCGATAGAGCGCGCAGGGAGCACGCGAGAGATCGCGCGAGAGAGCGCGCACGTGAGCACTGGAGATGCGCAGGCGCGCACTGGTCGCACGAGAGGATGCACTGGAGTCTGCGCTAGATGCGCAGGAGATGCACGCTTAGCGCACGGCCGACGAGCACTGGAGGATGCGTGCGAAGCGCACTGGATATGCGCGTGAAGCGCGCTGGAGACGCGCGCGAGAGCGTAGGCGACTCGCGCGGGGCGCAGGCGAGTCGCGCGAGGCGCAAGACTTCAGCGCAGGGGAGGCGCGCAGGGCATGAGGCGCATGCGATGCACGGCCGGCGACGCGCGAGGGGGTCGAGGCGCACAGCCGGCGGCGCGCGGAGAGAGGGAGGCTCGACGGTGGGGCTAGGGTTAGGGTTTCAAGAACTCCGGTCTAGGACCGTCGCTCTGATACCATGTTGGGAAAATCAAAGAACTTGTTTATTCCACCAGCCCTAGGCTCTCTTATATAGGAGAGTAGCCTATGGGTAAATTACATAAAGTGTACGACAGGAATGGAAAATAATAAAAGACTACATAAGTAGATAATATATGTTTACACCAACTTGTGATCGGTGAAGGCAACGATGGTTCTCCTGTTGAACACATCGAGAACCCTAATGAGTGGTGGCATGATGACATCAGTTCCCAAAAGGGAACCCTCTTTTGGGCCTTAAGTACCACGGACCCCACAAAGGTTGTTGTAGTTGTTACGAAAAAAAATGACAGTGGCCACTGTTGTAAAAAAGAAAGAAAAAGAAAAGGGGGATGGTGTTTGGGTCTAACTAGGCTTTATTCAAAGAAAAAAGGAGAGAGGCGATACTGTCAAGGTTTGAAAAAACTAAAATACAAACAGAAGAAACACACTGCATTTGTACTTTATTTTGGTGAATAAAAGGTGAAGTTTTTGAGCACACACCTATACGATGAGACCCTTTTTTCTTTAAAAAAAAACAAACAGGAGAAACTCATAAAAATTCTCAAACTAGTGTCAACCCATCAGATTTTTTTAAAAGAAGAAAAAGATATTAGTCTTTAACATATTATACAGTACATCGACAGTAAAAAAACAAGCTCCCAACAATGAAGCGATAATTACCACATTATACTCTGATTCTCACACAGTTGGCGTATAAAGATGCGACATCAAAATCTCAAGTGTAATCATGAACAAGTATCAATAACATGTATAAAGTCGCGAATTAAAAAATTATTGAGCCAACTAGGAGTTTGATCCGCACAACAATGGCGTTGCCTATCACAGGAAGAACATGTCACCCCTGACGCCAACGTGCAGCTCTGGTAACTTCACGAGCTCGGCCGCGGAAGGATTTTTAGGTGGTCTCAGTTTATTTCACGATTTTCGAAATTGCGTCACGGCTTATCTATGGCACGCATTACGGTATGATCGACTTTTAGTCGATTGCAACCAAATGACTTATGATTCATGATCAATTGATCGATTTAGATCATTTAATGCCGACTGATAAGTTTATTGGGTTAAACGGACCCTAATCGGGTCGGGTTCGGGTTTAATTGGAACTTGAATGTTACACTGTGAACCATAGACATGTGCAGAGAATAACAGTAGCAGAAATGAAATGCTAAGGTTAATGTATGGTCATGCACGAAAAGATTGAATTCAGAATGATGCTATAGAAGGAAAGTTGATGTCACTCTAATAGAGAATAATAATCATAAGATGAGAGAAAACCGTTTAAGATGGTTCAACCACTTGCAAAGGAGGTCATCTGATGTACCATTTAGAAGAAGCGAGATTTGGGATGTTGAAGCGGCTAAGAGAGAGCGGGGAATCCAATAAGTGTTGGAATGAGACTATTCGAAAGGATCTTAGTTATTTGGATTTAAGTTCGAGAATGACCCAAGATAGATATGAATGGAGGCAACGAATCCATGTAGCCGACCATACTTAATGTGGGAAACGGCTTTGTTGTTGATTCTTGTTGTATAGAGAGGGCGACCCAATAGAAGGAAAGTTGATGTCACTCTAATAGAGAATAATAATCATAAGATGAGAGAAAACCGCTTACGATGGTTCAACCACTTGCAAAGGAGGTCAGCTGATGTACCAATTAGAAGAAGCGAGATTTGGGATGTTGAATCGGCTAAGAGAGGGCGAGGAATCCAATAAATGTTGGAATGAGACTATTCGAAAGGATCTTAGTTATTTGGATTTAAGCTCGAGAATGACCCGAGATAGATCTGAATGGAGGCAAAGAATCCATGTAGCCGACCCTACTTAATGTGGGAAACGGCTTTGTTGTTGATTCTTGTTGTATACTCCTCTTTAATGGAAAGCAAACGTTAAATGTATATAATTTGTTTGTGATTTAACTATTGTTTTATCTTGTTTATTAATAACTATACATGTACAAATGTATAAAATAATATGTATTAAACATAACTTTTTATATATAAAAAACTAAAAATACCTAATTGAATGTTTCCGATGAGACACTCGAATATCGCGCATTCTATAATCAGTGACCCTTCTGAGAAAATACTGGATACCAACTTTTGCAGCGCCGCTTCCAACAAACTCAAATCTTATCGAAGCTAGTACCTCGATCTCAGTTAATCCATTAAGACCCTCCATATTTTATATTTACACTCAGTCCCTTACGTAGTTGCTTCATCTTACAGCCTAACTCATGTTGTTATTTGACATACTAGCCTAATCAATCCGTGAGTTAATTAAACAAGATTATGGGGCAATATCATCCGAACTCATTTGACATACTGTCCCATCTTACACCCTAACTCATTTTATATTGCTATTTTTTATTGGGTTTTGTTACAGTTATGCCCCACTTAGATTCTGCAATATCAATTACACCCCTCCCTTTTTTGCAATATCAGTTGTATCCCTACATTCTTGGGCAACTAACCATCATGCCCCTCGGGTTAGTTTATGCCCATTCCCTTCCCAAACAGACAGTATCTCAAGGGTACAAGTGTAATAAGAAAGAAAAAGAAGGGTATACCTGTATTTTTTTGAAAATCGTAGGGGTACAACTATAAGAAAATTTAACTAAATCAGGCTTTGGTTTGTATAAATCATTGTTCGATTTATCTCACTAATGGGAAAAGTAACCCTGCGGCAAAATTGATATTGGAAAAAAGGAGGTCATAACCAATAGTGTAAAGTCTAAGAGGGGCAAAACTGTAAAAAAATCCTTTTTATTTTAGTTAACCCCCCACCCTCTCCATCTCCCCCAATCTCCATACAAAAGTTTGCCCGTGTACACGGATACTGGTGGTCGAACTGCAACGTCGATAACCATAGCTCCCTATTATTACAAACCTATTCACACACACATACCTCTTAATGTAGGAAACATGACCCTACATGTGTAAAACTGTCTCATATTTCTTATTTAGCAAATCATTACTTTATTGAAAATTGACTCAAATATCTCTTCCAGCTTCTCCATATCACTTCATTGTTGTGCCCCCCCCCCCTCAAAGTCAACCTCATCACCATCAAATGAGGGCACTAAGCTCAACCTTGAGTGACAACTAAAAGCATGAAGTCGATGTTGCTGGGGTCTAGGCCCTCCATCCCCCACCCCTTTCCCCCAAGAGGGTTTGCACCATTGAGCACAATACTACAGATGCCATCATTATATTTAGGTCACCCCCCCTCCTGCCCATGGACATGCCTCTTTTTTCCTATAGGATGCAATGGGATCCGATATCCACAAACAACACTTGACCATCCTTGACAAGACGCAACATAAAACCTCAAGGCATGGGACAGACCTCGATCATCGTAATTTAGAACCACAGAGAATGGATGAGCCCACTCATTTCCCGCATATTTGTTTTCTCTCACGCCTTCCTCTCACTTCGTCTCAACTTCTCCACAATATCACACCCTATGAAATTCACTCGTCAACGTACACAACAACTGGCACCAAGGTTCAGGAAAGCAATATTCGTATGCGTTCGGACAGGGCCCCGAATCTGGCACCAAGGTTTAGGAAAGCAATATTCGTATGCGTTCGGACAGGGTCCCGAACAACTCGAACCCCGAACAACGATTAAGCGTTATTCGGGGGTATATGCGGGGTATATGCGATTCTACGCGGTTTCTAATTTTTTATTTATTTAAATATCTGTGTATAAAAGCGATTATAGCTGAAGTTGAACTACATTAATATGTTCAAGGCAATTAAGTCATTTCCAGAAAACGATGATCTCCTGAGGCTAGTGATCATCCTCATCCAAATGATCCTATCGAATTAACACTCAAACAAAAGTATGATCATACCAACATTACAGTTTATAGTCAAAACAATGATATAATAGCAAGTTCTTTACAGAAGTACATGATTTTCATCAAAACAGTAACAAAGAATGACACATCTTGTAATTTTTTTTATCTTGGTTAAAGATCATTATGGTATCACCATTAAAAATGAATAGTTGGTTTCATCTGAACTAACAAGAAAAATAACATAAATCAAAGACATGTAGGACACCCTCTTTAAATATGTTATTTGACGGAATCTCAGTTGCACTGTTCTTAACCAAATGTTAACCAAACGTAAAAAGACATGCCATTAGAGTTTACATCGGTCAAGTATTTCTTAGTCGGTAGACAAAAAACATGCAGTTGTAATTTCTTGTTATAATAAAAGCAAGAGCATGTGAAATACCGAAATTGGAACTCGCAGACCTGGGTACCGTAACGGTTTCTGAACTTGAGTGTGATCATATTGGTCGTGCGCTTGCGCGATGAGCAGCTATGGTTATGGTCACCGAGTACGAGCAACCTCCATCGCATCGGCATTGGAGTCAAACCCAACCGGGCGGAAGCTCCACTATCACTATGATGGAGATAGAGGACTTTCTCGACGACGGAGGAGATTAAAGGTGGACGAGTTTCACGGTGAAGGTTGGAGGCAGAGGAGCTTTGGGCATAGCTTAGGTATTTAGGGCCTGTTTGGTTGCTGGGTTGGACTGGGTTGGGTTGGGCTGGGTTGGGGTGGGTGAATAGTAATCTGTGAGGAGGAAGTACCCTTATGAATAGTAACCAGGGTTGGGCCAACCCAGTCCAACCCAGCAACCAAACAGGCCCTTAGGGTTTCAATAGAGAGGGGTATCAATAAGGAGTGAGGGGTATCGATCGAAAGAGAGGTTGGTTTAAATAGCGGTTTAAGGGCTATCAGATCTAGATCCGATTGACCCGGTAAATCCTAAACGACCGCACAACCCGGATATGCAGCCGTACAACCCGTTTATGCGGCCCGTGGGCGCATAGAGCTGTGTTTCATGTATTCGGTTCACCAAGACAACTGCATAAGCATATGCGACCGCATATGCTGTCGCATGGGCCGATTTCCTAAACATTGACCAACACCTATTTAAATTTCCATTATAATCAAGACTCAGGATAAAACGCTGATGCAAAGACCCCAACATATTCTCCAGTGATTGATCAAGAAATTAAATGATGCAACTCTTACAACCATGGCACAACACCATCACAATCACAATATAGATTTAAATTCTTTCAACTAATATTACTTTTTTTATTCAGTTCATCAATATCAATCCCTTCTTGATTACTTTTCTTGTTAGAAATGGATTTTTTCCATTTTTTATTGATTTAACGAAAAACTGTGCACTGACCCTGAAGATGTTAACAATATATAGAAAGATATCAATGTATATTCTTTCAATCAAGGATTTTATAAAATAAGTAGTTTACGTATTAATCAATACGAAGTTGTGTTGAAGGGGTACACACTCTTTTTCTTGGGATATTGTGGTTAGGGAAGTTTTTGGGAGGTTGTAGTAGTTCGAGGACGTGTGAAAACATGAGTGATTTGGTGGTGGTCCTTTTGTATCTCGTCTTTATGAGGGCATGGGTTAGGTGGTAGCTCTCTGTGCTATATCGGTGGATACCTTGTATAGATCGTTAATTCATGATTGGTGGTATAGCCGTATAAGGTGGGCTTGCACGATGACACCATCTCAATGATTGAGGGGATCTTCATATAGCCTCGTTGCTTGAGAGTATGTGGTTATTCTGATTCTTGAAGGTCTTGTATCCTTTTAATGGTCGCGTTTGGCAGGTTCACAATGAATTATTTTGTGTGTGGTTAGAGACATAACACTTATAGGGTTGGAGTAAGGTGGAGTTACGTAGATGTCCATTGTCGTGGGTTTTGCCTTACCCATGAGGGGCAACTTATTGTTTTCTGTGGTGTTAGAGTTTAGTTGTTGTTGTTGAGTCGGAGGTGTGAGCAAATGAGCATGTGCATGTGGTTGTAGGTCCTTGAACGAGGCATATTCTAATGGCTTTTCATCAAAATATACACATGATGCCGTGCCCTCTATTTTGAACTCCACCAGGGATGTGCTTGCCACGTCTCAAGGGGATAAAACTTTGACGATCAAGCATCATGCATATAATACACCATCAAATTTTGGCAAACCCGAGTCATTTAACCACAAGCATGATAGTGGAAGCAAATGAGCTTTCTGTTAACATATATATTAGTTTCCTTTGTATTTCTCTGTTATTTTTATTTTCAGTTGTATGCTTTATGTAATTTACCCATAGGCTACTCTCCTATATAAGAGAGCCTAGGGCTGATGAACTAAACATCTCGTTCATTTTTTCCAACATGGTATCAAAGCGACGGTCCTAGACCGGAGTTCTCGAAACCCTAACCCTACCCTACCCCACCCGCGTGCCTCTCTCTCTCCGCCAGCGCCTCTGCCTGTGCGCATACTCGCGCGAGCGCCTGTGCGCGTGTACCAGCGCCTCCGCCTGCGCCTAGTGCTCACCTTCGCGTGCGACTGCGCGCTCATCCACGCGCGCGACTGCGCGCTCATCCTCACGCTGCGCGACTGAGCGCTAGACCTTGCGTGCCTTGCGTGCTTCAGCGGGCACCGTAGAGCCCTGAGCGTGTGCTAAGCCCTAAAGCGCACACCGTCAACTACATGGGTTTAGTTGCTTGAGGTCTACACATGCAACTAAACCCGTCTATATCATTGTAGACAAACCTTATCTTCAGTCAATCGCTCCAGTCTTCACTTTCCAGTATGTCAGAAAGCAAGGCGGATATTCCATCCATTGGCGCCTTTTGTAGTCCGGCGCCTATTGTAAAGATGGGTGGTACGAACTATGAACTGTGGGCGATGCAGTTCATGAGTATGATGAAGTCAACGGGTAAGAAGCACATTCTTACCGAAGCAGAGCCTGCTGAGAAGACTGGAGCCAATGCCTCTTGGGAGGCCGATGATGCATAAGCCAAAGTTTGGTTATCTGGAACGTTGGCGATCGAGATTGCCAATGACATTCTACATCAGCCCACGGCCAAAGACATGTGGGACATTCTGGCGGCCACATACTCTCAGGCGAAGAATGAGACGAAGATTCTGCAACTCTAGCATGATATATTCACTATAAAGCAGAATGGTCGCCCTCTACATTCACTCTACACATCCCTGTGAGGGATGTTCGAGAAGCTATACAACTTCATGCCCCTGACAGCCACACCAGAACAACAGAAGACGTATCGAAATGCGACTATGGTGGGCGTGTTCCTTGCTGCACTTGATCCAGAGTATCAGGCGGCACGATCCCAGATCTTGGCCGATTCTACTATTCCTCCCATGGAGGAAGCTTTTCATAGACTGAGCCGTATCACCGTCCCTTCCACGGCCACGAATCAGAATGCTTCAGCCATGGCCGCCAACAGGGGTCGTGGATTTCATCATCAGAACCGTGGACGTGGACCTCGTGGCAGAGGAGGCCGCACTCAGCCAACATGTACCTACTGTCATCGTGTCGGACACAATGAAGACACATTCTACTCTAAGCATGGATTTCCTGAATCTGCACGAGTCGCTGAGCAGATAGAGCCTCCATCTGCTGCCACTTTGGATCAGCGGTTCGATGATCTAGTTGCCCGTCTAAGGGGCATTATTCTCCCATCTGGCTCAGCACCTACTACTGAGAGTTAATCTGATGCTGCTGCATCTGCCTCTGTGTCTACCAGTGCTTCAGGTAGTATACTTGCATCTACCAGTAGTAGATCAGATACATTACCTTGGATTATGGACTCGGGCGCTACACATCATCTATGTGGCGATCAGAGTTTACTTACATGATATTCTCAGATTCCTCCAGGCCAAACAGTGGTCATTGCCAATGGTACACATTCCCCTATCACTGGTCAGGGGGAGATTAGACTGACATCTTCTATGCAGCTCAAGAATGTGTTACATGCACCTGATTTTTTAATGAATTTATTATCAATCAGTCAGATTACGAAGGATTTACAATGTCGGGCAATTTTTTATCCATCTTCTCTAATTTTTCAGGACATCCTTACGGGAAACGTGATTGGTCGTGGCTATGAGCAAGGAGGCCTCTATTGCCTAAATCAGACTCCGTTTGCTGGAACCTCATCCCTTCTTACTGGACCAGTATCTCCTCTGTTGTGGCATCTGCGCTTTGGACATCTACCGCTTCAGAAGTTGCGTCGTGTGTTACCCCAGGGTCTGCCTCACACATCTATCCAATGTGAGGCTTGTCAGTTGGGAAAGCATCACCGGTCTACCTTTCCCAGTCGTCCGGGTCGGAGTAGTACCTCCAAGTTTGAGTTACTTCATATTGATATCTGGGGTCCGAGTCGTGTACCTGATCATCAGGGACACAGATTTTATATAGTTATTATGGATGACTTTTCTCGTGTGTCATGGGTATTTTTGTTGAAAAATAAATCTGAAGCAGGGAACATTATTATCCATTTTCTGAATGAAATCCAAAATGTTTTCTCCACATCTGTGAAATTTGTGATAAGTGATAATGCCCTAGAACTGTGTACTCATGTCCTAGCCAATTACTACTCATCAAAAGGGATTATCCATCAAACATCATGTGCTTATACCTCTCAACAAAATGGGACCGCTGAAAGGAAACATCGCCACCTGCTAGATGTCACAAGATCACTTCTTATACAGAGTCATGTTCCTTATTCTTACTGGGGTGACGCGGTTCTCATAGCATGTTACCTAATTAACCGTATGCCGTCCTCTGTCATAGATGAACAGATTCCTTTCTCCCTTATCTACCCTGGTAAGAATCTGTTTTCCCTTACTCCTCGTGTGTTTGGCTCAGTTGCCTTCGTCCACCAGTTGTCTCCTGGTACTGACAAGCTCTCTCCTAAGGCTGTCAAGTGTGTGTTTGTTGGGTACTCCAGAACTCAAAAGGGGTACAAGTGCTTTGATCCTTAGCGTAGGCGGTATATGGTCAGTGCAGATGTTACATTTTTTGAATCCGTAATGTATTTTTCATCCTCAGGTGATCAGCAACTACCTCCAGTGACTACCGATGCCATATATATGACACCACCACCACCAGTACCATCACCACCACCACCACCACCAGCTCCACGTACTATCCCAGTTTCACCACTACCATTCCATTATACCCGCAGGCCTCCTCCAGCTCATGGTCATGACTCATCTCCTAGCTCGCCTAAGGAAAGTACTGAAGATACTACTCTTGATGGATCTAATGATATTTCTGAGCAGGATATGTTGCAGGGGCCAAATGAGGACACAACTGATTTAGATGTTCCTATTGCTATACGCAAATCGAAGAGGAGCTGTGCTACATATCCTTTATCAGCTTCGGTGTCATTTGAGCGACTATCTGGGGATTTCAGGAACTTTGTGGTTGCCTTTTCAGCTGTAGATATTCCACGGAATTATCAAGATGCTCTGCAGGATAGTAGATGGTGTCTAGCAATGGAGGAAGAAATGGCAGCACTTCAATCTAGGGGAACTTGGAGTATAGTTCCTATACCTGCAGATGTGACCCCAGTGAGCTGCAAGTGGGTATTTACAGTAAAGCAAAATGCAGATGGCAGTATTGACAGATACAAGGCCCGCCTTGTTGCATGTGGCTTTACACAGACATACGGGGTGGATTACCTTGATACGTTCTCGCCAATAGCCCGCCATTCTACCCTACGGATCTTACTGTCAGTCGCGGTTACTCGAGAGTGGCCGCTATATCAGTTGGATGTGAAGAATGTGTTCTTATATGGAGACCTACAGGAGGAAGTCTACATGCAACAGCCACCCGGTTTTGCTGTTGAGGGGGAGTGTTCCAAGGTGTGCAGACTTCATAAGGCTATCTATGGCATTAAGCAGAGCCCCAGAGCATGGTTTCAGAAGCTCTCAGGCCTCTTTGAAAAACAGGGATACAAACGCTCTAATGCTGATCATTCCTTGTTTGTACAGAAGACTTCAAGAGGTATTATTGCAATTATGGTTTACGTAGATGACATCTTGATTACAGGAGATGATGAGCAAGGCATAAAGCACGCGAAAGAGAAGCTAGGTAGTGAATTTGTCACTAAGGACCTTGGAGTCCTTAGATATTTTCTGGGGCTGGAATTTGCTAGAAATCTGTATGGGTTAGTAATGTCGCAGAGAAAATATGTTACGGACCTGTTGAGTGAAACAAGTATGCTTGGGTGTCGGCCTGCTACAACACCAATGGACTCCAGCATGAAGCTATATGATGATGACACAGAGGAGGTGGACAGGAGAAGATACAGAGAACTGGTAGGCAAACTGTTGTATGTCACGATCACTAGGCTCGATATATCCTTTGCAGTGAGTCGTGTGAGTCAGTTCATGGAGCAACCACGTCAGGTTCATATGGATGCCATACATATGATACTCAGGTACCTCAAATCATCTCCAAGTGCAGGTTTAATATTCAAGAAGGGCAAGGGGATTTCTATCTCAGTATGTGTGGATGCAGACTATGCAGGTTGTCCCAAGGACATGAAGTCCACCTCTGGGTTTGATGTCTACGTTGGAGATTCTCTAATCTCATGGAGGATCAAGAAACAGATGGCGATAGCCAGATCTAGTGCTGAATCTGAATATAGGGCTATGGCCCAGGTTAGCACAGAGATGATGTGGGTAAAGGCTGTGCTTACAGATCTATGTATAGATGTACCACTTCCTATGAACTTAGAATGTGACAATCAGGCAGCCTTGTTCATTGCAAACAATCCAGCATTCCATGAGCGGACCAAGCACATTGAGGTTGACTGTCACTTCATACGTGACATGATTCAGAAGGGATTCATTGCTACATCCCATGTTACTTCAGAAAATCAAACTGCCGATATATTCACCAAGGCATTACTACGAGGCCCATTCCAGAAGTGTGCGTCCAAGCTGAGCATGATTGATATCTATGCTCCATCTTGAGGAGTGTTAACATATATATTAGTTTCCTTTGTATTTCTCTGTTATTTTTATTTTCAGCTGTATGCTTTATGTAATTTACCCATAGGCTACTCTCCTATATAAGAGAGCCTAGGGCTGATGAAATAAACATCTCGTTCATTTTTCCCAACACTTTCCTTGCCCAGGCACGCTGATGCCCTCTCACATATCTCCTTGCCTAAAGTTCGCTCAAGCACAAAAACATATTCTTTCGAACGCCATCCACTCCCATTCATTTTCTCTCCAAGTGATTTCATAACTCTTAACAAAAATTTTGTGTTCCTAAACAAACATGATATATAGAATAACACATTCCGAATTATATTATGAATTTCATTTCAAGATGTGCATGCATCTAATGTAGGCTAGATTTCAACATAGAAATGTATGCTTAACTACTATACCTCTCATCGCAGAAAATAATGGCTCCATAATCATGACGATGGCGAATGACCCGCCCTACAGCCTGATTTACTGCTCTTGATGCTTGTTGAACATACCAGTCCTCTCCAGTAAGTACCTGAAGTGTAAAGATATATAAACCTTGTGCTTAATTGTTGATAATAATGAGAAAAATGCACAATTAAGATTTCATTCAGTTGCGAGCCAGATGTCAATAGTGCATTTCAATTCGGGATAATCAAGTGGTGTGATAATGTTATATCATAACTGAGCATCATCTACTTCAGCATTCAAATTACCTTCGAGTCATTTTGCTTGTTCAAAGCCAGTTTATTCAAGTAATCACGTTTGAGCTGTACCTGCAGTGTGAAGTTTCAGTATATAGTAAAAAATAATCTCCGCATCACCAGATTGCTGTAGCGGCATAATAATAAAGTACAAGCAAAAGGACAAATGAAAATGTCCAAACAGCAAGCTCCCCTGGTAGATCGTAAAGATTTTGTGACATTGAAGTCACCACCAACCTTGAAGAATTTCTCGTCCATGAATAGTCTCGATTCCCACAAATCACCTAACAATTGATTCCTCATAGAAGGATCCATCTGGCCATACACGGATGCACACCCAGACACAAAATCAATCGCTCTCCTACTAAGAATGAGTGCAACAGCCTCCAAGCCTTCCTACAAATCTACTATACCAAAATCATTCCAATAAACAATAATGACCATCGGACCACCATCATCACCCAAATCACATAAAGCAAGCGTGAAGTAGAGCCTAAGATGATCATCTACACTATCCTAATTTTCTGCAGAAACATGATGTTCAACACCCCACTCCTACACATAACTTCCAATTATTCTCTGCTTCGTCATGTTCCCCATCCCCATGATATTCCATCTCAAGATCACCATTTATTAACAAATGAAGAAAGCATGTAGACTTATCGACGGTGGGTTGAACATTATGTATGAGCTCCCACGACCAATCTCATATCCCTTTTCATTGCAGCCCTGCATCCCAAATTGATCCTATGTCACTCCCTCCATTGGCTCCACACTACTCAATGCCACATATAGAACTGTTTTGACCACCACAACCTCCATCTGAGCCAACGTGCCATCCCCGGCAACGTTAAGTAAATCACACGGCCTTCACTTTCGAGCTAGGCAAACACCCACTGATGTTACCCCTACCTTTGTTGTAGTTGATCGAGCTCGTCCTACCCTCAATACCCTTGGTGAAGACCAAAAGCAACTTCCTCCAGGCACTCTCGAACTCATTGCCAGCACCCACATCATGTACCATTATTTCTAACGTGCCCCCACCATGAAGCCTTGAATTAAGGGGTTGAAGTTGACCAAAAATGGGACTGAAGATAAAACCTATACAATCAGACCTGATAAGCCAACTAGATATGCCCACCACAACAACCCAAATAATCAAGCCAGATTCGAGAAACACCCTAATCCAAAATCGTGACCCATGGATCCATTGATTTGCCTTGATGGCATCAAGCATTAGGGCTGACAACACCTTGGCTTATGTCGGCCCAACTTCTCGCCTTCCAGCTCCGATGTAGCTGCCACCAATCCCACTAGCCTCCCTAACACAATCCAGTCCATCTGCCTTGTCAGACACTGTTTCAACACAATACTCTTCGAGCACCATTATCGAGGAGAGTACCCCAACCGTGTCATAAGCCATGAGCGGAAGACGAAGGCTCGCCACATGTTCGAGTTCCATCATCGCAGATGGCAGGGTTCTCAACTCCAAGACTATCAGCACAAGGGAAATTCCTAAGTAGTACCTTAGGATTACAAAAATCCCTTGATACTATAGAAAGTTTTTTTTTACTTGAGTACCACAGACATATCGCATATAATGAATGTGATAAAAAGAAATGTTTTTTATTTAAATACTGCAGAAGTGTCACATCTTCAGAATGTGATATCGATGACGCATCTTGTTTATGCGATATATGTGTATATCACATACTTGTTATGCGATATCTGTATTAGCCCCTGGAAACTTAAACCCTTCTCATCAGCATTTCATCACTTCCATTGCTCGAATTCCCCGCAAACTTTCTCAACTGGATAACCCTCCATGCATATCGACCACCGCCAACTCGCCTTGCGCAGACTCCGTTGCCCCCTCGTCATACAATGCGCGATCGTGGGTGAGCTTCGTACTCCGCCTCTCATGTCATGCTCCCCTTTGCTTTCGAAAGCCTAGGTACAATCTGTGATCTTTTAGGGTCTTAGATTTCTTGCTTGTATAAAAGGAGGTAAAGGTCACAACAAACATATTTATGCCTTCTTTAATGCTTTCTAATTTGATGATTGTTGCTTGCAGATGGATCCATCAGTTTTGACTCAACATGAGCGACATCGTTCGTGTCGTGTTTCGGCAGGCGATGTAATTTCCAATTGCTAATTATATTTCCTCTTAAATCTTGTCTCCTTTCAAATTGCATCATCATGGCTGTGTTGTCATCGACGTGAAATACATGTGCATCGCATCCCTTTGGATGATCGCCTACTTCCTTACGTAGTTCACGCTGGATTTGGAGGCATTACATAGTTAGAATTTATGAAGCTAGATGGGCATTGATTACAGCCTTGGTGGAGCGATGGCAGCCTGAGACGCACACTTCCACATGGCTAGTAGAGAGATGGCTATTATGCTACAGGTTGTGGCTTTCATCTGGGGTCTACGGATCGATGGACCAATTGTGGCCCGAGAGACCACTGCCAGAGCGACGTCGTCTGACTCTTGCGAGCAGCTTCTAGGTACCCATCCCCTACCGTCCGAGATAGTAGGCAGCAGGGTATTGGCGAGCTGGTTATTTACGCATTTTGCAGTGTTTCCACTAGATGTTGATGAGGTGGTATTGCAGAGGCATGCACGAGCTTACATTTTGCAGCTTTTGGGCGGTGTTATATTTACTGATAAGTCGGGGTCACTCATTTCTCTGATTACACTACCACATCTGCATAACCTGGAGTACTCCGGGACGTTGAGCTAAGGATCAACGGTTCTTACTTTCCTCTACAAGCATCTGTATTTTGTAGCAGATATGGCGACTAAGGAGATCGGCGGCTCGGTAAATATTGCTTCAGTTATGGGCTTGGGAGCATTTCCCACACATTGCTCCAGTGATCAAAGAGAGACCGCAATGGCACAATCGACCGTTAGGAGTTAGTTGGGTTGCTTCATTCGTGCATCGCCGCCAACCAACGCACGTCGTGATACCATACCACGACGCATTCGACATGCAATCACCTGAGCATGTAAATAAACCGTGACATATTCATTCAATTTTTTCAAAATAACTGTCTTTAAATTACATATCGCTTTCCCATGCAGGTGATGTGGATGCCATATGATGATGATATACTCGCACATCTACCAGACTACAGTCTCGAGGGGGAGAATATTTGGAGAGCACGGGTATCGTTGATTTACTTCCACATCATGAAATATTATTTTCCAGACCACGTTCTTCGCCAGTTTGGGAGTCGTCGGCGCATTCCAGCACCATGCAATACCTACGAGGACCTCCATGCCATAGATTTGAGGGGGAAAGTACAAAGTGATTGGAGGGTCTGACATGACCTAAAAAACATGAGTGGGATGCACGAGAGGATTGAGTTGTTGATCTAGACCAATCCAATGGTATTGGTGTAACTCCAGACTATATGGATTGGTACAAAATAATTACGAGAAGATTTGGATTGGTACAAAATAATTACGAGAAGATTTGTGTGTCGAATGAGTGCTGCTTTAGCAAGCGATGTAAAAATAACCACTACAAATTACGTTAAGCTTCTATATGAACATTTAATGAGTGGATTCTTTTTTTCATGTAGCTGTCCAAGTGGGACCTCATTTACAATGCCAGACATTGGGAGTGCCGGAAGATTACAATTCAGGCTAAAGTAGAAATGGAGCAATGATTGGCTTTCCAATTTGTTGATGCGATGACAGTACATGAGGAGCATATTGACCAGGCACAGGTAGAAGCTAGACGAGGAAGGAAACGAGGGAGAGGAAGAGGTAGGGGTAGAGTGCGTGATCCACCTGTCGTAGTAGTGGTAGAGGAGAAACCATATGTTCAAGAAATGGAACGTGTTCCATCCATGGATTTGGATCTAGAGCTGCCACATTATGTCCTGGAGACCCAATTCGTCACACCAGCTGTCGAGCCACCGAGTGAAGAAATGCTAACACTGAAGGCACCGATGAGGATGGGAGTAGACGTAAGGGATACTAAATCCACTTACTGCACACTTACACTGCCACCAATGCCAATCTTCGAGGACGACGGTGCATGGACGTCCCAGATAGCGATGATTGATGAGGACAATCGTTTACTACCTTTTGATCCACCAGATACATTGAGGACATATCAACGGAGAAGGAGGCGTTAGAGTTACAGTTGTATTTCTATTTTTTGGGAGTCGTAAAATATTATGTGATGGTATTTCTAGAGAGACTTTTGTAAATTCATGACCATAATGAAATTATAATGTTGTTTGAATGTTTGGAGCAATTTTATGTGTATTTTCTTGGATTTCTATTTCATATAGGATGAGACTTCAACAAAAAAAATCTACGTATGGTTTGACAAGCACTTGAAAATGGCATGTGACATCTACATTCATTTCCATGAAGTGGTCATCTAAGCGGAGGCGACATCTATCAAAAACCTGGAAATGATGTTTTCTAGGGACTTTCTTGTATATCGGAAATAAGGAATGCGACATCTATATGCATTTCCAGGAAATTTTTTGTATGCCGCGTAAGAGGGGTGCGACATCCATATGCATTTCCAGTAAGTTTCTTGTATGTCGTATAAGAGGGATGCGACATCCTTATGCATTTCCAGGAAATTTCTTGTATGTAGCATAAGAGGGATGCGACATCCATATTCAATATCACATTCTGAAGATGCGACACTTCTGCAGTATTTAAGTAAAAAAAACATTTCTATATATCGCATTTGTTATATGTGATACGTCTGTAGTACTCAAGTAAGAAAAACTTTCTGTAGTACCAAGGGATTTTTGTAATCCCGAGTTACTACTTAAGAAATACCATCACCTTCAACGTCCCAAAGGTTCAATCATGTCCTTGATTTGACCTCGACAACAGCATCTTCATAGACTTTTGGCAAATTGACAGGAGGCTGCTCGATTTAAGGTCACCTCATTGTACCTTCTTAAGTATGTCACCATGCACTCGATGCCTCAAAGGTATGCGTCTCCAAAACACCAAAGAAATTTTTCTCAGGCACTCAGCTCACATGCCATAATGATGAGATGGGAGACGTAAATATATCACTTCAATATCATGGAATGGGAGACGTGGGTCACATAGCCCAGGTAAATCAGATGGCTGATTTTGACCGAGTGGACATTTTATGCAACCTGACTTAGACTTAACACGAGTTTTTTTATCACAAAAACAAGAGACCACTGAGATTTTTAGTGGAGGACGTACAATAGGTTTTTTTAGTCAAAGCAATTATCTTGAGGAAAACTTGTCCACTCTCGCAACAAAAAAACTTTAAAATGAGAAGAAATGTGATGAGCCCCCTACACCAATTAAGAATGATGAGCCTCCCAGGAAAATTGTTGACATCATTTGTAAATGAAATTGATACCATGCTAATTGAAAGCACCTATCTAAGTTTAAATCGAGCAGCACACCTAACCTTGGGATCGGTCCTCATAGCAAAAGGCATCCCTGTAACCACTACAGCCCTGCCAGAATGATCAGCAAAGTCCAGACCTTCACTAACCTGATAAATTGAACCATGATTCCAGGCATGGAAGAAAAAAATTGATTAGAAGCGATGCAAGAGTTCTTAATAGGATGCCATGCACATGCTGTGATAAACAAGGAAAATACTATGTCATTTCGACCTAGACATGCCATTAAGAAAACTCCATGAATACAGATACCTAAAATAACAACAAAGCCTTCTCCCACATTAAGTAGGGTTGGCTAAAGGGAAAAAAGTGGAAGCTAAGTATTGGCCCTCTACATTCCTTCCATGAATATCTTTTTATGAAAGCTATATCTAAAATACTGAATGAGGTTAAACAGAAATTTAAATAGATAGGGAAACTAAATGATAGCAGGCTTCTGTTAAACACCCAAAAATGTTCAATGGATTGCTTTTAGGGAAAAAATGAAAGAAACTAAAAGCACACCTTGCCACGACAAACTGCAAAAAATACTGCTCCAGAAGGACTCTCCCGCAATTTCACCTCGAAATCCTAAGGAACAAAGTAGAGAATACGAAGATAGTTTGTAATGTATGGTTGAAGTCAAATAGACTGCTCACCTCAATAGCATGAGAGAATAGAGCTGATTGTCTAGGTTCCACAACAGGTTGCTTATTCTTGCATATTCTTTCCCAAATTGTGCTCTGATTAGTTGCATTAATATGGCTCTGTACAATAGCAGACTCATTCTTAAAAGTGTGTCCATGCAGGCTTGCCCCCTAATCATTTCAAGGATACTATTTTATCATCTTACCATGCTCTTCCAACACTCAATGCATTGATCCATAAGATAATAAGAGGGAAAGAAAATGAGGAGCCCGTCAGGTACAACACGGGCAAAATTGACTGCAGCCAAATAAACAAAATAAGCATTCCCCTTCCTCAAGACTCAAAGATGAATAAATTCAAAGGCTGGCATCGGTACCAATAGCATTGCCAAGTTCCTGCTTATATTCTAGTGAATCCCTATTGCGGAAAGAGGAGTTGAGCAACCGACCAGACGGACCAGTTGGTACAACTCCAACCCAAACCTGACTGGAAGATATAACATGGGGGTTCTCCAACTTGATTGGAAATGTTCTGAAACAATAGATGAAACAATGTAAGAAAAAAACAATAATCAACATTAGAAACAGCAAACAAATTTGTAGAAATGACGAGGACGAAGGGTCTACAGATTTAGCTCCACAGCAAAGGAATCCAAAGGTGAAAGGGTGCCAGAAGTTAACACAATTGAACGCACACCAAGCTTTGAAAATTTTTCCATTGCTATTCCCGGATTGAAACACCACCAACTGAGTATCCGTGAAGTGCTGCCTGTGAACTTGAAAGAAGCAGTCTTAATTATCATAGAACGGTTATGTTGATAAAGAACCTACTTACATAATATGGTTATGTACATCAACTCAGAAACAAATAAGAAATGATCTACAGAAATAATTTCTCCCTTTGCTTAAAAAAATACACTAGCCGATTCCTCTTAACTAACTAGGCCCACTGCTCTCCACCCCCTTCGCTGTTCAAACCCCCACTTCTGCTCTCCACCCCCTTCGCTGTTCAAACCCCCACTTCTCACATAGCACTAAGTACTTATGAACTCTGCCACAATAAGTTGTCGCATTGTTGCAGGCCAAACCAAAGAAAAGGTAGTCAGGAAAGAGGATGAAAATTAATAGCAAGAGTGCACAAATGAGCAAAGAAAGAGTGTCAAAGGAGCTATCAATGGTCGACATACATGGTTGTGTTCTCACACCCTAGTCGATACCCATGCTCAACTCTTTTTGTCTCATCTCAATGTACATCATCATTTAGTGTCCCAACCTCTGTGTCAGTAACACATGATAACGATCATCGCCATCCACCTCATTCCGGTTTCATTTCCATGCCATTGCCAATGAGCTCCCCTCCAAAAGGCATAGAGGATTATATTTCCAAAAAGGTCATGCTCACGAGGATAAAGATTCTCTTTTGGAAGGCTTCAAACAAGATCGATTTGCAACATGGCCTCGCAGTGGACATAAAGCGGCTAATGGCCAATGCAATGTAGGACATGGCAGTAGCGCAATACTTCGAATAGGCAGCAGTGTTGTTCACAATATTCCACATGCAAAAGAGCTTAAGTGCAATGGATGCCAGACAGAGACATTTTAGAGTCAGGGGATGGAGGTGGATATTACATACAAGGTGAAGGAGGTTAAAAGGGAGTGGGAAGGGTACGGAGAAAGCAAAGATAAGAGAGCATCACAATTGCATAGGTAATAAACATAACAACAATAGAGTATAGTATTCCATTTTTAATATTTTCCACCAAATACAATGGTGCTTCAGGGTGGAATATAAACAGGGATCATATGTAAATATTTAAGATCACAAGGAAAAAAGTGTATGAAAAAAGTCTGCATGTGCCTAAAGTTTTTATGAGCATACGAGAAGCCCAATAACCGTCTATGCACTAGTTGACATGACATATGAGTTCAATCCATGTTGAACCCATATTTTTATCGAATTAAGATCAACATTGGCATGTGTACCTATATAGCTGTGCACTCTTCCTGTCAGCCAACAGAGAAAAAAGGGCGATCACTAATCTCTAATGATCATCCGTAGCCTTCAAAAACAAAAAAATTACCACATGCGGGCATCGGTCCACATTTTGAGAAAACTAAGCATAATGTTGTTTGTTCTTCACCCCTTTCTGTGTATTCACGTGACATTTTGGATCACAACAAGATAGCAGAATGATAAACAGGAGTAAATAAATAGACACTGATAGACGTGAACCCTCTTTACTAGAAACTCCTGACCCACAAAGATTTTGCAAAGAAGATGCCCCTTCTCAGTCAGTCAGAAAGCAGATCTGAGCATTTTCAAACTATGATAATTGCTATCGGCCGTCTTGATTGATTGAATCTCATATAAAAATTGGTAAAACCTTCTCCCACTTTATGTAGGGTGTCTGCATGGATTCTTGCTCAAATCCATGTTGAAAGATCTAACTATTTTTTATGCTGGTTTTCGGCTACCTAACGCAACCCCCGCGAGGAGGGATTTGAACTCTGGTCTTTTGGAAGGTACGCACCAGACCATTGAAGCTGGTACTGATATTTAAATCCCATACCAACAAAAAATTGGTTGAAACGAATCATTCTAAGCTTTTCTCCAAATTTTGAAATCAGAAGATTTAAATACAATTATCTATAGCATCCAATCCTTTTTTCAAATTCCAGGTTTAAGTTGATTGAGATATTCCGCTGATAAGGACTTATTTGCAATCACTAAACACGGCAACTTAGTTGTAAATTTTGGAACTCAGGGTTTGTTCTGAAAAAAGATCTGGAACCAACTGCATCATGCTTTATAATTAGGGCAGTGCCCACAGCAGTCTGGAACACAGGAACCCCTGCTAATGCAATCCAATCTTGACCCTTCCTCTAGACAAGGGAACTTCCGTATGTTCATAGTTTCTTCTACATTCAATCCAAAACAGGAGTGCGAACACACAATGATACATATTCTGCAGATATTGTTGTGGACCCCAAATCCCACTATTGTGGGAACCTGGTCCCAGAAGGATTGGGCTGCATGTTGAAGAGTGGCAGGTAATGGCATGAAACCATATATGGAGATGAGGGCGATGCAGAGAGGTGGAAAGGGTGGATACAGAGTTTGAAGGACATGGTCATTGTATTTTTTTGAAAAACCAACGGGTAATCGATAGTACTTACTAACCATCCATATTCATTTGATAAATGAAAATACCAGTAGTAAAAATACAGGCCATGGTAGAAAAAATAGATTATACCCCAAAATAGACCTACACATTCCTACACAAGGTCACAATATTTCCAGGGCATGACCGCCACCCAATCTCTGAGTCTCTGACCATATCCTTTTGTTGCCAGAAGATTCCCCAGACAGCCACAAATGGTTAGTTCATTTCTCCATAGTCGGCTGCACATCCTTCCTTCCTGATATGGTCCATAAGTCCTGCCAAGATAACCGATCAGCCCATGCCAGATTGCCTCGTCCTACAATCGCACGACCAGTGGGCATGTGAAGAAAAGGTGGTCTATATCCTCGTAGTTAGAGCTGCATAGCAGACATCTCATGTTTGAATTTTAGAAACCATCTGATCTCTGAACTCTCATCACCAATCTGCAACATCTGAAGAGCCAAACCAAAATCTTTACTTTCAGTGAGATCTTCAGCTTCCCAATCCTCCTGAAATCAAGTCAAGAACTGATCCCAACTTCCCAATGCTGGTTCTAGGCATGAGACGCTGAGAAATTGCCTCCAATCTTATTTTTCAAAAAAATTGCCTCCAATCTACTCACACTTGACTGTCACCCCATGGTTAAGCGTATAACCCCCCAAAAGCAACATCTCATACAGATCCTCAAAACACTGATCTGAAAGTAAAGATGCAAAAATGGTGATCCAGCCCCCAAACTGTGAACCCCCGAGGATCCGGGTGCCCGGTTACGACACATTTCGCGGCTTTCCATTCACTAGAGATCGCATAATTTATAGAAAAATAGGGAAAAATTTTTTTTTGTTGCATCATCATTGGCATCTGACATTCACATTCACAACCACAAGGTAATAGAGAACAATGGCACCAGAAATTCTTTTCATTAATTTCCATATGATTTTACAATATGTACAATGTCTGACAGTACATATAACATCCCAAAAATTTAACTTAAGAGAAGAAGCATTTTATAATATCAATTGAACTAAAAACTGTAACAAAAATCACATACCGTCTGGCATGGCCTCAAATTTCAGCGAAATTCGGTCGAATTTCTGTCGAATATCGATATCCAGTCGAAATCGAAATTCGACCGAAATGGTCGAAATGACCGAAATATGGGGGTCTTAGTACAACAAATAACCGAAATGATCGAAATTTCGGTCGAAATTCCACCGAAATTCCATCGAAATTCTGTTTTGGTCGGTACCGAAATGGTGACCGAAACCGATATTTAAGGCCTTGCCGTCTGGTATGTAGACCTTGTCTCTTGGAACCCTGTATAGCTACTGAACAACAGACTCCTTTCCTGCCATGCGCGCAAGGAAGAAAAGGAGTCACAATTGTGAATACAAACCCGTAGTTTAAAAAAATAAATAACAATTATTTATAATGTGCAAAAGAGAGCAAGTAGAAAGGTGGAATAACTACAATTTATATCTACTTGCGTAAGTAAAAAGATTTTCAACTGTTGGCATGTAGTTATCCTATTCACCCCTCTTTTTATCCATTCTTCCCACATATATATTTATATAAAAATTTAGATGATAAACCCCAAACATATAATGATTTTCTGCGTCTTAAAGATCATGATTCTGGGTCTTGAAGATCATGTTGTGGAACTTGATGGCACATGTAAACGCCAATTTCTTGTCATTGAGATCATGTCATGGTTTTCGATAATTGGACTGATATGATGATGATGGATTTGATGTCGCTTCTTCAATGTCGTGACGGTGCCACAAAACTTTGACCAATAGAATCTCTTTGCTGCGAAGCTTCTTCACAGCACGATCAAGTATCTGGACTGGCTTCTCCACATAAGTCAGATCTGGCTACACGTCTAGATTCTCATAACTGATGATGTGCCGAGGTTCGTGCACATATTTCCTTAGGTTGGATATTTGGAAAACGTCGTAAATACCAGAAAGATGTGGAGGAAGTGCTACTCGATATGCAACCTTCCCCACTCTAGCCAGACTCTCAAAAGGTTCAACATATCGCGGCGCCAGTTTGCCACGAACACCAAATCTCTGCACTCCCTTCATGGGAGATACACGGAGAAATACCCAATCTCCCACCTGTAATTTACAGGAATGTCATTAGTATATGATTAAGTTGATTATATGTGAGTTATAATTGAATAAGTGAAGAGGAAATAATTAGATTACCTGAACTCTATATCTCTCCTCCGACGATCCGCATAGACTACTGTATCGTGGAGGCATGGCGGTAGAAATGGATGCGCTCTCCTGAGGATGCCAATCGGTCAAAGCGGCAAGCGTATCCCATATATATAGCCAGTTCGCCATACCATCAGCATGCGCTCTCCTGTTAAGTGCATCGGCCACTACGTTTCCCTTACCGGGATGGTAAGAGATCGTGCAATCATAATCCTTCAGTAGCTCGAGCCATCTGCGTTGTCTCATGTTCAGCTCCTTCTGATCAAAGATGTAATTCAGACTCTTGTGATCTGTGAAGATCTCAAAATTCATCTCATATAGATAGTGGCACCAGATTTTCAAGGCGAAGACAACTGCCGCCAACTCCAAGTCATGTGTGGGGTAGTTCCGCTCGTGCGGTCTCAACTGCCGTGATGCGTAAGCAATCACTTGTCCTCTCTGCATCAATACTGCTCCTAGACCTTCTCCAGATGCATCTGTGTAGACAGCATAGTCCTGAGTGCCTGAAGAAAGAGCAAGAATAGGCGTTATAGTCAATCTCTCCTTCAATGTCTGGAAGGCATGCTCACATGAATCGTCCCAAATAAATGAGACTCCCTTCTGCGTCAATCGTGTTAGAGGACGAACAATGCATGAAAATCCGCTGACAAAACTTATGTAATAACCCGCTAATCCGAGGAAGCTCCGAATCTGAGTGACTGTCTTGGGCTGCTCCCAAGACATAACCGCATCTATCTTCGCAGGATCAACCGCGATACCTGCTCCAGAAATGACGTGCCCCAAAAATGAGACCTGGGATAACCAGAACTCACACTTGCTCAACTTAGCATATAGTTTGTGCTCTCGCAAGGTATCCAAGACAATTCGTAGATCATTCGCATGATTCCATTCATTCCGTGAGTAAATGAGCACATTATCGATGAACACCACTACAAACTTGTCCAAGTATGGACGGAAGATACGTTTCATCATATCCATGAAAGCCGCAGGTGCATTGGTGAGCCCAAACGGCATCACCACAAACTCGTAGTGTTCATAGCGAGTCCTGAAGGCCGTCTTCGGAATATCTGACTCGCGAATCTTCGGATGATGATAGCCTGAGCGAAGATCGATCTTCGAGAAAATCAAAGATCGCTGAAGTTGGTCGAACAAATCATCGATGCGCGGCAAAGGATAACGGTTCTTCACCGTTCTCTTGTTCAACTGCCTGTAATCGATGCATAACCTCATGGATCCATCCTTCTTCTTAACAAATAGAAGCTGAGCACCCCAAGGTGAAGTGCTCGACCTCACAAATCCCAAATCAAGTAATTCCTGCAACTGCACCTTCAGCTCTCTCAACTCAGCAGGTGCCATTCGGTAAGGAGCCATCGAGATCGGTTGTGTATCTCATAGTAATGTGATCTCGAATTCGATCTCTCTCTTATGAGGTAATCCTGGTAGCTCATCAGGAAATACATCTGGATATTCTGATACTACTCGAATGTGTCATCGGCTCCTGATCAGATACCTCCCGCACAAATACAAGGTATGAATCGCAACCCTGATTAACAAGTCATTGAGCTCGCAACACTGAAATGTGCTCCATGGTGGAGTCATGTATAGTACCCTCAAAAGTGAACTCGGGTAGATCTGGAATTCTGAAGACAATCGTCTTCTTAAAGCAATCAACAGGTGCATAATGAGCGGAGAACCAATCCTTGCTTAAAAATCAAGTCAAACTCATCAAGCTGCAGAAGTAGACAATCTGCGATCATCTCATGACCGCCAATCAGTACGGGCAAATGTCTGACTGTCAGTGAAATAATGAACAACTTGCCACGTGGCCCTCGGATGCGATATGGAGAAGAGAGAGTCTCTGCGACTCTACCTAAAGAAACAAGTAGTCTCGAAGCAAGGAAAGAATGTGTTGCTGCAGAATCAAATGAAATATGGAAAGGCCGGCTCAAGACTGAGATCATACCTTTCACTACAGTAACTGTTGAACGTGTCTACTCCTCAGTAATTGCATGTAACTGTCCCTGTCTGACTCGTGCGGCACTGGGACCTGCCACGCTCTGTGTCTGTCTCTACTGCGGTCGCCTCAAGTTGGAGTTATTGCCACGGAAACTCCCTGAGCGTTGTGCCTGAGGCTGTGACTGTGAAGGTTGTGGCTGCAAGCGAGGCTCGTCAGATATATGTGGGCACTGTGATCGATAGTGTCCCCACTCATGACATTGGTAACATCGAATTGATCGAGTAGATAGAGTGGTCGTGTCTGCTCGCTGCGACCCAGATGGTCGAGCGGAATCTGTGCCACATCCGGCAAGTGCTTCTCCTAATGTAGTTGATGGAGAGAGCGAGCACTACCCGAAAATGCTTTTTCTCTTCTTGGGATATACTATGAAAATTAATGAAATTGGTGACATCTGTGGTTATTTAATTCGAATGTCATATTTCCCTTCTCGGACTTACGACAAGTCGGGAGACTGTCTCTATCCGAGAACTTAATGCGATCGGAATTGACATACTGCGAATGTGCGTATCGGGGTACCACTGCTCTGATACCAAACTGTGAACCCCCGAGGATCCGGGTGCCCGGTTACGACACATTTCGCGGCTTTCCATTCACTAGAGATCGCATAATTTATAGAAAAATAGGAAAAAAAAATTTTTTGTTGCATCATCATTGGCATCTGACATTCACATTCACAACCACAAGGTAATAGAGAACAATGGCACCAGAAATTCTTTTCATTAATTTCCATATGATTTTACAATATGTACAATGTCTGACAGTACATATAACATCCCAAAAATTTAACTTAAGAGAAGAAGCATTTTATAATATCAATTGAACTAAAAACTGTAACAAAAATCACATACCGTCTGGTATGTAGACCTTGTCTCTTGGAACCCTGTATAGCTACTGAACAACAGACTCCTTTCCTGCCATGCGCGCAAGGAAGAAAAGGAGTCACAATTGTGAATACAAACCCGTAGTTTAAAAAAATAAATAACAATTATTTATAATGTGCAAAAGAGAGCAAGTAGAAAGGTGGAATAACTACAATTTATATCTACTTGCGTAAGTAAAAAGATTTTCAACTGTTGGCATGTAGTTATCCTATTCACCCCTCTTTTTATCCATTCTTCCCACATATATATTTATATAAAAATTTAGATGATAAACCCCAAACATATAATGATTTTCTGCGTCTTAAAGATCATGATTCTGGGTCTTGAAGATCATGTTGTGGAACTTGATGGCACATGTAAACGCCAATTTCTTGTCATTGAGATCATGTCATGGTTTTCGATAATTGGACTGATATGATGATGATGGATTTGATCCTTAATTCTACAAACTCCTTTAAATTAGTGGATAGTCTGTGGTCTTGGTCTGTATGTAACCTCACACTATGACTCTAAGGTATTTAAAAGTACCTTAGGGTTGGGGGGCCTCCGTAGGCATGCGGTGTTGTATAATGCATCCTAACTAAGTTCCCAACACGTCCACTAACTTATAGGGATTTTTAAATCAAATTATAGTCACCTCCAATCAATTCAATTTTAATTGTAATTTCCTCCAAACCTTCACTCTAACTCTCTCAGATGCAACTCTTGATGATTTAGATGTAGATATAGATGATCTGGATGTAGAATCGCCAAGTCTGTTGGCGAAAGAAAACTCAAGCGGTGAAGAAGCCTGCAAATGGCTCTTCCGTCTCGCCCTCTAATTGGAAGCGCGGTCCAATAGAGGGATAGGTCTACTCCCCAACTACGCCACTGAGACGGGTGAGAGGGACTTCCCGGAAAAGTCACTCTTAGAAAAACAGCCCGACCGGTAACGGGCAACCGAGCTCGTACGTAAAACTGAAAACCAAGGATCCCCCGCCTGGGTATCCTAAAACGAAGGGTCAGCGGAATGGTCTAAAGTCGGGATCCCAACGAGGCGTAAAAACACTGCAAGCTTGCATCAAAACCGAAAAGGGACTGGGATCCTAGACCCGCGCACTTGGCGGCCACTGCCCAAACTGGGCTTCCTTTCCTCCGCCCAGTTGAGGGTCACCGCGCCCTCGCACGGTCAGGTGTAAGGGTCACGTGACCGGCATAATTAATTGATCGTCATTGATTCTTATTGACCAACTAGATTCATTGATCTGATTTATAGCATAGGTTGCTGATCCTCCATCTCAAACTCTTATTGTTCTTATGACCGGTGATATTCCTCAATACTGTAATTGAATCATCCATCGTTGAATTACTGATTATTCGAAAGAATAATTGATTCTTGAAATTTTCCATATTTTCTAGCCAAAACTATTATTAAGATTCTATTAAAAAGGAAATTTAATGCACTCTGCCATCCTTCTGAGTTATATTCCAAATCCCAATCGGGTATTATTATCTCATGACAAATCTAGATAAACTCCTTCTCTCCAATCATATAAATTTCTGGGTTCAATTAGTAGTTTTATGACATATAAGCTTAGAAGAAAAAGCTGTTTAGTAGTACATTATATTGTATATCAAAGGATGTAGTCCAACCACTCAACAACTAAACCTTATCTATTTAATGTGCAATATTTATGGGAATGATGTTCAAACAGTCTATACCCAAGATCTGCTACTACTCAGAATCAGGTTTTCAGCTTTAATTTGGATACATAGATTAATAAAAATCCCTTAGTTGTGATCTAGTTAAAGAGTTAAAATAATAGCCAGTGACATGAGTATGCTTGTACTTGATCCTTCTTACTTTGCACCTAAGATCAACCATGAATCAATTTGCTTTCATGAAGTCCATCCAAAACAATTATGGCCTTAATCTGAACAGGCATAAAGTTACCATAGATGAAGAAGCACTGACCATTATACTCCTTAGATCTGATTAACAGAAATTAGATATGTTTACTAGGATAGTATTGTCTTTGTGAACTCTTTATTGGGTTAATCGGATCGGCTTTTTCCCCAACGTTGTAATAATCATATTTTCAATTTCATTTTATTATACATCTTTTAAATCAAAACCGTACGATCAAATATTAATTAAGCAAAGATATCTTTATAAGATTTCTTAATTGGTGATAGTTGATCAGATCAAGAATCAATAATTATAAATGTACTTCAAATATCTGAATTTAACTTTTCAGCAGTAAATAATAGCTTTAAAATTTGTATTTCTCCACTCTAATGTTTGAATATTAGTAGCAGACGATACAAACAATGTATAGTAACCAGAAATAAACAGCATCATTATATTATATATTTATTTTAAGTACCAGCAGACTTCTATTGTATCATTTAAATTTTCGAATTTTTTTTAAAATTTGGATAAAAGATGTTATTGGCTGATTTAACCTATTTTGATCCTTTTTATAAATTTCCTGATAAACAAGCTTTTAATCAGGCTATTACAATAACTTGTTACAAACACTCTCAAGTCCAGGGAAATTACGTTAAATCTATGTTGGAAACATATTATAAAAATCATATATATTTAAGCAGATTCCTGTCACGCATCACCAGTTGTCCATAGTAAAATAAAGGATCTGTGTGTCCATATACTAGTAATAGTTTACACCACAGTGAATGTTTCTCCATTTCTTATTCTCTGTATTGGGAGTGCTCATATGATTTTTTTATAGGATTTTCTACCTTAATGCACGGCTAATCACATGTTGATTTATCCTTGAGTTGTATGCATCTCTATTTGTGATTTATTCAATCAATTGATTTACATATTACTAATGTTCATGATCCATGGTTACATTCTGTGAATTCAACATAAATATCAAGGAGGATCCTCTTGTCCAGATGAAGTGGTTGGAAAGATAATATCATCTCATTCAACAAAAATAGACTAAAAACAAGAGATCCATTTGGGAAACAAATTACGTGATCAATAGATTATTCATATAGATGTATACTTTATTATGAGACAAACAAGTGAATGATTCAAAATGAGATTCGGAATACATCCTTATTCTGGTAAAGATGGAAATAATTCAAGGATCAAAACAAGTCAAACAAACATTCAAGGCAGCAATAGGGAATGAGATAGGGTTGTACAATTGATCATGTCTAATGTGCATGCATGGCAGCAAGAAGATAGGATAGGAATGTACTTCTTGGATTTCTTATTTGGTAGATCACAAGCAAGCAGCAGTTGTGGAGGCTCCAACACTTCTCAATCTTCTTGGATTCAATCTCCAATAGACCAGTCTGCAGCAGATTTCGGTCCCAAAATGAAGAAGAAAGAAGAAGTTTAGTCTGGGAATTAAGGGAAAGGAGATGTACATATATATAGGAAGAGGGAATGGTACCTAGATTGCTCAAATCTTGAAGAAGAATTTGCATGAAGCAGAATTTGTTGAAGTTCCAGGACTGCCTGGAGCAGAAATTTAGAGGGAACTTGATGTTCTCGGTTGGGTATTAGAAAGGGAAATCGGGAAGGTTAAAGATAAGAGGAGGAGTGGTTTATATAACAAGGGGCTTTCCCTTGTTATTGGACAAGTGGTGGACTTAGAAAACCAAGTGGAGGGAAAAAGCAAGGGCAGGTGGAGGCTGCTGGGCAGCTGCAAATTTTAGAATTAAAAATTTTTGTTTTTTTTTTCAACCGTACAGACTGGGTGCCTGTAGTTCTCTTTTTTTTTATTCATTTTTTCTCCTTATTTGAATTACTTAAAATAAACCCTATGCGCACCTCGGGTGTCGGATTTCGACGCGAAAAATCTCGACTTGACCGTTATTGAACGACGATCAATATGAGTATAATATTGATATACTTTCGATCGAGTTTTGAATACCCGAAATTTCGAGATACGGTTTTGACTTGGGGTTAAATTTTGCGAATTAAAAATATCAAACGACCTCCGATTGACGAACGGTTGATTCCGTTGGCCTTCTTTCGTCGAATCGGATCTAATGACGGTCTCGGTTTGCTTCGCGGTTTCCAAATTTGCGTTGCGGCTTTTCGCGGCACACATTATGATGCGATCGATTTTTTGGTCAATTTCGCCCGAACGACTTTTGATCTACGATCAATTGATCGATTTAGGTTATCTAACATTGTCAGATAACTTAATTGAGTTATTCGGACCTTATTCAGGTCGAGTTCGGGTTTACGCGGATCCCGGATGTTACAATTATAAAAACCTCAAAGGGAGTCTCGTCCTCGAGACTCGAGTTAAGGCTATTAGTGTTTTGTTTAAATTTCATACGTCCATAAAAACCTCAAAGGTTTTTGAACCCATAAAAACCTCAAAGAGAAATCAAGTCATATATTTGAACATATATCTAATTGCAAAAGCTTGTTTTGATTATTACCTCAGAAAAGTTGCGGATATCGTGTCCGCATGTCGGCTTCGGTCTCCCACGTCGCTTCTTCAATGTCGTGACGGTGCCACAAAACTTTGACCAATAGAATCTCTTTGCTGCGAAGCTTCTTCACAGCACGATCAAGTATCTGGACTGGCTTCTCCACATAAGTCAGATCTGGCTACACGTCTAGATTCTCATAACTGATGATGTGCCGAGGTTCGTGCACATATTTCCTTAGGTTGGATATTTGGAAAACGTCGTAAATACCAGAAAGATGTGGAGGAAGTGCTACTCGATATGCAACCTTCCCCACTCTAGCCAGACTCTCAAAAGGTTCAACATATCGCGGCGCCAGTTTGCCACGAACACCAAATCTCTGCACTCCCTTCATGGGAGATACACGGAGAAATACCCAATCTCCCACCTGTAATTTACAGGAATGTCATTAGTATATGATTAAGTTGATTATATGTGAGTTATAATTGAATAAGTGAAGAGGAAATAATTAGATTACCTGAACTCTATATCTCTCCTCCGACGATCCGCATAGACTACTGTATCGTGGAGGCATGGCGGTAGAAATGGATGCGCTCTCCTGAGGATGCCAATCGGTCAAAGCGGCAAGCGTATCCCATATATATAGCCAGTTCGCCATACCATCAGCATGCGCTCTCCTGTTAAGTGCATCGGCCACTACGTTTCCCTTACCGGGATGGTAAGAGATCGTGCAATCATAATCCTTCAGTAGCTCGAGCCATCTGCGTTGTCTCATGTTCAGCTCCTTCTGATCAAAGATGTAATTCAGACTCTTGTGATCTGTGAAGATCTCAAAATTCATCTCATATAGATAGTGGCACCAGATTTTCAAGGCGAAGACAACTGCCGCCAACTCCAAGTCATGTGTGGGGTAGTTCCGCTCGTGCGGTCTCAACTGCCGTGATGCGTAAGCAATCACTTGTCCTCTCTGCATCAATACTGCTCCTAGACCTTCTCCAGATGCATCTGTGTAGACAGCATAGTCCTGAGTGCCTGAAGAAAGAGCAAGAATAGGCGTTATAGTCAATCTCTCCTTCAATGTCTGGAAGGCATGCTCACATGAATCGTCCCAAATAAATGAGACTCCCTTCTGCGTCAATCGTGTTAGAGGACGAACAATGCATGAAAATCCGCTGACAAAACTTATGTAATAACCCGCTAATCCGAGGAAGCTCCGAATCTGAGTGACTGTCTTGGGCTGCTCCCAAGACATAACCGCATCTATCTTCGCAGGATCAACCGCGATACCTGCTCCAGAAATGACGTGCCCCAAAAATGAGACCTGGGATAACCAGAACTCACACTTGCTCAACTTAGCATATAGTTTGTGCTCTCGCAAGGTATCCAAGACAATTCGTAGATCATTCGCATGATTCCATTCATTCCGTGAGTAAATGAGCACATTATCGATGAACACCACTACAAACTTGTCCAAGTATGGACGGAAGATACGTTTCATCATATCCATGAAAGCCGCAGGTGCATTGGTGAGCCCAAACGGCATCACCACAAACTCGTAGTGTTCATAGCGAGTCCTGAAGGCCGTCTTCGGAATATCTGACTCGCGAATCTTCGGATGATGATAGCCTGAGCGAAGATCGATCTTCGAGAAAATCAAAGATCGCTGAAGTTGGTCGAACAAATCATCGATGCGCGGCAAAGGATAACGGTTCTTCACCGTTCTCTTGTTCAACTGCCTGTAATCGATGCATAACCTCATGGATCCATCCTTCTTCTTAACAAATAGAAGCTGAGCACCCCAAGGTGAAGTGCTCGACCTCACAAATCCCAAATCAAGTAATTCCTGCAACTGCACCTTCAGCTCTCTCAACTCAGCAGGTGCCATTCGGTAAGGAGCCATCGAGATCGGTTGTGTATCTCATAGTAATGTGATCTCGAATTCGATCTCTCTCTTATGAGGTAATCCTGGTAGCTCATCAGGAAATACATCTGGATATTCTGATACTACTCGAATGTGTCATCGGCTCCTGATCAGATACCTCCCGCACAAATACAAGGTATGAATCGCAACCCTGATTAACAAGTCATTGAGCTCGCAACACTGAAATGTGCTCCATGGTGGAGTCATGTATAGTACCCTCAAAAGTGAACTCGGGTAGATCTGGAATTCTGAAGACAATCGTCTTCTTAAAGCAATCAACAGGTGCATAATGAGCGGAGAACCAATCCTTGCTTAAAAATCAAGTCAAACTCATCAAGCTGCAGAAGTAGACAATCTGCGATCATCTCATGACCGCCAATCAGTACGGGCAAATGTCTGACTGTCAGTGAAATAATGAACAACTTGCCACGTGGCCCTCGGATGCGATATGGAGAAGAGAGAGTCTCTGCGACTCTACCTAAAGAAACAAGTAGTCTCGAAGCAAGGAAAGAATGTGTTGCTGCAGAATCAAATGAAATATGGAAAGGCCGGCTCAAGACTGAGATCATACCTTTCACTACAGTAACTGTTGAACGTGTCTACTCCTCAGTAATTGCATGTAACTGTCCCTGTCTGACTCGTGCGGCACTGGGACCTGCCACACTCTGTGTCTGTCTCTACTGCGGTCGCCTCAAGTTGGAGTTATTGCCACGGAAACTCCCTGAGCGTTGTGCCTGAGGCTGTGACTGTGAAGGTTGTGGCTGCAAGCGAGGCTCGTCAGATATATGTGGGCACTGTGATCGATAGTGTCCCCACTCATGACATTGGTAACATCGAATTGATCGAGTAGATAGAGTGGTCGTGTCTGCTCGCTGCGACCCAGATGGTCGAGCGGAATCTGTGCCACATCCGGCAAGTGCTTCTCCTAATGTAGTTGATGGAGAGAGCGAGCACTACCCGAAAATGCTTTTTCTCTTCTTGGGATATACTATGAAAATTAATGAAATTGGTGACATCTGTGGTTATTTAATTCGAATGTCATATTTCCCTTCTCGGACTTACGACAAGTCGGGAGACTGTCTCTATCCGAGAACTTAATGCGATCGGAATTGACATACTGCGAATGTGCGTATCGGGGTACCACTGCTCTGATACCAAACTGTGAACCCCCGAGGATCCGGGTGCCCGGTTACGACACATTTCGCGGCTTTCCATTCACTAGAGATCGCATAATTTATAGAAAAATAGGAAAAAAAATTTTTTTGTTGCATCATCATTGGCATCTGACATTCACATTCACAACCACAAGGTAATAGAGAACAATGGCACCAGAAATTCTTTTCATTAATTTCCATATGATTTTACAATATGTACAATGTCTGACAGTACATATAACATCCCAAAAATTTAACTTAAGAGAAGAAGCATTTTATAATATCAATTGAACTAAAAACTGTAACAAAAATCACATACCGTCTGGTATGTAGACCTTGTCTCTTGGAACCCTGTATAGCTACTGAACAACAGACTCCTTTCCTGCCATGCGCGCAAGGAAGAAAAGGAGTCACAATTGTGAATACAAACCCGTAGTTTAAAAAAATAAATAACAATTATTTATAATGTGCAAAAGAGAGCAAGTAGAAAGGTGGAATAACTACAATTTATATCTACTTGCGTAAGTAAAAAGATTTTCAACTGTTGGCATGTAGTTATCCTATTCACCCCTCTTTTTATCCATTCTTCCCACATATATATTTATATAAAAATTTAGATGATAAACCCCAAACATATAATGATTTTCTGCGTCTTAAAGATCATGATTCTGGGTCTTGAAGATCATGTTGTGGAACTTGATGGCACATGTAAACGCCAATTTCTTGTCATTGAGATCATGTCATGGTTTTCGATAATTGGACTGATATGATGATGATGGATTTGATCCTTAATTCTACAAACTCCTTTAAATTAGTGGATAGTCTGTGGTCTTGGTCTGTATGTAACCTCACACTATGACTCTAAGGTATTTAAAAGTACCTTAGGGTTGGGGGGCCTCCGTAGGCATGCGGTGTTGTATAATGCATCCTAACTAAGTTCCCAACACGTCCACTAACTTATAGGGATTTTTAAATCAAATTATAGTCACCTCCAATCAATTCAATTTTAATTGTAATTTCCTCCAAACCTTCACTCTAACTCTCTCAGATGCAACTCTTGATGATTTAGATGTAGATATAGATGATCTGGATGTAGAATCGCCAAGTCTGTTGGCGAAAGAAAACTCAAGCGGTGAAGAAGCCTGCAAATGGCTCTTCCGTCTCGCCCTCTAATTGGAAGCGCGGTCCAATAGAGGGATAGGTCTACTCCCCAACTACGCCACTGAGACGGGTGAGAGGGACTTCCCGGAAAAGTCACTCTTAGAAAAACAGCCCGACCGGTAACGGGCAACCGAGCTCGTACGTAAAACTGAAAACCAAGGATCCCCCGCCTGGGTATCCTAAAACGAAGGGTCAGCGGAATGGTCTAAAGTCGGGATCCCAACGAGGCGTAAAAACACTGCAAGCTTGCATCAAAACCGAAAAGGGACTGGGATCCTAGACCCGCGCACTTGGCGGCCACTGCCCAAACTGGGCTTCCTTTCCTCCGCCCAGTTGAGGGTCACCGCGCCCTCGCACGGTCAGGTGTAAGGGTCACGTGACCGGCATAATTAATTGATCGTCATTGATTCTTATTGACCAACTAGATTCATTGATCTGATTTATAGCATAGGTTGCTGATCCTCCATCTCAAACTCTTATTGTTCTTATGACCGGTGATATTCCTCAATACTGTAATTGAATCATCCATCGTTGAATTACTGATTATTCGAAAGAATAATTGATTCTTGAAATTTTCCATATTTTCTAGCCAAAACTATTATTAAGATTCTATTAAAAAGGAAATTTAATGCACTCTGCCATCCTTCTGAGTTATATTCCAAATCCCAATCGGGTATTATTATCTCATGACAAATCTAGATAAACTCCTTCTCTCCAATCATATAAATTTCTGGGTTCAATTAGTAGTTTTATGACATATAAGCTTAGAAGAAAAAGCTGTTTAGTAGTACATTATATTGTATATCAAAGGATGTAGTCCAACCACTCAACAACTAAACCTTATCTATTTAATGTGCAATATTTATGGGAATGATGTTCAAACAGTCTATACCCAAGATCTGCTACTACTCAGAATCAGGTTTTCAGCTTTAATTTGGATACATAGATTAATAAAAATCCCTTAGTTGTGATCTAGTTAAAGAGTTAAAATAATAGCCAGTGACATGAGTATGCTTGTACTTGATCCTTCTTACTTTGCACCTAAGATCAACCATGAATCAATTTGCTTTCATGAAGTCCATCCAAAACAATTATGGCCTTAATCTGAACAGGCATAAAGTTACCATAGATGAAGAAGCACTGACCATTATACTCCTTAGATCTGATTAACAGAAATTAGATATGTTTACTAGGATAGTATTGTCTTTGTGAACTCTTTATTGGGTTAATCGGATCGGCTTTTTCCCCAACGTTGTAATAATCATATTTTCAATTTCATTTTATTATACATCTTTTAAATCAAAACCGTACGATCAAATATTAATTAAGCAAAGATATCTTTATAAGATTTCTTAATTGGTGATAGTTGATCAGATCAAGAATCAATAATTATAAATGTACTTCAAATATCTGAATTTAACTTTTCAGCAGTAAATAATAGCTTTAAAATTTGTATTTCTCCACTCTAATGTTTGAATATTAGTAGCAGACGATACAAACAATGTATAGTAACCAGAAATAAACAGCATCATTATATTATATATTTATTTTAAGTACCAGCAGACTTCTATTGTATCATTTAAATTTTCGAATTTTTTTTAAAATTTGGATAAAAGATGTTATTGGCTGATTTAACCTATTTTGATCCTTTTTATAAATTTCCTGATAAACAAGCTTTTAATCAGGCTATTACAATAACTTGTTACAAACACTCTCAAGTCCAGGGAAATTACGTTAAATCTATGTTGGAAACATATCATAAAAATCATATATATTTAAGCAGATTCCTGTCACACATCACCAGTTGTCCATAGTAAAATAAAGGATCTGTGTGTCCATATACTAGTAATAGTTTACACCACAGTGAATGTTTCTCCATTTCTTATTCTCTGTATTGGGAGTGCTCATATGATTTTTTTATAGGATTTTCTACCTTAATGCACGGCTAATCACATGTTGATTTATCCTTGAGTTGTATGCATCTCTATTTGTGATTTATTCAATCAATTGATTTACATATTACTAATGTTCATGATCCATGGTTACATTCTGTGAATTCAACATAAATATCAAGGAGGATCCTCTTGTCCAGATGAAGTGGTTGGAAAGATAATATCATCTCATTCAACAAAAATAGACTAAAAACAAGAGATCCATTTGGGAAACAAATTACGTGATCAATAGATTATTCATATAGATGTATACTTTATTATGAGACAAACAAGTGAATGATTCAAAATGAGATTCGGAATACATCCTTATTCTGGTAAAGATGGAAATAATTCAAGGATCAAAACAAGTCAAACAAACATTCAAGGCAGCAATAGGGAATGAGATAGGGTTGTACAATTGATCATGTCTAATGTGCATGCATGGCAGCAAGAAGATAGGATAGGAATGTACTTCTTGGATTTCTTATTTGGTAGATCACAAGCAAGCAGCAGTTGTGGAGGCTCCAACACTTCTCAATCTTCTTGGATTCAATCTCCAATAGACCAGTCTGCAGCAGATTTCGGTCCCAAAATGAAGAAGAAAGAAGAAGTTTAGTCTGGAAATTAAGGGAAAGGAGATGTACATATATATAGGAAGAGGGAATGGTACCTAGATTGCTCAAATCTTGAAGAAGAATTTGCATGAAGCAGAATTTGTTGAAGTTCCAGGACTGCCTGGAGCAGAAATTTAGAGGGAACTTGATGTTCTCGGTTGGGTATTAGAAAGGGAAATCGGGAAGGTTAAAGATAAGAGGAGGAGTGGTTTATATAACAAGGGGCTTTCCCTTGTTATTGGACAAGTGGTGGACTTAGAAAACCAAGTGGAGGGAAAAAGCAAGGGCAGGTGGAGGCTGCTGGGCAGCTGCAAATTTTAGAATTAAAAATTTTTGTTTTTTTTTTCAACCGTACAGACTGGGTGCCTGTAGTTCTCTTTTTTTTTATTCATTTTTTCTCCTTATTTGAATTACTTAAAATAAACCCTATGCGCACCTCGGGTGTCGGATTTCGACGCGAAAAATCTCGACTTGACCGTTATTGAACGACGATCAATATGAGTATAATATTGATATACTTTCGATCGAGTTTTGAATACCCGAAATTTCGAGATACGGTTTTGACTTGGGGTTAAATTTTGCGAATTAAAAATATCAAACGACCTCCGATTGACGAACGGTTGATTTCGTTGGCCTTCTTTCGTCGAATCGGATCTAATGACGGTCTCGGTTTGTTTCGCGGTTTCCAAATTTGCGTTGCGGCTTTTCGCGGCACACATTATGATGCGATCGATTTTTTGGTCAATTTCGCCCGAACGACTTTTGATCTACGATCAATTGATCGATTTAGGTTATCTAACATTGTCAGATAACTTAATTGAGTTATTCGGACCTTATTCAGGTCGAGTTCGGGTTTACGCGGATCCCGGATGTTACACAAACCCTCTTCCCAGGCACATGCACCCAATAGTCAACTACCAACAACCTGGGATCGATCACCATGCCATGCAACCATGGGAACCTCTCACCTAGAACTCCAGCCTATCAACAAACCAACATCGCCAATCATCACCCATCTGCAACCGCGTGCTTCACATGACAGAAATTTCGCCAGCCACATTCACTACGCTTTGCCAGAAAACCAATGATCAAGGCTCGCATTGTGCTGTTCCTCCTAAATCCAGAGTCCTACTATAAGAGGAAGTAGAGAACGTTGCTGTGGAGATAAAAATATGAACTGATCATGAATGGGGACCATAAAACTCTCTTAAATAGCGAGAAGAAACCCTAGAGGGTAATTTACATGATAGAAATGAAATAAAAAGGAAATAAATAAAAAGTAAGGAAAGATAAATATCTCTCTCAACACCCCCCCCCCTCAAGATGGAGCATATATATCAATCATGCTCAGCTTGGAACAACATCTCTGGAATGGCTCCCTGGCTAGAGCTTTGGTGAAAGCTTCTATTGTTTGTACCCTTGAGATGACATGGGAAGTATAGATAAAACCCTTCTGAATCATTCACATATATAATGGAAATCTACCTCAATGTGATCGGTCATCTCATGGGAAACATGGTTGCTTGCAATGAAAAGAGCAGCCTACTTATCACATTGCAAATGCATAAGAAGAGGTGTGCCAACATCTAAGTCTGTTAGAATGGTTCTGACACACGTCATCTCAGTGCTCTCATGTGCCATGGCTCTGTACTTTTACTTAGTACTATATCTAGAAATCATGGTATGCTTCTTGCTCTTCCATGACACCAAAGAACTCCCTATAAATATTGCAAAATTAGAGGTAGATGTCCTTTCCTTGAGGAATCATGCATAGTCTGCATTTGCACCTGTCGTGATGGTAAGGGATGTCCCTCTACTAAAAAACAATCATGTACCTGGAGAAGGCTTCAGATACCTTAGGATCATATGAACCGCATCCATGTGAGCATGTCTCGATTGTCCATAAACTGGCTAATTTTGCTCACAACAAAGGAGATATATGGCCAGGTAATGATCACATAGAGGAGCTTCCCAATAAGCTCCATGTATCTCTGTGTGCCAACCTCATTCGTATCGTCGTCATATAGCTTCATGCTAGCATCCATGGGAGTAGTGTAGGTCTGCAATCTGCTATGCATGTCTCTGAAAGGAGATTTGTAACATACTTCTTTTGGGTCGTCACAAATCCCCACTAGTTCCTCGTGAACTCAAGTTATATGAAGTATCGTACTTTACCAAGGTCCTTGGTGACAAACTATTGTCCAAGGAACTCCTTATCCCTACTAATACCATGTACATCATCTCTCGTACCAATGATATCAACATAAATCAGGATGGCACGATACCTCTCTGAGTCCTTTGAACAAACAGTGAATGAACTGCAGTCGATCTCGTGAAACCATGCTGTTATATCAAGTCCTAGAGCTTATAAAACCATGCTCTAGGACTCTACTTAAGGTCACAGTTAGCCTTATGAAGTCTACATACTTCCTGACACTCCCCCTCATCAATGAACCTAAGTCGTTACTGCATATAGGCCTCCTCCTGCAGACAAGGTCGCAAAAGTCGATAGTTGGTACTCATTTGGTCGGGTCACTGACTACGGGTTAATAGGCAATTTTGGTAACTAATCAAATTTAGTCAATACTCACTTTAGTCAGTTTTGAATTTTTTATTTTTTTAAATATATAAATCAATTTTTATACATATTCTTATATATTTTCATAGATTTAGATATTTTTAATATTTTAATACATTTATAAACACATAACAATAATACAACAACAACGAAGTCTTTCCCCCAATTAAGTATGGTCGGCTACAAGGATTTTTTGCCTCCATTTAGATCTATTTTGGGTCATTCTCGGGCTTAAATCCAATTAACTAAGATCCCTTCGGATAGTTTCTTTCCAACACTTCTTGGGCCTTCCTCGTCCTCTCTTAATCGGCTCAACATCCCAAATCTCGCATCTTCAAATCGGTGCATCAATCGACCTCCTTTGCAAATGATCAAACCATCTCAAGCAGTTTTCTCTCATCTTATCCTCTGATGAAGCTATGCGAACTTTCCTTCTAATCGCATCATTCTGAATATGATCTATTCGTGTATGACCACACATCCACCTTATCATTTTCATTTATGTTAATGTCATTCTTTGTACATGTTTATGGCTCACATGCCAACATTCTGATCCATAGACCGTAGCAGGTCTTACGGTTGCTTTGTAATACTTTCCTTTGACTTTTAAAGGGATTTTCTTATCACAAAGAATAGTAAAGGTTCCTCGCCAATTTAGCCAACATGCATTTATTATGAGTAATATCTCCAAAATAGATCCCAAGTATCTAAAAGAATTTTTCTTCTAAATGGTATCGTCTCCAATCTTCACCTCGAATCCTCCATCGTTGTTTCTATCAAATGTGCACTCCATATATTCAGTCTTAGTCCTACTTATACGAAATCCTTTAGTCTTTAAGGTATGTCTCCAAACCTCCAGCTTCTCATTTACTCCATCTCTTGTCTCATCAATCAACACAATATCATCGATGAACAACAAACACCGAGGTATATCATTCTGAATGTGACTAGTCAATCCATCCATAGTCAAAGTAAAAAGGAATGGACCCAAAGTTGAACCCTGATGAGACCGATGTTGATGTTAAAGTAGTCAAACTTCCCAGACTGGATTCTTACACAAGATGAAGCCTCGTAATACATAACAATAATACTACACTTATTAAGAAATTAATATTCATAAAAATGAACAACATTAATATACTAACTAACAACATTAGCAATGAATAGCATATAAAAATAGATCAGCCATATGTAGATATTTATAGTAACCAATATCATGCATATTATCATTTTTTAAAACCAAAAAGGGAGAAACATGTTATGGTGTTTGCCTTAAATATTTTAGTAAAGAAGAAACATGAAAACTTAGGATACGTTTGGTTGCAGGGTTGGGCAGGGTTGGGTACTATTCACAGGGCTGGGTGAATAGTAAAATGGGAGAAGGGGGTACCCCTGTGAATAGTACCCAACCCAACCCAACCCTGCCCAACCCTACAACCACACGAACCCTTAAAGAAGCCAAGACTCAAGGAGACTTTTGACATGAGATATTACATAACCAATATAAAAGCGTTAAGTGTCAAAGATTGCACCATTCCTAACAAGACACAATGCCTAAATAGTCGCAACAGGTAGTAGAAGTTCCACCTTTGACTTGTGTTGGAAAAAAAATGAAAGAGAGGTTTATTCCATAAGCCCTAGGCTCTCTTATATAGGAGAGTAGCCTATGGGTAAATTACATAAAGCATACAGCTGAAAAAAAAATAACAGAGAGACACGCAGAAAACTATTATATGCGTTAACACTCCCCCTCAAGATGGAGCATAGATATCAATCAAGCTCAGCTTGGACGCACACTTCTGGAATGGGCTTCGTAGTAATGCATTGGTGAATATATCGACAGTTTGATTCTCTGAGGTGACATGAAATGTAGCAATGAACCCCTTCTGAATCATGTCACGTATGAAGTGACAGTCAACCTCAATATACTTGGTCCGCTCATGGAATGCTGGGTTGTTTGCAATGAACAAGGCTGCCTGATTATCACATTCCAAGTTCATAGGAAGTGGTACATCTAGACATAGATCTGTAAGTACAGCCTTCACCCACATCATCTTTGTGCTAGCCTGGGCCATAGCCCTATATTCGGATTCAGCACTTTAGATTTGGCTACCACCGTCTGTTTCTTGCTCCTCCATGAGATTAGAGATCTGGCTACCACTTCCTGTCCTTGGGACAACCTGCATAGTCTGCATCCGCACGTGCTGAGATAGAAATCCCCTTTCCCTTCTTGAATAGCAAACCTGCACCTGGAGATGATTTGAAGAATCTATGTATCATATGTATGGCATCCATATGAACCTGACGTGGTTGCTCCATGAACTGGCTCACACGACTCACTGCAAAGGATATATCGGGCCTAGTGATCGTGACATACAACAGTTTGCCTACTAGTTCTCTGTATCTTCTCCTGTCCACCTCCTCTGTGTCATCATCGTAGAGCTTCATGCTAGGGTCCATTGGTGTCGTAGAAGGCCGACACCCAAGCATACATGTTTCACTCAACAGGTTCGTAACATATTTCCTCTGCGACATTACTAATCCATACGGATTTCTAGCAAATTCCAGCCCCAGAAAATATCTAAGGACTCCAAGATCCTTAGTGACAAATTCGCTCCCCAGCTTTTCTTTCGCATGCTTTATGCCTTGCTCATCATCTCCTGTAATCAAGATGTCATCTACGTAAACCATAATTGCAATAATACCTCTTGAAGTCTTTTGTACAAACAAGGAATGATCAGCATTGGAGCGTTTGTATCCCTGTTTTTCAAAGAGGTCTGAGAGCTTCTGAAACCATGCTCTGGGGCTCTGCTTAAGGCCATAGATAGCCTTATGAAGTATGCACACCTTGGAACACTCCCCCTCAACAGCAAAACCGGGTGGCTGTTACATATAGACTTCCTCCTGTAGATCTCCATATAAGAACGCGTTTTTTACATCCAACTGATATAGCGGCCACTCTCGATTGACTGCGACTGACAGCAAGATCCGGAGTGTGGAATGACGGGCTACTGGTGAGAATGTATCAAGGTAATCCACCCCGTATGTCTGTGCAAAACCACGTGCAACAAGGCGGGCCTTGTATCTGTCAATAGTACTATCTACATTTTGCTTCACCGTGAACACCCACTTGCAGCTCACCGGGGACACATCTGGAGGTATAGGAACTAGACTCTAAGTTCCCCTAGATTGAAGTGCCGCCATTTCCTCCTCCATTGCTAGCCACCAACTACTGTCCTGCAGAGCATCTTGATAATTCCGTGGAATATCTGCAGCTGACAAGGCCACCACAAAGTTCCTGAAATCCTCAGATAGTCGCTCAAATGACAAAGAAGCTGCCAATGGATATGTAACGCAGCTCCTCTTCGATTTGCGTATAGCAATAGGAACATCTAAATCAGTTGTGTCCTCATCTGGCCCCTGCAACATATCCTGCTCAGAAATATCATTAGATCCATCGAGAGAAGTATCTTCAGTACATACCATAGGCGAGCTAGGAGACGAGTCATGACCATGAGCTGGAGGAGGCTTGCGGGTATAATGGAACGGTAGTGGTGAAACGGGGATTTTTGGTGGTGGTGGTGATGGTGGTGACGGTGCTGGAGGTGGTGGTGTCATGTATATGGCGTCGGTAGTCAGTGGAGGTAGTTGTTGATCACCTGAGGATGAAAAATACATTACAGATTCAAAAAATGTAACATCTGCACTGACCATATACCGCCTACGCAAAGGATCAAAACACTTGTACCCCTTTTGAGTTCTGGAGTACCCAACAAACACACACTTGACAGCCCTAGGAGAGAGCTTGTCAGTACCTGGAGACAACTGGTGGACAAAGGCGACTGAACCAAACACACGGGGAGTAAGGGAAAACAGATCCTTCCCAGGATAGATAATGGAGAAGGGAATCTGTTCATCCAGGACAGAGGACGGCATACGGTTAATTAGGTAACATGCAGTGAGAACCGCGTCACCCCAGTAAGAATAAGGAACATGACTCTGTATAAGAAGTGGTCTTGTGACATCTAGTAGGTGGCGATGTTTCCTTTCAGCAATCCCATTTTGTTGAGAGGTATAAGCACAGGATGTTTGATGTATAATCCCTTTTGAGGAGTAGTAGTTGGCTAGGACATGAGTGCACAGTTCTAGGGCATTATCACTTCTTACAAACTTCACAGATGTGGAAAAAACATTTTGAATGTCATTCAGAAAATGGATAATAATATTGCCTGCTTCAGATTTATTTTTCATCAAAAATACCCATGACACACGAGAGAAGTCATCCACAATAACTGTATAAAATATGTGTCCCTGATGATCAGGTACACGACTCGGACCCCAAATATCAATATGAAATAACTCAAACTTGGAGGTACTACTCGACCAGGACGACTGGGAAAGTTAGACCTGTGATGCTTTCCCAACTGACATGCCTCACACTGGATAGATGTGTGAGGAAGACCCTGGGGTAACAAACGACGCAACTTCTGAAGCGGTAGATGTCCAAAGCGCAGATGCCACAGCAAAGGAGATACTGGTCCAGTGGGAAGGGATGAGGTTCCAGCGAATGGAGTCTGATTTAGTCGGTAGAGACCTCCTTACTTATAGCCACGACCAATCACGTTGCCCGTACGGATGTCCTGAAAAATAAGAGAAGATGGATCAAAAATTGCCCGACATTGTAAATCCTTCGTAATCTGACTGATTGACAACAAATTCATTGAAAAATCAGGTGTATGTAGCACATTCTTGAGCTGCATAGAAGAAGTCAGTCTAATCTCCCCATGACCAGTGATGGGAGAATGTGTACCATTGGCAATGACCACTGTTCGGCATGGAGGAATCTGAGAATATCCTGTAAGTAAACTCTGATCGCCACATAGATGATGTGTAGCGCCCGAGTCCATAATCCACGGTAATGTATCTGATCTACTACTGGTAAATGCAAATATGCTACCTGACGCACTGGTAGACGCAGAAGCAGAAGCAGCAGCATCAGGTTGACTCTCGGTAGTAGGTGCTGGGCCAGATGGGGGAATAATGCCCCTTAGACGGGCAACTAGATCATCGAACCGCTGATCCAAAGTGGCAGCAGATGGAGGCTCTATCTGCTCAGCGACTCGTGCAGATGCAGGAAACCCATGCTTCGAGTAGCACGTGTCTTCATTGTGTCCAACGCGATGACAGTAGGTACATGTTGGCCGAGTGCGGCCCCCTCTGCCACGAGGTCCACGCCCACGGGTCTGATGATGAACTCCGCGACCTCTGTTGGCAGCCATGGCTGAAGCATTCTGATTCGTGGCCGTGGAAGGAACGGTGATGCGGCTCAGTCTATGGAAGGCTTCCTCCATGGGAGGAATAGTAGAATCGGCCAAGATCTGGGATTGTGCCGCCTCATACTCTGGATCAAGTGCAGCAAGGAACACGCCCACCATAGTCGCATTCCGATATGTATATTGTTGTTCTGGCGTGGCTGTCAGAGGCATGAAGCTGTAGAGCTTCTCGAACATCCCTCTCAGGGATGTGTAGAGTGAATGTAGATGGCGACCATTCTGCTTTATAGTGAATATATCATGCTGGAGTTGCAGAATCTTTGTCTCGTTCTTCGCCTGAGAATATGTGGCCGCCAGAATGTCCCACATGTCTTTGGTTGTGGGCTGATGTAGAATGTCATTGGCAATTTCGATCACCAACGTGCCAGATAGCCAAACATTGGTGTATGCGTCATCGGCCTCCCAATAAGCATTGGCTCCAGTCTTCTCAGCAGGCTCTGGTTCGGTAAGAATATGCTTCTTACCCGTTGACTTCATCATGCTCATGAACTGCATCGCCCACAGTTCATAATTTGTACCGTCCATCTTAACAATAGGCGCTGGACCACGAAAGGCGCCAATGGATGGGATATCTGCCTTACTTTCTGACATACTGGAAACTGAAGACTGGAGCGATTGACTGAAGATATGATTTGTCTACAATGACATAGACGGGTTTAGTTGCATGTGTAGACCTCAAGCAACTAAACCCATTTGGATGAAGGTGCGCTCTAGGGCTGATTCACGGACGCACACGCTTAGGGCTCCTCGGTGCCCTCTGACCTCGCAGAAGCGTAAGGTGAACCAATCAGTCGTGCACCGTGAAGAAGCACATAGGCGCAGGCGAGATCAGGCACACAGGTGCACGAGCGAGATCTGGCGCGCAGGCGCACAGTTGAAGTCAGGCGCACGAGCGCAGATAAGCGCGCGACCACGCTTGAGGTTGCGCGCTAGGCGCAGGACTGACGCGCACGCACAGGTGCGTGAAGGAGCGAGCGCGCGCGCAGAAAAGGAGCGAGCGCGCGCACAGGCGCGTGAAGGAGAAGCACAGGCAGGCGCGCAGGAGTGCTCGCAGGTTCGCGGGTGGCGCACATGCACGTAGGCTCCGGCGGAGGCGCTGCGGCGGAGCAGGAGTGCTGGCAGCGCCGGCGGTGAGAGGGGCTCGCGGGTGGGGTGAGGTAGGGTTAGGGTTTCGAGAACTCCGGTCTAGGACCGTCGCTCTGATACCATGTTGGAAAAAAAATGAAAGAGAGCTTTATTCCATAAGCCCTAGGCTCTCTTATATAGGAGAGTAGCCTATGGCTAAATTACATAAAGCATACAGCTGAAAATAAAAATAACAGAGAGACACACAGAAAACTAATATATGCGTTAACAACTTGTGCTTCGCAAAATAAAGAGAATTCCAGAAACCCTCAAAGCTAGAAAGGTTCACCCAGGTAATCCCTAGCTCTGATCAGGATGGTGAAGTCATGTCACAACGGAAGAAAAGATGTTCTAGGGTCTCAATCTCCACGCCACAAAGGGAGCACAAACCAGAAACCCCTTCTAAAAATATTACACATCAGTCTCTGGTCAGGATGCGCTTTCTTCTGAAAAGCCACAAAAAATGTCGATTTTACTAGGAATTTTCAAACTCCAAACAAAGGTGCAATCACTGATTAAATTGCCTGCCATCGTAGGAGATGGCCTATCCACTACTCCGTAAGCCATCTTCACTTAAAATACATTATCTTTCCAAACCCAATGATCATGCCCGCTAGTCGGGCCTTCAATACCACTCAGGTTGTGTAGCAGGACAAAAAAAATCCTCCAAGCGTTGGTCCGTAAACCTCGTTAAAAAAGAATGCACCCAACTCCCACCAATCCAACAGTCCACCATGTGTGCATCGTGATCAGTCGCTAATGCAAAAAATCGGGAGAAGCACACTGCAAAAGAAACAACACATGTACATTTATCAGTCCATAATGCAAAAGATTCACCGCTACCAAGAACTAGGTGAAAATGATCCGCAAACAACAGCATAACCGTTCTAATCCCTTTCAAAAAAGGCAGAGGGGAAAAAATAAGCATGCTCTGCAAGGTTCCCATCAATTAGTATGTCATAAATGTGGTGAATTAGTCTACAACAAAGGTTCTCTCAACAAAAACGCACTTGACAGCTCTGGGGAGAGCTTGTCATGACCTAGAGAGAAATCATGAACAAAAACAACCGAACCAAACATACGAGGTGTAAGGGAGAACAGATCCTTCTCGAGAAACGCAATCGAGAAAGGGATCTTCTCTCCCAACACAGAAGAGGGCATGTGCTTCACTAGGTAACAAGCAATGAGGACGGATCACCCCAGTAAGCGTGAGGAGCACGACTCGGTATCAAAAATGTTCTGGTCACATCAAGTAAGTAACGATGTTTGTGTTCGGCAATATCGTTCTGCTAGGATGTATAAGCATATGAGGTCTGGTGAATAACGTTAAGAGATCTAAGAAACTCAGAAAGCTGTAAGGTGTAGAACTCTAAGGCATTATCAGAGCGTAGATATTTGATATTTGCAGAAAAATATTCTTTATCTCATTAATGAAAGATTGGATAACAGACCCAGCCTCAGACTTATTCTTCAATAAGAAAATCAGAGAAAGTCTAGAAAAATCATCAATAGTGACCAGATAAAAACAGTATCCCTGGTGATCAGGGACACGACTCGGACCATAATATCTACATGGAGGAGCTAAAACAAGTGAGAACTGCTCCGACTCTGACGAGATGGAAATGAGGAACGGTGGTGCTTCTCAAGCTGCCATGCCTCACACTGAAAGGAAGAACGCATAGAAATCTGTGGGATGATATGACACATCTTTTGCAGAGGAAGGTGGCTAAAACGAAGGGGCCACAGATACAGTGAGACTGGTCTAGTAGCAATAGTAGAGACACCAACATGAGGAGGCTAGACCAGTCTATAGAGCCCTCGGCGCTCACGGCAACATCCAATCACCATGCCCGTGAGTATGTCCTAAAACACAAGAGATGAAGGGTAAAAAAAGGACGACAATGCATATCTTTAGTAATCTGACTAATGGAAAGTAAGTTCATCTGAAAATCAAGGACATATAAAACATTCTGAAGGCGCATGGATGGCGTTAGATGCACCTTCCCTTGTTCCGTGATGGGTAAGTGGACACCAATAGCAATAACAACCCATCTACTAGGATGTATAGTCCTATATGACCTCATCTGGGCTCTATCTCTACAAAGATGGTGGGATGCACCCCAGTCCATGATCCATTCTATCATATCTGCACTGCTACTACCAGAAAAAGCGCAAGCGATACCTGAGGAGCTCGAAGAGGCTTTGACTGTAGCAGCAATATATGTAGATCATGTAGTGGTGGTGCCTGCAACTGAAGACATAATCTCTCGTATACGAGAGACAATGTCATCCGAGCATGGATCAACCTGGGAAACAAGAGTCTATGAAGGCTTAATCTATTTTGTCATACGAGCATAAGCAAGATACCCATGCTTCTGGTAGCAGGTATCATCTGAGTGTCATGACTGAAGGCATTAGGTGCAAGGACCATGATGACGTCCACCGCCTCTACCAGGGGGGTTGCGTCCTCTGAACTAGGTGGACCCTCCTCTACCGCGAGAAGCAGCCATCGCTGAAGACGGTTGTGGAGTGGCAGTAGGAGGAATAAGGAGCCTGCTAAGATGGTTATAGGCCTCCTTTATGGGAGGTACGGTTGCTCCAGTGAGGAGCTGTGTACGTGCAGCATCATACTCTGGGTCAAGCGCAGCTAAGAAAACTCCAGCCATCATGGAGATCATGTATGCCATATGTTGCTCTGTGGACGTCGTAATAGGCATGAAGCTGTGAAGCTTCTCGAATATGCCAAGGAATAAGGAGTAGAACATATGCAGCTTGGCCCTGCTGCAGAATCTTGGCCCTGTAAATATCAGACTGAAGCTGAAGAATCTTGGCCTCATTCTTCGCTTGAGCATAGGTGGATGCCAAAATATCACACGCCACCTTGGTGGTGGGTTGATTCACAATATCATTTGTTGTCTCTGTAGTGAGGATTCTGTAGAGACAAATACACGCATACGTGTCGTCTTACTTTCAAGAAGCATTGGTCTCAGTCTTATTCGTCAGCTCTGTCTATATTAGGGTGTGTTCCTTGTTATTGCACTACTAAAGGATCATAAACCGCATGGACCACAACTCATAGTTGGTCACATCCATCTTTACGATGGGAGCCGAGCCTTTAAAGGCATCAGACGAAGAAAAGAGATCCCCCTAGTTCTCTGGCATGATGAAAGAAGGCGAAAATCAAAACCCGGCTGGGAAGTAGACTGATTGTAGCAACTAGCAAGTCTACACGATCATATGGAGGATTACTTATACATGCAGACTCGTACAACCATCCTCGTCAATCCTTGGTGCGCGCTAGAGCTGGAAAACACGATTTATAGGTCAGAAATCACGTTTCCGGTCAAAAACATGTCGTTTCAAACTGCATATCGGGGTTTCAGAGCAGCACAGAGGTGAGCAGAGGCGCGCAGAGGCGTGAGGTAGCCGCTTGGAGGGTGCAGCAGCCCTAACAGTGTCTTGGCAGAGCCTGACAGCGGCTTGTATGTCGTACGATGGGCAACAACCCTAGTGGAGGGTGCAACGGCCATAGCGATGGACTCGTGGGGCCCTGGCGGTTGCTGTGGAGGCTGCACGACGGGAGTTAGGGTTGATGGTGTTGAGTAGGGCTGGCGGTGGAGTGAGGAAATTAGGCCAGAGCTCTAACTTAGGACCGTCACTCTGATACCATGTGGAATGAAAGAATCGATTGTATTACTGAGAGGCCCTAGGGTTCTCTTATATAGAAGAGAAACATGTTGGGCAAATTACAAGAAGACAAAGAAAATAAAAAATACATAAGCAATATAAACAATAACAAATATCTCAACAATTTCAATTAGGGCTTTTACACCACGACCCCCATAAACACGCCAATTGCTCGACAACCCATGTAAACTTTATATTTACTCGTCATCCCTATAAATTTGCTAACTCTTACATTACAATCCTATGAATAACTCGCATCCATTTGTCCATTAGATTGAACAAAATACACCAAAAATATACCATATTTATCCTTACTGGTTGGTGAAATTACAATCTAATACCCTTCCTTTACCTCCTCCCTCTGGCCATCCTCTTGCGTTGCCACTTCCTTCGCCTCCCATCCATATCACTAATCGATTAAATCACGTCTATGAATGCTACAAATAATCCAAGTGCACTCAATTAAAGTAAGTAATTGAGATTCAATCAAATCAAAAGAGCAGGTATGTAACATCCGAATTTCAACCAAAACCGAACCCGACCCGAATAGTGCTCGATTAACCCAATAAAGTTATCTGGCAACATTAGACAACCTAAAACGATCAATTGATCGTGAATCAAAAGTCGTTCGGGCGAAATCGACCAAAAATCGGTCGCATTGTAATGCGTGCCCGAAAAAGCCGCAACGTAAATTCGGAAACCGCAAAACAAATCGAGACCGTCATAAAATCCGGTTCGACGAAACGAGACCAACAGAATTGACCGTTCGTCAATCGGAGGTCGTTTGATATTTTTAATTCACAAAATTTAACCCCAAACCGAAATCGTATCTCGAAATTCGGGGGTTCAAAACCCGATCGATATCAATATTATAGTCATATTGATCGTCATCCAGAGACGATCAAATTGAGATATTACGTGTCGAAATCTGACCTTCAAGGTACGAATACGGTTAACTTTAAGTTTTTCAAACAAAGAGAGTTTTGTAAAAAAATAATAATAAAATATGCAGACTCACAGTCTGCTCGGGTATAGAATTAAAAAAATGGTACAGTTGTACAAACTGCACAGATATGCTATGTGGCATTTAAATTCTTCTTCCACTTGGCCCTTCTCTTCTCTCTACTTGGCAACACCAAGCCATCCACTCCTTATTTATATCACGCTTTTCTTCCCATTTCCCCTTCAAGAGCCAAGCCGAAGGGAGCTCTTGATGATGTGGGAAAGACTTCTCAGGGGTTGTTGAAGCATCAACTCCCTTCTGCTGCAATTAGTGAAGGTTGAACAGTTGCTACTCCCCTTGTTTGGCTGGAGTTGTTTTCCATTCAGAGAGTGCTGCTCCTGTTCATTTGAGATGCTCTTCAAGCAGCTGGGAGCTGATGTCCCCTCTTCCAAGAAGCCTTTTGCTGCTCCAACTGCAAGCATCTGCTACATGCCCAGTTGCATGCAAGATTAGTCCTCCAATTGGAATAATCTTCAGGTACAATCCTATCTCAAATCTCTTTGCTACCATGCATGTTGCCTTACATATAATTCAAAGCTTCAAATGCACAATTCTTTCATTCTTTTGCTGTCCTGCATATACTTTTGTGGCACAATCAGTTGCTTTGCTTCTCAAACAATCAAAGCATGTGGCATGCTTGATCAAAGGTGTATATTAATCCTCATGGATTCTGTATCACCATGCCTAACTCTCTCAAAGATATACATATTTTGGATTTGGTTTCAGTTCTAACTTAATATGATTCCAGAATCATTTGATTAAAAATGTTTCTAAACATTTACAAATACACCTCTATATTCCATATACCTCTATATTCCATATATCTGTATCTATTCTATATTTAAAAAAAGAAATGTTTCAAATGTTCTGGAACACTTCTACATTTACAAATACAACGGAAGATTGCCATGCAAATTAAAAATTTAGATACAGATAGTAAAATCTAAAATAATATGCTACCATATATATAAATGATGAAGGTACATGGACATAGAAATAAATCGATATATACATAAATTAAAACAAACATATGGGTTTATATAATGATCTATATACATTGGAGGAGATTACAATGAAGACGCATGGTATAAGATTATGTGAAATTTTAAGATGCTCGTACTGACTGATATCTTATGGAAATGGACTAAATAGAGTTGGTCGATCTTTTCGTAGCTATAGATGCTATACCAGACTCCTATTTCTTAAACAACATAAAAGTCCGGTTGATGCTTTAAGGATTTTTTAAAAAAGCATCAAATTTTGGTTATTGGATAATTTTGTTGGGAATCACAAAAAGAAATAAGATGTAGGTTGCGGTTACATCTAGGGATTTATTAGCCTATGCTATCTTTCAATTAAACTAAACAAAGTTAAGTTTAACATTTTATTTGAAAATTTGTTGATTAATATAATGGTAAGACTCTGTTAGACATAAGAAGTTTCAAGCCCTAAATATATATATATATATATATTCTAAGAGGAAATAAAACCAAAGTCCAGCGTAACTAGTACAGTTCTTTTTCATTAGAGATTTAAGAGTTAGATAATTAATTCCTAGGTGTCAACATTGGATGTATGTCGGTTTTGAGGAGTTAATCTTAATCAATTTATCCAAAGTATATAAAGATCACATACACATAGAATCATGAAGATCCCCACTATGAGTACATCACTGTGAAATCTGTGGGACACCTGGTCGTCACGAATCATAGGACGAACATATGTGCCAGTCAGGGTGACCTTTTCACCTGACCGTGCGAGGGTGCAGTGACCCTCACCTGGGCGGGAGATAGGAAGCCCAGTTAGGGCAGCGGCCGCTTAATGCGTGGGTCTAGGATCCCAGTCCCTTTTCGATTTTTACGCGAGCTCGCAGTGTTTTTACGCCTCGTTGGGATCCCGACTTTGACCAGTTCCGTTGATCCTTTGTTTTAGGATACCCAGGAAGGGGATCCTCGATTTTAATTTTTCATACGACCTTGGTTGCCCGTTACCGGTCGGGCCGTTTTCTAGAGCGACTTTTCCGGAGAGTCTCTCTCACCCGTCTCAGTGGCGTAGTTTTGGAGTAGACCTATCCCTTTATTGAACCGCACTTCCAATTAGAGGGCGAGACGGAATAGCCATTTGTAGGCTACCTCACCGCTTGAGTTTTACTTTCGCCAACAGACTTAGCGATTCTACATCCAGATCATCCATATCTATATCTACATCATCTAGAGTTACATCTGAGATAATGGAAGTAAAAAGCTGTGTTGATAAGAAATAAGTACTCATTGGACTTGAGAATCAAGTAAATTCATAAACATTTCCAATCCCATCTTTCACATCAACAAATCCACATATACGATATCTGATCAAGATGATAATATATATATATATATACGTACACACTCCTATAACTATGAACATTTGATTACAAAATAAATATGTTAAATATGAAAAATGTTGGAATGATGGGTGCTTATGGGAGATGCTTACAAGTTTGAAAACCTTTTTACTTACGCAAGTAGATGTAAACTTTACTTGTTCCACCTTTCTACTTGCTTGCTTTTGAACATATTAAATGTCTGTTTATTTTTATAAATTTTAGGAAGGTACCAGCAACCGCTGATGCCCCTTCTTTCCTAACATGTTTTGGCAGGCAAAAAGCTTGCTGCTCAGTAGCTATTGATGACATCAGGTGACCGTGTATATACTAGACGGTATGTTGCTTTTTGTCTCAGTTTTTGGTTCATTTTATGATGTAAATGCTTCCCCTTCTATTCTATATAATATTTTGTGATATACTGTGTGTACTGGCAGATTTCTTGTACATAATGTCATTATATGAAAATTGTGAAATGAAATGGTGATGGCACTTGTTTTCTTGTCACTGTGGTTTATGCAATGAATGTAGTGGTGCAAAATGTGTGTAAACGGGTACACGGATCCGAGGGAGCTCGCAAGGTATGCCAAACAATCATTGCCATACAATATTCACTAATGCTATTGGTGCCAAAATCAGAGCAGAAATAGAGTTATTAGCCAACATCCGTCCGATGCGCTTGATCGGAAGGGGAATCGGATTTGGTGAGAAATTAGCGGACATGGAGCGGATCTAAGGAATATACTGGTGTCAAATTTTAGCAAAATAAAGTTCCCAATAAGGTTGCGAAACTTGCGATGAATGGGACAAAATTTTGGTAGAAAAATCGAGAAAAAAGATTAGAAGAGGACGAACAAGAATTAGAAGCAAAGAGAAGAGAAGAATGAGAAAGGGAATGAGAACTAGAAGGGAAGAAACTGGAAAATGTGTAGGTTATCTCCAGTGAAACACATAGGTTAGCGGACCTTTAGTTAATGATGCCTTGATGCCTGGCTGAAGGACAAAGGTCAGGGCATACATTTAACCGAGTTGTTAAGTGTAATAGGGTGTTATCACGCCACCTCAGATCCACCTAACTCACAGCCTATGCTCCCAATCGTTGGAACATAGGAGCAGACCTCTCCCCTCCCCCATGCCACTGCCTCCTTCTTTCCCTCCCTTCCCCTCCCAAGTGTCACCACCGCCCCCCTCCCATTCTCGATATCACCACCATTCTCCACACGCCTCATACCAATGCGTAATCACCACTCCTTCCCTCAACATGTGTCGTCACCTTCTCCTATGCTTCCTCTATTCTGCCACCTCCCTCTCCCTCCTGCATCATCCCCCTCCACCCCCAACAATGTGTTCGACCAAAGCTTGAGGTTGCGGAAGTCTCATAAAACGTCCACGGAAATGATGAGGATACGTAGGAGGGAGGCGTTGGCCATTTAGAGGTCGATGCATGGGAGGGGTCCGGCAAACTCGACATCATCACGATGCTGATATGTGGTGTTGCGCCATTTCTTGGTGATCAATGGGTGGAAGGGAAGGAGGAGGAAGAAGGGAGGACAGTTGGAGGGGGAAATGGAGGGAAAAGATCTTACGGTTGAATTTCCTTTGATTTGATTAACTCAAGATTAATACAAGCATATTAACTCGAGGAGAAATAAATTGACAGCAGGGGTTGTGATGAAAAATGAAGCAAGTTTATGTGGTCGTGGAGTAAATACGAAGTTTACATGGGGTTAAACATGATTTGTAGAATTTATATGGATCGCGGTGTAAATATCCATTTCAATAAATGGGCTCATGATTTCTATACGAACTCTTGTAAAACCAAAGCTGAACAAAGTCTGCACTCCAAGTCTCCAACATGCATAAAAATCTCTATATACAAATTAGGAAATCAGAAGAATTTGCATTCCCTATTTCAATATAAAATGCAAGTGCCTGGTTGTTGAAACAATTTAAAAAGTAAAATGTACAAGAACAGGAACATTCTGCATGTAACATCAGTTATAACATGCACATCTTGTGTTCCGCCAGTTTCAAATTGCAGGAGAAAGAGAACTAAAATTAGAAGACACAATAAACCAAGTCATTTCTCAATAAGAAAATTTGAGCTCAAATTTAAGGGAAAAACCATGCAAAGGTTGTGCTTTGGTTTAGATTTTCTGGGTGCAAAGATAGCCCATAAAAAAGAAACACGAAAGTTAATTGACAGATAATAGTTGCATTAAAGAAAACATTCTCCCAGCAATATATGAAGAAAAACTACCAAAACTCGCATAACAAATACTTTAGCACAAGTTCACAGCTAGGCACCTTTTGGAAATCCGCCTGGTTTTAATTGAGATTCCTGCACATGAAACTGAAGGGACATAATAAAAAATTTGAATATGGAAATTCAAAAATCTTTTGCAAATCTAAAAGAGCAGCCTTACACGGTAATATTTTCCATGAGCTTTTCCACCATCTCTGAAAATTATTTCTAGAATATCCTTAAAGCTTTCCAATCTACACACAGTCCCTTTCTTATTGTTAACTGTGTTTTCTGCCACAAAATTTGAAAAAAAAAAAACAGCATCCAGCGAACTTAACATCAAATTCCTTAAAATTTACCGCAAAGCATAAAAGATTCCTTTAAAACATTGGAGATAAAAAAATTACCCTCGTCAAGTAGCATTGCAGCATCACCAACCGTAGAAATAAGCATATTTGATGTATCGACAGTAATATTAAGATCATGAAGAAAGTCATAAATATAGGGACCAGGCCGGGTAAACCCTAGCTCTTTGGATTCAATGGAGATTTCGCCAATTTTCTTTTCAATCTTCAAAAGAAGAGCTGTAGATTTACCAAGGCAAATATGAATAAGTTATTCACCACCAAATTGCCAATAGCAATAATATAGCGATCATAAAACAGCAGGAGGCAAAACGGCGAGATATTAAATTATATTATCGAGCACTCCGCAAATTTTATCATTAATTTATGTGTTTGAGAAGCTTTATCTTCTGCAGTCATCCTGTCGAATAGATCATTCATATATAAAGGTTATGGTTTGAAATAGCTCCGTTTTTTAAAGGAAAAAGGGCATCACCATTAAGATATGCACCCAAAAATTTCACCATTAAATCACAAGAATACATGTGCTGGGCTTGGTGGAAACGATTGAAATGAAAGAGATGCATTCATTGTAGTCCTAGACCTCTCTTATATAGGAGAAAAGCTCTAAGGGAAATTAGATAAAGAGACAAAAGAAATAGAAAAATACAAAATAACAATAAATGTAGAGATATTTTCTATATTCTATGTATCTTTTCTGTTACGCTTATTTTCTTTTTCTATCTTATGTAATTTGTCCATAGGTCTTCTCTATATAAGAGAGCCTAGGGTTCTCTGGAATAGACAATGAACTCTCTTCTTCCAACATGCTATCAGAGCTAACCTAAACCCTAGCCGCCTACCACGATCCACCCTCTCTTCTCCCGCCCCCCTCCCTTCTCTCGCCGCAGACGCCGCCACCCCCCAACCTTCTCGCTGCCGCCGCAGACCCCCCTCCCTTCTCTCACCGCCGTCGCCGCCGACCCCCCCTCCCTTTTTTCGCCGTTGCCGCCGACCCCTCACCATCTCTCTCGTCGTTGCCTATGGATTTGAGTGCATAAGTCTACATATGCACTCAAATCCTTGGATGTTTATTTAGACATTTATCCCTTGGTCTACAAACCCTAATTATATATCCCCAGCGATAATGTCAGAAAACAAGGTCGACATGCCTTCCATAGGCGCTTTCAAAGGTCTAGCGCCCATTGTCAAGATGGATGGGACGACTACGAGCTCTGGGCTATGCAGTTCATGAGTCTCATGAAGTCAAATGGTAAGAAGCACATTCTTACTGAAGATGAGCCGGCAGAGAAAATTGGGGTTTATGCCTCATGGGAGGCTGATGATTCGTATAACAAAGCCCGGCTTGCCGGTACGCTGACGATGGGGATTGCCAAAGATGTACTCCATCAGCCCATTGCTAAGGCAATGTGGGACATCCTTGCAGCGACATACTCGCAGGTGCGGAACGAGACCAAGATCCTTCAACTCCAGCATGACATACTTACGGTCAAGCAGAATGGTCGGCCTCTGTATTCATTGTATACATCCTTGCGAGGGATGTTTGAGAAGCTCTACAGCATCATTCGCCTTACAGCGGCTCCTGAGCAGCAGGAGACGTTTCAGAATGCTACCATTGTAGGGGTCTTACTAGCGGTAGTTGACCCTGAATATGATGTTGCTCGCTCCCAGATTCTTGCAGATGCTACTATTCCTCCAATGGAGGAAGTATACCGCAGGCTTAGCCGAATTACTGCCTCATCTACTGCTACTACTCAGCCTCCTTCGGCGATGGCGGCCTCTAAAGGCAGAGAAGCATCTTCTTCCTTTCGTGGTTGTGGACCTCATGGTAGAGGTGGTCGCGTCCGTCAGCCCTGCACATTCTAACACCGCCCAAGTCATACGGAGAATACATGCCATTTTAAGCATGGTTTTCCGGCATCGGCGCGTGTAGCCGAGCACGTTGCATCTCCATCGACATCTGCTTCAGACCAGAGGTTTGAAGAACTTGTTGCCAGACTGCGAGATATCATGCCTCCTGCCTCTACAGACTCTCCAGGAGGCAACTCGAGCATAGCTGCTTCAGCCTCTGCCAAAACGTCAGCCACTGCTAGCACCTCAGATAGTGCTTATGCCTTTACTTCATGTCATGGATCTAACGTTTCAGAATGGGTTATGGACTCCGATGCGACACATCATCTTTGTCGAGACAGAGAGAAACTTACATCTTACAGGGAGGTCCCACCGAGGCGATCTATTGTAATAGCTGATGGGACCCATTCCCCCATCATTGGACAGGGGGAGATCAGTTTGACACCCTCTATACGTCTACAGAATGTCTTGCATGCTCCAGATTTTTCGATGAATTTATTATCTATCAGTCAGATTACGAAGGATTTGCACTGTCGCGCTATTTTTGACCTATCGTCTCTTGTTTTTCAGGACATTCTTACGGGCAGGGTGATTGGTTGTGGCTGTGAGCAGGATGGTCTCTATCGTTTGGTCCGAACTCCCTATGTTGGCGTATCCTCTCAATCCAGTGGACCAGTCTCTCTGTTTACGTGGCATCTACACTTTGGCCACCTCCCTCTTCAAAAGATGTGTCATCTCTTGCCACAGATTTCACCAAATTCTTTGTTTCAGTGTGAAGTGTGTCAGTTGGGAAAGCATCACAGATCTACTTTCCCTAGTCGTCAATCTCGGAGCAGTAGCTCCCCGTTTGAATTATTTCATGTTGACATTTGGGGTCGGAGTCGCGTCCCTTATCACCAGGGACACAGGTTTTACCTAGTTGTTGTTGATGATTTTTCTCGGTTGTCATGGGTGTTTTTGTTGAAGTATGAATCTGAAGCGGGAGATGTGATCAAAAATCTTATAAATGAAGCGCAGAATGTTTTCCCGTCTACTGTGAAATTTGTACGTACGGATAATGCTTTGGAATTTTGTACTCGTGCTCTTTCACATTTCTTCTCGTCTTGAGGCATTGTCCATCAAACAACTTGTGCTTACACGTCTCAACAAAATGGTGTTGCGGAGAGAAAGCATCATCTTTTTGATATCACTCGGACTCTACTTATCCAGAGTTGTGCTCCCATTTCTTTTTGGGTGATGCAGTCCTTACAGCATGTTATCTGGTGAACCATATGCCATCCTCTGTCTTAGGTGAGAAAGTTCCTCTTCCGTTGTTTTTCCTGACAGGGAATTATTCTTACTTACCCCTCGTGTCTTTGGCTCTGTTGCCTTCGTTTATCAGCTATCTCCGGACCTTGACAAGCTCTCACCGAGGGCGGTCAAGTGTGTATTTGTTGGGTACTCTCAGATTCAGAAGGGTTACCGATGCTATGACCCTTTGAGCATGAAATATTATGTTAGTGTTGATGTCACCTTCTTTGAGTCGGTGATGTATTTCTCTCTTGCAGGTGACAGGTTAGCCTCCTCCACCTCGGATAATGAGATTTATGTGCCACCTCCTCCTCTGCGTTCGTCTGTTCACATACCAGTTCCTACTGCTCCACCACCACCACCACCATCACCACCACCTCTACAACCACATGCTTCACCTTTACTGAGATTTTATACCAGTCGGTCCGTCCCTGCTCATGGTGCACGTCAATCATCCAACACACCTCAGGTTTGTCCCGATAATATTACTAACGATGGGAATGAAAACGTGCAAGTGCAGGGATCTTTGCAGGAGAATAACATACCGACGAGTACTATTTCTGATGATCTGAATGTACCATTGCCTTACGGAAGCAGAAGCGTACCTGTGCATCATATCCGCTTGCTTCACAGGTTTCATTCCATCGTGTCACAGGAGATTTTCTGCTTTGGCCTTATCTACCGTGGAAATACCACGGAATTATCATGAAGTCTTGAAGGTGAGATGCCGGCGTTCAACTATGGAGGAGGAAATGGTTGCTCTACAATCGCGGGGTACATGGAGCTTGGTGCTTGCTCCTCCAGGTGCTTCTATTGTCAGTTGTAAATGGGTATTTACTGTCAAATACAATGCATATGGTAGCCTTGATTGTTACAAGGCAAGGTTAGTAGTGTGTGGGTTCACTCAAACATACGGCGTGGATTACATGGACACATTCTCTCCAGTTGCGCGTCACTCGACTCTACGTGTCCTTTCAGTTGTTGTGGTATGTGATTGGCCCTTGTTTCAGCTTGATGTTAAGAATGCTTTTTTGTATGGGGATCTGCAGGAAGAAGTCTACATGCAGCAACCTCCGAGGTTTGTTGCTGAAGGGGAGAGTCAGATGGTGTGTAGACTTCACAAGGTAATTTATGGCCTTAAACAAAGCCCGTGGGTGTGGTTTCAGAAGCTTTCTGACCTAATTCAAAAGCAAGGGTTCAAAAGATCAAATGCATATCATTCTTTGTTTGTCTAAAAGACCCCCAGAGGTACTGTCGATGTCATGGCGTATGTTGATGATATACGTGTTACGAGAGATGATATGCAGGGGATAAAGATGGCAAAAACAATTCTGAGCCATCAGTTTGTTACTAAAGATCTTGGCACCCTACGATATTTTCTGGGGCTGGAATTTGCTAGGAATGCACAGGGTCTTGTGATGACCCAAAGAAAGTATATTACAGATATGCTTGTTGAGACGGGCATGATCGAGTGTCGACCCTCGACTACTCCCGTGGATCCTAGCATGAAGTTATATGATGATGATACAGATGAGGTTGACAGGAAAAGATATAGAGAGATGGTGGGAAAGCATCTCTATATTACTATCACTAGACCTGATATCGCATTTGCAGTAAGTCGGGTGAGTCAGTTCATGGAACAGCCCAGACAAGTACATATGAATGCCATATATATGATATTGAGATACCTAAAGTCGTCTCCAAGTGCAAGACTATTGTTCATGAAAGAAGCAAATATTTCTGTTTCTGCATGTGCTGATGCGGATTATGCATGATGCCCTAAGGATCGGAAGTCTACTTCAGGTTCCGCGGTATTTGTTGGCAATTCTTTGGTTTCTTGGAAAAACAAGAAACAAACAGTGGTGGCTAGATCTAGTATTGAATCTGAGTATAGGGTCATGGCACAAGCAAGTACAGAGATGATGTGGGTTCGAGTTGTGTTAGAAGATTTGCATATATATATGTACCTCTACCCATGCAACTACAATGTGATAATCAAGCAGCGTTATTCATTGCTAATAATCCTGCATTTCATTAAAGAACAAAGCATATTGAGGTAGAATGCCACTATACTAGAGATATGATCCAAAAGAGCTTGATTTCTACTTCCCATGTTAGTTCAGGAGAGCATACTGCAGACATCTTTACCAAACCATTGCTCAGAGGGCCATTCCAGAAGTGTTCTCCCAAGCTGAGCATGATTGACGTCTATGCTCCATCTTGAGGGGGAGTGTAGAGATATTTTCTATATTCTATGTACCTTTTCTGTTACGCTTATTTATTTTTTCCATTTTATGTAATTTACCCATAGGCCTTCTCTATATAAGAGAGCCTATGGTTCTCTGGAATAAACAATGAACTCTCTTCTTCCAACAATAAAGAGATAAATATCTCAACTCCCCCTCAAACTGGTGCATATATATCTATCATGCTCAGCTTGGAACAACACCGGCGAAAAGGCCCTTTTGCAAAAGCTTTGGTAAACATGTCGGCAATTGATTGCCTGAAGCAACATGAGAAGTGAATATAAATCCCTTTTGAATCAAATCACGGGTGTAGTGACAGTTAACCTCAATGTGCTTTGTTCTTTCATGGAGGGCTGGATTATTAGCTATGAACAGAGCAACTTGATTATCACATTTTAGGTGCATAGGAAGCAGCTCCTCAAAAGTTAAGTCAGTCAGAACGGACTTGACCCACATCATTTATGTGCTTCCTTGGGCCATGGCCCTATATTCCGATTCAGCTCTGGATCTGGCCACAACGGTGTGTTTCTTTCTTTTCCATGAAATCAATGAGCTGTCCACAAACACAGTGAAGCCTGAAGTAGACTTCCTGTCCTTGGGACACCCAGCATAGGTTGCATCCGCACATCCTGAAATTGCAAGAGATGCGTCTCTCCTTAATGGAAGTCATGCACCTGGAGAAGACTTCGGATACCTCAAGATCATGTTGGCTGCATCCATGTGAGCTTGTCTGGCTGCTCCATAAACTGGTTGACCCCGCTGACAGCAAACGATATATCAGGTCTGGTAGTAGTGACATACAATAGCTTCCCTACCAGCTCTCTGTACTGTCTCTTATCCACCTCCACAGAACATCACACAGCCAGGGATTGGATCCATTGGAGTAGTAGCAGGTCTGCATCCTGTCATACCCATTTAAGATAGAAGATCAACGACATACTTCCTTTACGTCATTACCATACCATGCTTATTTCTTGCAAATTCCAGGCTAAGAAAATACCGCAACCTACCAAGATCCTTGGTCACAAACTGTTGTCCAAGGAACTCCTTAGCTGCCTGAATACCTTGGTCATCACTGCCTATAACAATAATATCATCCACATAGACCAATCTAGCAACAGTACATGTATGGGTTCTCTTAACAAAAAGAGAATGATCTGCAGTAGATCTAACAAAACCTTGTTCAATCAACTCTGAGAGCTTATGGAACCAAGCCCTCGGGCTCTGCTTAAGGCCATATATGGCCTTATAAAGTTTGCACACCATACTGGATTCCCATCAGCAGCAAACCCAGGTGTCTACTGCATATACACTTCCTCCTGCAAATTCTCATACAAGAAAGCATTCTTGACGTCTAATTGGAAAAGTGGCCAGCCCCGTGCCACAGCAACGGCAATAAGAACACGCAGTTTAGAGTGACGCGCAACTGGAGAAAAGGTGTCATGATGATCCACCCTATAAGTTTCGGTGAACCCGCGGGCAACCAACTTGGCCTTGTATCTGTCCACAGAACTATCTGCACGGTGTTTCACTGTAAACACCCATTTACTGCCAACAACTGAAGCACTTGGGGGAGCGGAGACGACACTCTACGTACCACAAGACCGTAAGGTGGGCATCTCCTCTTCTGTGGCCAGAAACCATGGACCACACTGTAAAGCCTCCTGATAGGAGCTCGGTATCTGCACAGCTGATAAGCCAACAACAAACTTATGAAAATCCCTAGAGAGCCATGCTAGGGAAACATGAGAAGAAAGCGGATGCATAGTGCATGCACGCCTCCTCCTTCGTAGGGCAATAGGCACGTCCAAGTCCGCAGTATCCTCAGAACAAGTATCATGCATGACGTCCGGCACCTCAAGCTACACACTCAACTCACCAGTGCCACTAGTGGAACCCAAATGCTCAGAACATACCTTGGGTGAGCTGGATGATGGAGGCACATGAGCACGAGGCCAACGTTGGTAAACCTGGTGCAGAAAAAAAGTAGGTGTGGCAGGAGGTGGAGGAGGTGGTGGAAGTGGCAATGGAGGAGAGGACGGTGGTGGTGGTGGTAGCGGTGTAGGTGGTGGTGGTGGTGTAGTATCGCTTGGAGTAGGTGAGACCGGAGGTAGAGGCATATAAACCTCTTCTCCACTTTCTGAAGGAATGAGCTTGTCACATGTAGAAGAGAAATACATAATAGATTCAAAGAAGGTGACATCTGCACTAACATAGTACCTTCGTCGAACATTGTCAAAACAACGATAACCCTTTTAGACCTTAGAATACTCGACAAACACACACTTGACAGCTCTAGGAGAGCTTGTCAAGACCTGGAGACATCTGATGAACAAAAGCAACGGATCCAAAAACACGAGGCGTGAGAGAGAAAAGATCCGTCTCGGGAAACGCAATCGAGAACGGGATCTTCTCCAACAGAACTGATGAAGGCACACGATTCACCAGATAACACGCAGTGAGAACCGCGCCCCCAGTAAGAGTGAGGAGCACGACTCTGAATCAGAAGAGTCCTGATAACATCCAAGAGATGGCGATGTTTTCGCTCAGCCACCCCATTTTGTTGAGAAGTATACGCACAAGACGTCTGATGCGCAATGTCATAGGATCTAAGGAACTGAGAAAGTTGTGTATTGCAGAATCAAGTGCATTATCAGAACGTATAAACTAGACATTTGCAGAAAATATATTCCTTAATTAATAAATGATTGAATAACAGGAGCATCATACTTGTTCTTAAGAAGAAATACCCACGACAATCTAGAGAACTCATCAACAACAATAAGATAAAACCTATGCCCCTGAAGATCTAGGACACGACTTGGATGCCAATACCAAAATGAATCAGCTCAAAAAGATTGACTAATTTGACCCTCACGACTCTGGAATGTGGACCTATGATGCTTCCCAAGCTGGCAAGCCTCGCATTGAAAAGTAGAGCGAGGGGAGATCTGAGGAAGAACGTGACGCAGCTTTTGCAGAGGAAGATGACCAAACCGAAGATGTCACATATAGGGAGAAACAGATCCAATGCGAAGAGAAGAGGCACCAGCATAAGGAGATTGCACCAATCTGTAGAGACCTCCTTGCTCACGACCAGAACCAATCACCCTGCCCGTAAGAATGTCCTCAAACACAAGAGCAGAAGGGTCGGATATGGCACGACATGCAAATCCTTTGTGATTTGACTAATAGATAGTAAATTCATAGAAAATTCAGAAGAACGTTCTGAAGCCGCATTGCAGGAGTTAATTGCACCTCCCCCTGACCAGTAATGGGCGAGTGTGTCCCATCTGCTATCACAACTGATCTACCTATCTGAGTCGGGCTATAGGTACTAAACATACCTCTGTCACCACAGGTGATGGGAAGCTCTTGAATCCATAATCCACTCCGACAAGTCTGCCTTGTAACAGCTAGTAAGAGCATGTGTTATACTTGATGTAGATGCAGAAGCTGAGGCTGCTATCTTTGATGATCTTGAGGAAGAGCTAGTTGGCCCAAGAGAAGGCATAATCTCTCTGAACCGTGCTACTAATTCATCAAATCTTTGATCAGAGGTAGCTGAAGAACTGCCACTTGGCTGGATATGTTCTGCCACACGTGCTGAAACGGGAAACCCCTGCTTAGAATAGCATGCTTCCTCAGAATGACATGGCCTGTGGCAGTAAGTACAAGGCTGACAAGGGGGTCGATTGCCCCCTCCCCTTCCAAATCCTCCTCGACCACGGAACTGTGTAGGACCCCCCACCACAAGATGTTGCCATGACTGAAGACGTCTGAGACAACGGAGTACCACCAAAAGATATGGAAAGCCTGCTCATCCTGCGATATGCCTCCTCCATTAGAGGTATAGTGGCATCAGTAAGAATCTGTGCTCTAGGAGCATCGTACTCTGAGTCGAGTGCTGCTAGAAACACTCTAGTCATCACCGAATCCTTATATGCCTTGAGCTGCTCTGGTGTGGCAGTAAAGGGAATGTACATGTAACTTCTCAAACATACCCTTTAGAGAAGTGTAAAGGGTATGGAGAGGGCAACCATTCTGCTTAGACGTGAAGAAGTCGTGTTGAAGTTGCAGAATCTTCGACTCGTTCCTTGCTGGAGAGTATATAGCGACGAGAATATCCCACATGGCCTTGGTCATGGGCCGACTCAATATACCATTGGCTATCTCCATAGACACCGTCCCAAAGCCACACACGTGCATCTGCCTCCCATGAGGCATTAACCCCGGTCTTCTCAACAGGCTCCTCCTGCGTGAGAATATACTTCTTGCCATTGCATTGCATTAGACTCATGAACTGCATGGCCCACAGTTCATAGTTCTTCCATCCATCTTCATGATGGGTGCTAGACCTTTGAAAGCACCCAAAGATGGAATATTTGCTTTGTTGTCTAACATGATGACAACAATCTTCAAGATTGGGGTCTCGAACTAGAATAAAAATTGTCAACACAGATATATAGGAAGATGGTTGTGGGTGTAGACTCATACCACAACCTCTTCCATCAACGGGAGGCTTCTTGAGGGGCCTAGGATGGTTTTAGAAGATCAAAAACCATGCCCTAGGAACCAAATCAGACCTATTAGAGCCCACAAGATCAGGGGTAAAGCAGTCCTTCCAAACTCGGGAAGGTCACAGGGCACCACTAGGGCTTGCGGGCGGCGACGGTGGTCCTAGGGCTTGCGGGCGGCGGCTGGCTACCGCAGCCGTCGTTGCTGTTACCGCAGTGCGCGGGTGTCGACGGCGACGTTAGCCGCACGAGGTCACTAGGGCTTTTGATGGGGTTTGGATTTTAGGGCACATGCTCCAGTCTAGAACTGTCGCTCTGATACCATGTGTAAAGGATTGAAATGAAAGAGGTGCATTAACCGTAGCCCTAGAGCTCTCTTATATATGAGAAAAGCTCTAAGGAAAAATTACATAAATAGACAAAAGAAATAGAAAAATACAAAATAACAATAAAGGGATATAAATATCCCAACAGGCTTAAGAGCCATAAAATTTACAAAGACTAGGAATCTGCATCAGCATAAAATTTATCATAGTTCCTAGCCAACCAAAGAGACACACCACCATCAAAATCCTGGATCTGACCATCTCAAAACTCTGTCGGCTTGAACCAGTAAAATCCCAAAAGTTATCCGAGCAATCTGTAGCGACCTTAGAATACGTGAATTTCTCCCGAACATCCATCGAACCCTAACACAAGAAAAAGGATCAAAATACTCATTGACCCCCAACAACAAGCAAATTCGTTGGCATCCCCCAGAAAAAAGTGTGCTCATCTATACTAGATCATAACCCTTCCGCACCTCTACAGCTATAGAAAGACCTCGATTCTTACCGGAAGCTTCCAGTTCTGAATCCTTCTGCAATAAGCAACACATCACCCCAGAAAAAAGGCATCCCCTAAGAGCGCCTTCTAGGCCCGAACTGAAAACCTACCATCTATGAACCCCTTAGGATCCGGGTACCCGTTTACGACACAATTCGCAATATTCCATTTATGACATCGCATTAAAAGCATAGTTTTATGGGGAAATTTTTCGCAATGAATATATTTGCAAGTGACATTCGACATTCATATTCATAACCACAAGTTAATAGAGAAAAATGGCACCAAAATCTTATTTCATTAATTTCCAAATGATTTTATAACATGTACAATGTCTGACAGTACATATAACATCCCAAAAATTTGACTGAAGACAAGAAGCAATTTACAATATCAATTGAACTAAAAATTTTAACAAAAACTACATACCGTCTGGTATAGACCTTGTCTCCTGGACCCTGTATAGCTACTGAACAATAGACTCCTTTCCTGCCATGCGTGCAAGGAAGAAAAGGAGTCACAATTGTGAATACAAATCCGTAGTTTTAAAAAAAATGACAAGTAATTTATTATGTTCAAAAGAGAGCAAGTAGAAAGATGGAACAAGTATAATTTACATCTACTTGCATAAGAAAAAGGGTTTTCAACTGTTTGGTACTAAGTTCATTTGTTCTCCCCTTTTTCCCATCCATCCCATATATATAATTATATAAAGTTTAGATGACAAACCCTAACATATAACGATTTCCTGTGTTTTAAGATCATGATTTTGGGTCTTGGAGATCATGTTGCGGACTTGATGGCTACTTTCTTGTCATTGAGATCATGTCATGGTTTTCGATAATGAACTGATATGATAATGATGAATTTGATCTTTAATTCTATTTACTCCTATAAGTTAGTGGATAGTGTGTGGTATTGGTCTGTGTGTAACCTCACACTATGACTCTAAGGTATTTAAAAGTACCTTAAGGTTGGGGTGCCTCCGTAGGCATGCAGTGTTGTATAATGCATCCTAACTAAGTTCCCAACACGTCCACTAACTTATAGGATTTTCGAATCAGATTAAAGTCACTTCTAATCAACTCAATTTTAATTGTGATTTCCTCCAAACCTTCACTGTAACTCTCTCAGATGTACTATCAATGATGTAGATATAGATGTAGATACTAATGATCTGGATGTAGAATCGCCAAGTCTGTTGGCGAAAGAAAACTCAAGCGGTGAAGAAGCCTACAAATGGCTCTTCCGTCTCGCCCTCTAGTTGGAAGGACGGTCCAATAGAGGGATAGGTCTACTCCCCAACTACGCCACTGAGACGGGTGAGAGAGACTTCCCGGAAAAGTCACTCTAGAAAAACAGCCCGACCGGTAACGGGCAACCGAGCTCGTACGAAAAACTGAAAACCAAGGATCCCCCGCCTGGGTATCCTAAAACAGAGGGTCAGCGGAATGGTCTAAAGTCAGGATCCCAACGAGGCGTAAAAACACTGCGAGCTCGCGTAAAAATCGAAAGAGTACTGGGATCCTAGACCCGCGCACTAGGCGGCCGCTGCCCTAACTGGGCTTCCTTTCCTCCGCCCAGTTGAGGGTCACCGCGCCCTCGCACAGTCAGGTGTAAAAGTCTCCCTGACCAGCACCGATAATAATCCGACAACACTAATTTACCATCATCCTTACTTTCTTGATCTTTCAATTCTTTTCTTAATCTTTTCTGTCGTTGACCATACAGATCTAGATCTTTTTGTCAATAGTGATCTTAAAGTTAGGAGAGTGTATCCGGAAAGTAATTCATGGAGATAATCAGGTCCTTATGATCACATGTCATAATTTCCTAGAAGCAATTTATCTAGTACATGCATCCAGCATTTATTCTTCCTAGAAGATACTTTTTAATCTCTTTTCAAATACACAACTAAGTCATGGATAGGAAGGATTGATTAAGTTCAAAGAGACTTGTGCTTATTAAAATTTTGAAATCAAAGTAGTAGATGTAGATCTTATCTCACCTAGGGTTGACTGCCTATCTAGGTTCTCTATAGAAGCAATTTATCTGTTATATGCTATTTGCCTTACTTCAAAAATCCAGACAAATAGATCACCATTATCAATAATTTTCAAGCATACTTATCATAGAATTCATAGATGTTAGTAATACCTCATATAAGTGAACTTCTAATAGGTATGATATAATGTCTCTCCCTGATCCTTCTATAATTGCAAAGTTCCCTACAAGAAGCAAGGCATCTATTTGTCTTGTTGTAGATGCGGTCTTTAGGTGAAATTCCAAGAATAGATATTGGATCTAGTAAAAAAAATGTTGAAATCAGATCTTTGGTATCCATAAGATTAGTTATGATCATATTCTGCCGCTTACACTAATATCTTCTGATAATCTTTTACTTATGAGAAGTTCCTCCGGAGTGTTCATGGCTCTATATTGTATGGATGCTTTCACACCTAGTATCAAAATAGGACATTTGATCCCATCAATTAAATTTTGAATTACTGGAGATTCAGAGTTGACTTTTAACTTCAAAACTTTAGTAGACAGTAGCAGACTTTAGGTTGAATCTTTATTTAATCAAGATTTATTCACTGAAATTGTTAAAATTTCTAAATCCGGCAGTAGCACAAATTTTAATATTAAAATTTACAATTAAGCAAGATCAGTACATATAATTGCTAAGTTTTAAATGAAATAAGAAATTTGAGATCTTTTCAATTTAAAACTTAAACATTCAACAGAATAGTAATAATTTTATAACTTAAATAACTAATGACAATATGCTTTTGATTTATAGCATAAGCAGAGAACACAACATTAACAGAAACTGAATCTGTAAAATACATAATCTTTTATTTCAGAGCAGAAAATTTCTTTTATTTCATTTGATCAGTAATATTGATTTTCAATTTCTATTCCTACAGAACTATGCTCACAAGAGCTTGAGTGGCTAGATTTGTACATCTCAATTTGATGTCTTAGCAAGTAATGCTTCAGGCAACTTATTATATTCTATGATAAAGTTTAAGTGTAGATCTATTGATGAAGATTTGCACAAAATCATCAACAATTAAAGTATGGCAGAAAGAAAAAGGTGGTTGTGCATGCAAAGCAGCAAAGGATGGCTTTGGATCGTACCTACAAATCTTCAAAACTTGAAGGTTGACATGCATGCAGGACCTGAGGTAGAGAGGAGGATCAGACTGGGGAGGTAGCAACTTTAGGGCTTCAGCATTTGTACTCAAATTTTCAGAAATTGGAATCTTGAGATTCCAGGTTTCCCTTCGACTTCTGGATGTGGAAAAATTATGGCCTCATTTGGCTACAAGCACTTGGAGAATTTTGAAATGAGAAGAAAGATGGAGAAGGGAAGACTTCGTTGGAGATGGAATTAAGAAAAGACGAGAGAGTTGGAATTTAGGAAAAAGGGGGAGAGTTGGGATCTCGTTGGGAAATTGGAGAAGTATATATAGGGGGAGGTAATGAATATGTTATTGACATGTGGAGGAATGTTTGGGCGCAAGTGGAGTACCACAAAGAGGGCCAAGTGTTGGCAAGAAGATTTTTTTTTGTGCTGGACCAGTTAACAGGAATTTATAAAATTTATATTTTTTTTATCAGTAGCCGGATGCTACTGTTTAGTTAAATATATATATATATTAACATACTTAAAATGAATTGTTCGCGTACTTCGGCCGTCGGATTTCGACATGCGATAACTCGTTTTGACCGTTTCAGAATGACAATCAATATGAGTATAATATTGATATAGTTTCGGTCGAGTTTTGAATACCCGAAATTTTCGGATATGGATTTTGTTTAAGGTTAAATTTTACGATTTAAAAATATCAAACAACCTCCGATTGACGAACGGTCGATTCCGTTGGTCTTGTATCGTCGAATCGGATCTCATGATGGTCTCGGTTCGTTTCGCGGTTTCCGAATTTGCATCGCGGCTTTTTCGCGGCGCGCATTGCGAAGCGATCGATTTTTGGTCGATTTCGCCCGAACGACTTTTGATTCTCGATCAAATGATCGTTTTAGGTTATCTAATAATGTTAGATAACTTAATTGGATTATTCGGACCTTATTCAGGTCGAGTTCGGGTTCGTTAGAATCCGGATGTTACAATTATAAAAACCTCAAAGGGAGTCTCGTCCTCGAGACTCGAGTCAAGGTCATCATGTATCTCGTTTGAATCTCATATGGCCATAAAAATCTCAAAGGTTTTTTTTGAACCCATAAAAACCTCAAAGAGAAAACAAGCAATATATTTTAATATATATCTAAATACAAAAGCTTGTGTTGATTTTTACCTTAGAAAAGTTGCGGGTATCGTGCCCGCATATCAGCTTCGGTCTCCCACGTCGCTTCTTCAACGCCGTGACAGTGCCACAAAACCTTGACCAATGGAATCTCTTTGCTGCGAAGCTTCTTCACAGCACGATCAAGTATCTGGATTGGCTTCTCTTCATAAGTCAGATCTGGCTCCACGTTTAGATTCTCATAACTGATAATGTGGCGAGGGTCGTGCACATACTTCCTCAGGTTGGATATATGAAATACATCATGAATAGTAGAAAGATGTGGAGGAAGAGCTACCCGATATGAAACCTTCCCCACTTTAGCCAGAATCTCAAAAGGTCCAACATATCGTGGCGCCAGTTTGCCACGAACACCAAATATCTGTACTCCCTTCATGGGAGATACACGGAGAAATACCCAATCTCCCACCTGTAATTTTACAGGAATATCATTTAGTATGAAATTAAGTTGAACATATATTAGTCATATTTGAGTGAATGAAAAAGAAAGAATTGGATTACCTGAAACTCCAAGTCTCTTCTCCGACGGTCGGCATAGCTCTTCTGGCGGCTCTGTACCGTCAGAAGCCTCCATCTCACAAGATCAACAGCTCTCGCAGTCTCCTCCAAGAGATCTACGGAATATAAAGCATAATCGCCTACCTCACGCCAACTGAGAGGTGTGAGGCATCTCCGCACGTATAGGGCTTCGAATGGTGTCATGCCAATATTGGAGTGATATCTGTTGTTATACGTAAATTCCACTAATGGCAGATGGTCCTTCCAGGACCCTTTCCACTCCAAAGTGCAAGCGCGAAGCAAAGCCTCTAGTGTCTGAATGGTGCGCTCACTTTGACCGTCAGTCTGTGGATGATATGCAGAACTCATCTTCAGCTCTGTCTGTAGTGTTGACATGAATTGATGCCAATAATGTGAAGTAATCCTCGAATCCCTGTCAGACACCACCTCTCGTGGTATACCATGTACTTTGATAATATTCTGTACATAGAGCTTGGCCAATCTGGATGGAGTGTAAGTCGTGTTGACAGGTATGAAATGGGCTGACTTGGTCAACCTATCAACAACGACCCAAATGGAATCATGGCCACCCGGTGTTTTAGGCAAACCTGTGACAAAATCCATAGAAATGCTCTTTCACTTCCACTCGGGAATGGGGAGAGACTGCAATAATCCTGCTGGTCTCCTGTGCTCAGCCTTGACCATTTGACAGGTCATGCATCTGCTAACATGTAGCGCCACATCGCGCTTCATCCTATCCCACCAGAAATGTCGAAGCAGGTCACGGTACATCTTCGTACTGCCTGGATGGATAGATAACCGTGAACTGTGTGCCTCATCGAGAATGTCTCTGCGAAGCTGCTCGTCATTGGGTACAACGACCCGTCCTGCCTTTCATAAAATAGACTCTACCACGACAAAATCATCAACTTCGTCCTTGACGGCGCGCATGTATCTATCATGAATCCAAGAATCAGTCTTCTGGCCCTCTACAATACGATCCCAAAGATTGTTGTATCATGGAGGCACGACGGTAGAAATGAATGCGCTCTCCTGAGGATGCCAATCGGTCAAAGCGGCAAGCGTATCCCATGTATATAGCCAGTTCGTCCTACCATCAGCATGCGCTCTCCTGCTGAGTGCATCAGCCACCACATTTCCCTTACCAGGATGGTAAGAGATCGTGTAATCATAATCCTTTAGCAGCTCGAGCCATCTGCGTTGTCTCATGTTCAGCTCCTTCTGATCAAAGATGTACTTTAGGCTTTTGTGATCCGTGAAAATCTCGAAGTTCACCACATATAGATAGTGGCGCCAGATCTTCAAGGCGAAGACAACTGCCGCCAACTCCAAGTCATGTGTGGAGTAGTTTCGCTCGTGCGGTCTCAACTGCCGTGATGCGTAAGCAATAACCTCTCCTCTCTGCATCAACACTGCTCCTAAGCCTTCTCCAGATGCATCTGTGTAGACCGCATAATCCTGAGTGCCTGAAGGAAGAGCAAGAATAGGCGTTGTAGTCAATCTCTCCTTCAGTGTCTGGAAGGCCTGCTCACATGAATAGTCCCAAATGAATTGAACTCCTTTCTGTGTCAATCGTGTCAATGGACGGACGATGCGTGAAAATCCGCTGACGAAGCGTCTGTAATAACCTGCTAATCCGAGGAAGCTCCGAATCTGAGTAACTGTCTTGGGCTGCTCCCAAGACATAACTGCATCAATCTTCGCAGGATCAACCGCGATACCTGCTCCAGAAATGGCGTGCCCCAAAAATGAGACCTGCGATAACCAGAACTCACACTTGCTCAACTTGGCATATAGCTTGTGCTCTCGCAATGTGTCCAAAACAATATGTAGATCATTCGCATGATCCCATTCATTCCGTGAGTAAATGAGCACATCATCGATGAACACCACTACAAACTTGTCCAAGTATGGACGGAAGATACGGTTCATCATATCCATGAAAGCCGCAGGTGCATTGGTGAGCCCAAACGGCATCACCACAAACTCGTAATGTCCATAGCGAGTCCTGAAAGCTGTCTTCGGAATATCTGACTCACGAATTCTCAGCTGATGGTAGCCTGAGCGATGATCGATCTTCGAGAAAACCGAAAATCCCTGGACCTGGTCAAACAAATCATCGATACGTGGCAAGGGATAACGGTTCTTCACCGTTCTCTTGTTCAGCTGCCTGTAATCGATGCACAGTCTCATGGATCCATCTTTCTTCTTGACAAATAGAACCGGAGCACCCCAACGTGAAGTGCTCGGCCTCACGAATCCCAAATCAAGTAATTCCTGTAGCTGCACCTTCAGCTCTCTCAACTCAGCAGGTGCCATGTGATATGGTACCATAGAGATCGACTGTGTATCTGGCAGCAATGTGATCTTGAACTCGATCTCTCTCTCATGAGGTAATCCCGGTAGCTCATCAGGGAACACGTCAGGGTATTCTGATACTACTCGGATGTCATGTGTCATCGGCTCCTGATCAGATACCTCCCGCATAAATGCAAGGTATGAATCACAACCCTGATCAACAAGTCGTTGGGCTCGCAACACTGAAATATACTCTATGGTGGAGTCATGTATAGTGCCCTTAAAAGTGAACTCGGGTAAATATGGAATCTTGAAGACAACCGTCTTTCTAAAAGAATCAACAAGTGCATGATGAGCGCATAACCAATCCATTCCCAAAAATCAAGTCAAACTCATCAAGTTGTAGGAGTAGACAATCTGTGCTTATCTTGTGACCGCCAATCAGTACGGGAAAGTGTCTGACTATCAGGGAAATGACGAACAATTTGCCACCAGGCCCTACGGATGTGATATGGAGAAGATAAAGTCTCTGCGACTCTACCTAAAGAAACTAGTAGTCAACTCGGATGTGATATGGAAAGAGAGAGTCTTTGCGAACCTACCTAAAGAAACTAGTAGTCTCAAAGAAAGAAAAGAATGCGTCACACCAGGATCAAATAAAATGTAGAAAGTGCGATAAGAGTAGTCAATATGTGTGCTAGTTGGGTTAGTCATCTCCTGATCTGGTCGGAATGACATGGTTCTGCATGAGAACCGTTTTTAGTCATAGAAGTACCATTTGAAGATACTTATAATATATGTTTTTTTCTCTTCTTGGGATATAATATGAAAATTAATGAAATTGGTGACATCTGTGGTTATTGAATATGAATGTCATATTTCCCTTCTCGGACTCTCGACAAGTCGGAAGACTGTCGCTATCCGAGAACTTAATGCGATCGGAATTGTAATACCGCGAATGTGCGTATCGGGGTACCACTGCTCTGATACCAAATTATGAACCCCTTAGGATACGGGTACCCGTTTACGACACAATTCGCAATATTCCATTTATGACATCGTATTAAAAGCATAGTTTTATGGGGAAATTTTTCGCAATGAATATATTTGCAAGTGACATTCGACATTCATATTCATAACCACAAGTTAATAGAGAAAAATGGCACCAAAATCTTATTTCATTAATTTCCAAATGATTTTATAACATGTACAATGTCTGACAGTACATATAACATCCCAAAAATTTGACTGAAGAGAAGAAGCAGTTTACAATATCAATTGAACTAAAAATTTTAACAAAAACTACATACCGTCTGGTATAGACCTTGTCTCCTGGAACCCTGTATAGCTACTGAACAATAGACTCCTTTCCTGCCATGCGTGCAAGGAAGAAAAGGAGACACAATTGTGAATACAAATCTGTAGTTTTAAAAAAAATGACAAGTAATTTATTATGTTCAAAAGAGAGCAAGTAGAAAGATGGAACAAGTATAATTTACATCTACTTGCATAAGAAAAAAGGTTTTCAACTGTTTGGTATTAAGTTCATTTGTTCTCCCCCTTTTCCCATTCATCCCATATATATATAATTATATAAAGTTTAGATGACAAACCCTAACATATAATGATTTCTTGTGTTTTAAGATCATGATTTTGGGTCTTGGAGATCATGTTGCGGACTTGATGGCTACTTTCTTGTCATTGAGATCATGTCATGGTTTTCGATAATGAACTGATATGATAATGATGAATTTGATCTTTAATTCTATTTACTCCTTCTAAGTTAGTGAATAGTCTGTGGTCTTGGTCTGTGTGTAACCTCACACTATGACTCTAAGGTATTTAAAAGTACCTTAAGGTTGGGGTGCCTCCGTAGGCATGCAGTGTTGTATAATGCATCCTAACTAAGTTCCCAACACGTCCACTAACTTATAGGATTTTCGAATCAGATTAAAGTCACTTCTAATCAACTCAATTTAATTGAGATTTCCTCCAAACCTTCACTGTAACTCTCTCAGATGTACTATCAATGATGTAGATATAGATGTAGATACTAATGATCTGGATGTAGAATCGCCAAGTCTGTTGACGAAAGAAAACTCTAGCGGCGAAGAAGCCTACAAATGGCTCTTCCGTCTCGCCCTCTAGTTGGAAGGACGGTCCAATAGAGGGATAGGTCTACTCACCAACTACGCCACTGAGACGGGTGAGAGAGACTTCCCGGAAAAGTCACTCTAGAAAAACAGCCCGATCGGTAACGGGCAACCGAGCTCGTACGAAAAACTGAAAACCAAAGATCCCCCGCCTGGGTATCCTAAAACAGAGGGTCAGCGGAATGGTCTGTAGTCAGGATCCCAACGAGGCGTAAAAACACTGGGAACTCGCGTAAAAATCGAAAGAGGATTGGGATCCTAGACCCGCGCACTAGGCGGCCGCTGCCCTAACTGGGCTTCCTTTCCTCCGCCCAGTTGAGGGTCACCGCGCCCTCGCACAGTCAGGTGTAAAAGTCTCCCTGACCAGCACCGATAATAATCCGACAACACTAATTTACCATCATCCTTACTTTCTTGATCTTTCAATTCTTTTCTTAATCTTTTCTGTCGTTGACCATGCAGATCTAGATCTTTTTGTCAATAGTGATCTTAAAGTTAGGAGAGTGTATCCGGAAAGTAATTCATGGAGATAATCAGGTCCTTATGATCACATGTCATAATTTCCTAGAAGCAATTTATCTAGTACATACATCCAGCATTTATTCTTCCTAGAAGATACTTTTTAATCTCTTTTCAAATACACAACTAAGTCATGGATAGGAAGGATTGATTAAGTTCAAAGAGACTTGTGCTTATTAAAATTTTGAAATCAAAGTAGTAGATGTAGATCTTATCTCACCTAGGGTTGACTGCCTATCTAGGTTCTCTATAGAAGCAATTTATCTGTTATATGCTATTTGCCTTACTTCAAAAATCCAGACAAATAGATCACCATTATCAATAACTTTCAAGCATACTTATCATAGAATTCATAGATGTTATTAATACCTCATATAAGTGAACTTCTAATAGGTATGATATAATGTCTCTCCCTGATCCTTCTATAATTGCAAAGTTCCCTACAAGAAGCAAGGCATCTATTTGTCTTGTTGTAGATGCGGTCTTTAGGTGAAATTCCAAGAATAGATATTGGATCTAGTAAAAAAAATGTTGAAATCAGATCTTTGGTATCCATAAGATTAGCTATGATCATATTCTGTCGCTTACACTAATATCTTCTGATAATCTTTTACTTATGAGAAGTTCCTCCGGAGTGTTCATGGCCCTATATTGTATGGATGCTTTCACACCTAGTATCAAAATAGGACATTTGATCCCATCAATTAAATTTTGAATTACTGGAGATTCAGAGTTGACTTTTAACTTCAAAACTTTAGTAGACGGTAGCAGACTTTAGGTTGAATCTTTATTTAATCAAGATTTATTCACTGAAATTGTTAAAATTTCTAAATCCGGCAGTAGCACAAATTTTAATATTAAAATTTACAATTAAGCAAGATCAGTACATATAATTGCTAAGTTTTAAATGAAATAAGAAATTTGAGATCTTTTCAATTTAAAACTTAAACATTCAACAGAACATTAATAATTTTATAACTTAAATAACTAATGACAATATGCTTTTGATTTATAGCATAAGCAGAGAACACAACATTAACAGAAACTGAATCTGTAAAATACATAACCTTTTATTTCAGAGCAGAAAATTTCTTTTATTTCATTTGATCGGTAATATTGATTTTCAATTTCTATTCCTACAGAACTATGCTCACAAGAGCTTGAGTGGCTAGATTTGTACATCTCAATTTGATGTCTTAGCAAGTAATGCTTCATGCAACTTATTATATTCTATGAAAAAGTTTAAGTGTAGATCTATTGATGAAGATTTGCACAAAATCATCAACAATTAAAGTATGGCAGAAAGAGAAAGGTGGCTGTGCATGCAAAGCAGCAAAGGATGGCTTTGGATCGTACCTACAAATCTTCAAAACTTGAAGGTTGACATGCATGCAGGACCTGAGGTAGAGAGGAGGATCAGACTGGGGAGGTAGCAACTTTAGGGCTTCAGCATTTTTACTCAAATTTTCAGAAATTGGAATCTTGAGATTCCAGGTTTCCCTTCGACTTCTGGATGTGGAAAATTTATGGCCTCATTTGGCTACAAGCACTTGGAGAATTTTGAAATGAGAAGAAAAATGGAGAAGGGAAGACTTCGTTGGAGATGGAATTAAGAAAAGACGAGAGAGTTGGAATTTAGGAAAAAGGGGGAGAGTTGGGATCTCGTTGGGAAATTGGAGAAGTATATATAGGGGGAGGTAATGAATATGTTATTGACATGTGGAGGAATGTTTGGGCCCAAGTGGAGTACCACAAAGAGGGCCAAGTGTTGGCAAGAAGATTTTTTTTATTTTTTTTTGTGATGGACCAGTTAACAGGAATTTATAAAATTTATATTTTTTTTATCAGTAGCCGGATGCTACTGGTTAATTAAATATATATATATATTTAACATACTTAAAATGAATCGTTCGCGCACTTCGGCCGTCGGATTTCGACATGCGATAACTCGTTTTGACCGTCTCAGAATGACAATCAATATGAGTATAATATTGATATAGTTTCGGTCGAGTTTTGAATACCCGAAATTTTCGGATATGGATTTTGTTTAAGGTTAAATTTTACGATTTAAAAATATCAAACGACCTCCGATTGACGAACGGTCGATTCCGTTGGTCTTGTATCGTCGAATCGGATCTCATGATGGTCTCGGTTCGTTTCGCGGTTTCCGAATTTGCATCGCGGCTTTTTCGCGTCGCGCATTGCGAAGCGATCGATTTTTGGTCGATTTCGCCCGAACGACTTTTGATTCTCGATCAAATGATCGTTTTAGGTTATCTAATAATGTTAGATAACTTAATTGGATTATTCGGACCTTATTCAGGTCGAGTTCGGGTTCGTTAGAATCCGGATGTTACACCATCACACCTAACACCAGTGATCAAGTCCCCCCAGAAACCTTCCAAACCATCCAGCAAATTCATTAATTCAGACAGGTCCAGTAACCTATGGCCCGCCAGATCAGTGCAAATGGTAGAGAAAAGTGAAATCCCATCCCATGCCCTGGCCACAAAAACATTAGGATTGGGTGCTAGAGCAAACAATCAAGGGAAGCTCTAGCTCATAACTCAACCCTTCATCCGGTCATCGCGCCAGAAACGAAAACCACCATCATCTCCTAATATAGGCATCAACAACAGCCGCACCTCTGACAGCACAACACAAATTTCCCTCCAAAATGTTAAAGGTGAGTAACCATCCCCCTCCCCCAACCCCCAAAAATCAACAAATCATCATTCTCACCTCATATGTGGATGATCCAATTAGATATGAGGGCCTTGTTCATCACTTTAAGGCTAAGAACACTAAGTCCTCCATTTTTAGAATGCATCAACCCTAATCCACCAGCAGTAAACCAAAGGAATCACCTGAATTGGACCCAAAAAATCGCCTCATGATAGAATCTGATATTCCCCTAACCCCAGTTGGAGCAGTTTCATAGAGAAGAAGAAATTGGGGATAGCGGAAATGACAGACTTGAGAAACACGAGTCTCCCATCTCTACATAAGCAAAAGGATTTCCAATCAGCCACATATAACCAATCTGTTTGCCGTAGCCAACCATCCAAGAGAGGGAGTTCAAGATATTGCAAGGGCAAACAAGCCCACGGGGTTCTCTCAACGAAGCTGCGCAATCCGAGATCTCACCCTCATCAAACCAAAATGCACAAAGGTTGACTTGACCATATTAACCTTCAGACAAGGGACATCATCGAACACATTGATAACCATCGAAAGCCCTTTGTAGCTCTCAACGGTGCCCTCAGAAAAAAATGATTGTAACGTCTACATACTGCAAAATCAATATGGGCATCTCATCCCTCAAGTAGCCAGAATAAAACCCACCAACAACAATATGCTCCACCACTACTGTCAACACATCGATAACTAGAACGAGCAACAACAGCGACAATGGGAAACACGCCAAACTCCCAATTATGAATGAAAGAAGTCATCCAAGGGCAAGCCATTGACCAAAAAAGCACAAGATGAAGTCGTAATACACAGCTTCGTACAAGATATCCAAGTGTCCAAGAAACCACTCCGATGAAGAGATGCTCACAGGAATCACCAATTTACATAGTAATAAACCTTCAAAAAGTCTACCTTCAACAATACTCCCCCAACATTGCACCACCTCCAATCTTCTACAGCCTCTATATCCATCTCCTGAGTGAAAAAGCACGTCGTGCATGCAAAATAAGCATGCCAATACACCTCAAAGTCGATTTACTAACTTCACAACAATACAACGCAGTGTGTTGGAAGTCGCAACATCTTCTTGGGTAGCAGAAAAATGAACTTGTTCAATCGATTGAAACCTAGATTTCCCCAGGTGAACTCAAAAAATATAACCATCACATTTTCCGAACCCAAAAACTCCCTAAAGATGACATTGGAAACCTATCATGCCTAAGACACCCATCCACATTAAGATCAAAAACACCCTCCCCAATCCCCTGCATCTCAAAGTTTTTGATCAAGTCCATCACCTCCTCACTAAAGACCTAAGAAACCCCCAGGCTCAGTCATATGGATCCACTGGAAGTCACGCGTTGACTCATGCGTTCAAAATGATATGTGACTGCTCGAGCCACCATGGTCTCGTATGAAAAACTCACCCCCAACCATAAAAGAATGGATGAGATTTCCACGACACTTACCACTAGCCACGTTATGGAAGAACCCAGTGTTCGCATCCCCTTTCTTTAGCCACTTCTGGCAAAATCTCTGTCTCCACTCCACCTCCCTCCTATGATCCTCCTCAATAATTCCCTAAACTAAACCCATGAAGACCAGTTATGCCTCATCTAAATTACACTCATCCTCCAACAAAGGTGCATCACCTCCTCCTATGTCAAGCTATGCCTCTAACCCATGCCAGTCATGTCTCCTTCCTGAACCAAATAAGCATTTTATGGAGTGCCTCCAACTTCCAAAACAAGCGCTTAAATGTTGAGCCATCCACAACCAAACCTGAGAAGAAAGCCACTATCATCTCCCAAAAACCCTCCTCCGATAGCCAAGATCGCTCAAAACGGAGATGGAGATTTCAACTCACCAGTACCTAAACACAAAGGCGAATGATCTCATCTCAACCGCATGAGGGAAAAAATAGACGCCAACTAAAACACCTCCAACGCCTCAATTGATGGCGAAAACAGTCAATCATTGACTAGGGAGAAGAGTTCCTCCAAGTATACTTGCTATTAGACACATTCAATACCTCCAACGCCAATTCCTCAATGACCTCGGCAAACTGACTAGAGCATGGGTCTTGAGCTCCTCTATAACTCAAGCTATCCTCATAAAACAACGTGACATTAAAGTTACCCGATACCACACACGTGAGGCCCAAAAACCTCGGGCTACATGCAAGACACCACCAATCTGGTGCCCCCTCCTACACTCCACCACAAAGATGGAATGTAACATGACCGCCTCCTCCATGAAATTGTACAACTCCTCATTCCAAGCAACAACAATCATGTCGAAACTACAAACGACCAAGACAACCCCGAACTTGGTAAGTCTGAGGAGAGAGAATGACCACACTTCAAGGGATCCCATGACCCAACTTTCATTAACTACATGCACAAGACATCCACCTGCCACGATTTGAACAAGGCCCCAACCATTCCCTCTTCTCTGATTGGCCTCACCCTCACACATTACATGAAATGATTACAATTGGGAAATTGAAGGGGTAATCATGTCGTCTATATCCATGCACAAATCACCACCCCCTCCCCGAACAAGATACAAGCTTCTACCCGGCATGGGAACCTCTGTGGCAATCGATATAGGACCCGGATCTTCAATCCTTAAGGTGCCTTCCAGGGTACTCGTCGCAACTGCATCCACCATTAATGCATCCTTGACCTTTGAACCTGCTCTTTTTGTCGTGTTTCCCAACTTAAAGCATCAAACCACACTTATCTCTTGAGAAAACCAACACGTCATGCTAGGTGATAGCCACCTCCTTTAGACGACGAGTAACTACACGAAAAAAAGCAAGAGATGCAATCCACCTAGGGACAATGAGGCTAAGGCCACCCAAAAATGTCTCATTGTCAACTTTTACGAGGACTCAATAGCAATGAGATCATTTAGTTGAGTAGAAACCAACAAAGCAATGACAACCACTACCCTCGCGGAACGAATTAGAACCATACAGCATTCAAGCCCTATCATGAACAGATCCACCAAAGCAACACAAATGGGCATAGAGCCAATAGTTTTCTACAAGGCCCTGCCATCTGGGGTCAAGTGGTTCTTCAGTTCTTGCCTTATCAAGTTTTCAAATAAATGGCATTCAGGCTTCAGCTAATTAAGGCTGGAGACATAACACAAATACAAGACCCGTGCCAAGGAGGCTACATAAGAGGATCCATTAAACGCTAGGTCTATGAAACTTTTGCATAAAGGTGGAATCTCTAACCCCGAACAAATCACCCAGACCTATTGTATCCTCCCGAATAACCACAACAGTCATCTCTAAAGATCTCGCTTGAAGATTCATAGTGTTCTTCGTCATCGCCTCCGGCCATCCAGCCCCATCTAAGGCAACAACCATCAGCCAAATTGACACAGAGCTATGCCTGAACTTCAGCTCCAAGCGCACAAGCGACTTCGGGGAAAAACCTTCGAACAACAATAGCATCAACAGACCCACACCAACCTTTAGACGAGCTGAGAATCTCAAACACGGTAACCACCAGTGGAAGCACCCCATTCAGCAACTCCAGAATGCGGCACCAGAGTGGCACCCCCAATAAATGACCTTTCAACCTTTCCCCGTCGATGAACTATCTAAGATCTGTGGGTGTCACCAAAGCATTGTCTTTTGCACATCTACGATAGCCCCATCAATCATCTCAGCAAGGCCTCTGTTGGAGGGGCCTCGAGGACATTGAGTAGAGTTATTTAGTTAAACAGTGTCTGTGGGAACCCCCTTCGCCATGGCCCAACCCACACGCACCACGACCCAATGCAAATCCTTCAGAAGACCTCATCGAACACCACCCCATCAATCAATTGCTCCTCCCCATCCGGATCAATGAGGATCAACAGTAACTTGAGAAGCCTACATTCGTAAAGGGAGTCGTTGGATGTGGCAATCTCAACAGTGATGACAAAGGAAGCTACACTGAAAACATAACTGTGCAAACGTTAAACAAGACTTCAAAAGGTGATCATGCATCGCACAGCAGATGCACCAGAAAAGTTCAGCGTCAATTTTGATATGTGACAACTTTATGCTCCACTAAATCATATGACACCCTTCCATCCTAATCGTATTATGGTATCCCTCTTTTTCCCCTTCCCGCTTTCTCGAGCAACCTCTCATCTACTTCTCTCCTCCAAACTCCCTCTCGCTCCTCGTTGTTCCATTTCTAAATAGATGCAAGTGCACTGTGAAAGGAATTAGGAGAAGAGATAACACAGAAGAAACAAATCCTATCGTGTGTGCCTAGTAAAGACAATATTTCGAGTTTAACGGAAAGAAAGTTAGAGATGCAACAAAGTAAAGCATTACATGTATCAATGTAGGTGCATAGAAATATCTTTGTTAGAGTATATAATAGATGGATAATTGGATCTCTCCAATATCCAATTACCCCACTCTCTTGTTTGGTCCTACATCATTAAGTGAGACTCCAACATGTATGTGGGGCTATATAAAAAGCCCCACACCACCTGTATTCATTGAGAGATTCACAACAGAATATTCGATCATAGAGACCTTCTCATGTGGTTTCATCCCGCTCCTTACGGAGTAGGGTTCCACGTAAATCTTGAGTGTTTTTATTCTATATTTTTTATGATCTTCGTATTATCGATGTTATTTATTTCAACATGGTATCAGAGCAATTCGAGCAATTCAATCTTGGATTTATTTATCATTTTTGAGATTATTTTATTCTTTCAATAGTTGTTCTCAAAAAGGTATTGCAAAAAAATCAGCATGAACATCATCATCAAGTTCAAGAAAATGTTAGTGTGCATTGAACCGTAATTCCGAGCATCCTCGTGTGCAACTCCACATACTTTGTAACCATTGCATGTGCAACTCAACCTCCACAAATTCTTGAGAGGCGACACGCATCTCCAGGCCTCCAATCCACTGGCACAAATCTATGGCCCCAACCATTGTGTACCATCACTCGGTCCAAGCGCCAAATCCCATACCTCATCTTTGGACATTCTCGCACAAACCATAGCACAATCAATGTGCAGAGGATAACTCCCAACCTCGTACATTGATGCAAGCCGCGATCTTTTTATATGGTGAGATCTATTGGATGATCCGGGTTCCACATGACCTCCTCTGTAGCCTGCAAGAAAAGAAAGGCCCCAATTTACTGCAGCCCTACTCCAAATCTTGTGTGATTCCTCGAGGTTGCTTCAGCACTACTCCATATCGTCTATTCTTGGCCAGATCGAGCATTGCTCTTCCATCGCAAGAAAGCCCCATCAGTAGCATTAAATAGCCATTGAAAAATATGCTTGAGCCCAATAGACCACAATCTTTTATATTTGATGCATGGTGGGTCTTGCCCAATAAGCCACAAATCGTTATATTGTGTTTTCATGGTCTGGACCCGATGAGACCCACGTAACAATTGTTCCTCATATAAAAAGAAAGGAGATGGGGGAGGACACAATGAATGGATGTATTAAAAAATCAGAACAGTTCAAATAAAAAGGAGAGAGACAAAATCAAGAGGAGACACTTTCGGGCACCAAGTTGGGCCACAACTACAAAAAAAGGAAAGAAAGGGATGATTGAAAAAAAAGAAAAGGAAAGCTGAGAATAAAAAGGGACGGCTTACAAAAAAAGAAAAGCCGAGAAAAAAAGGAACGACTTATGAAAAAAGATACGAGTTTAAAAAATATAGACAGAAGTCGAAAAAGAAAAGAAATATGTATGTTCTACTTTGTTTTCTCCCAACTTGGTTCTTTATTTCCATATTCTAACAAGTATGAAAGAAAGGGAAAGTGAGAGCAGGGCATATTCTTCTTGCTGAGATGTATATACAGGATTCCTACCATGTCCATCATCCTCTACTTGTGGCTCAGATGGACTTCTCTACCTCGAATCATTTCCGACTTCTATTACCTATCCAAAACATGAAGATCGGCACTCCAGACTTCTTCTGCATATCAGTTGTCTTCACCGAGCATCGCCTACTCCACAGATTCTTGTGTGCAACTAATACTCCGTGTTAGTCTTCTACTTGAGTGAGTCTACTACAGCACGTCTTGATCGTCGCAGACCAACAGCGATAACTCTCCACGTCAATCTTCTCCTTAGACGGTTCTACTATAGGTACATCATAATCGTTGCAGACCGATAGCGACAACTTTTAGTGCTAGTTTTCTCCTTGGGTGACTTTACTACAGGTATGTCCTGGTCGGCGCGACTAATTAGAGCAAGTCTCCTCCCATCTCTCTCAGATGTATCAAGTAAAGATGTCTTGTATATATCTCCTTTTGTTGCAAACTGCAGTTTTCTCAGCTCCAGCTTGGGGGAGTGTTAGAGTATGTAATAGATGAGTAATAGAAACTCTCCATGATCCAATTAATGTGTTCTCATGCTTAGTTCCATATTATCTACAAGTGGGACTCCGATCTGTCTGTGGGGCTATATAAGAAACCCCACACCCCATGTACTCATTGATAGATTTACAATAGAATATCCGGATCTAGAGGCCTTCTCCCATGTTTCCATCTAGCTCCTTACAAAGTAGGGGTCCATGTAAATCTTCAGCATTCTTGTTCTATATTTTTATGTTCTTCATATCATCGCTTCCGCATTATTTATTTCAATAATCTTCAAAAGTCTCCTTTAACACTCCTCTCCATGGTTGACTCGTCGATCTATGTTCTTGCACTGAAGAATGCAAAGATAAGAGTACAACTCCTACTTCAAGTTGGGTATTGCTAACCTCCTCAGCTGAAAATCGGCAATGGACCATTATCAACGTAATTTGTTTTCAGTTATTGTGCACTGATTTCATGTATGACATCTCCATCAATGCCTAGATCAGATTTTTAAAAGCTTCATGTTTTGGCAAGCAATGTGTTCGATTTTGACCACAATCATATCTCCATATTTCTTATCATCGATAGTGCACATTGTAGACTTTGTTTTGGTTCTATTTAAGCAAGATCTTTATATTCTATAGATATGAAACCTCGAAGTGTTAGAAAACACAAAATCTCAATTTCCAACCTGATCCAAGATCCAAATGGGACAAAAGAGCATTTTTTCTTGTAGTAGAGACGATTCTAACTAGCCTAAGAACATTGAAAATGGACATATGCAAGAGTTACGCGCGAAATAAGATCGTTTACATATTTTTGAGCTCGAACCCTAACCTATTTAAGCCAAGTAGTTGAGCCACTTAGCCCCATTCCATCAAAACCACCTCACTAAAGTGTTATCAGTAAGCCACCGTCCGTCGGAGGTCCGCTGTCGGAGATCAATTTTCGACGTCCGATCGCCGAGCTGAGGTCCTGAGGATGCCATTTCAAAGAAAACGACGAGATCCACCCAAATCTCGCATGTGTTTTATGCGAGGCATTCCAAAAATGTCATTTTTAAGATGGGGGAAATTCCAAGGAAAGACCCTCAAAGGTACGGATCTTCTCAAACTGCCTTGTTGTTGGCTCGCACACCTGACTAGAGTCGTTTGCACACCGTTTTTCTATCCAGATCGTCTGTACTATCGCATGCAAAGTCTGATTCAGTTTCGTATCGTCACATTCTTTCGCATTTTCTGAGAGTTTCGCTGATGGGGGAATCATGAAAATTATGTCGAATTGATCAGCATTGAATGGTGAATACATGGATGTGATTTCATTTCAATTTGGATAAGAAATTTCAGATACAATTTAGAGCAGCAACTCTATCTACAACATGATAGATCATGCAAGTGGACTGATTGATCAGAACCCTTAGGATGATCGATCAGTACTAATCGACCTGCTCAATAGCATGATCAATCAGTAGTGGTATAATTTGGTCCAATGTGATTTAAAATGGGAATTTTGTAAGATTAATTGGATATATGGGCGCATACTAGACCAAACATCTAGAGACCACAGTTAGCAATGGATTATCTAGGTCATTGCTTATATAAAATGAAAATGGACAATGAATGATCAATGATCGACCATGGAGTTCGCCTTCAAGTTCATGTGATCGATCGGTACTGGTTTGTTGAACATAAAATTGTAATAACTTGATTAGAACACGAATGGAACAAATACCAAGTAAATATGTGGTCTTTTAAATAGTTTGTAGTCACTCTAAGTTAGTTCATCAAAGAAGGTTTAGCCTTAATGGATTGGAGAAGATCATAATTCTCCAAGTTACATCTGAATAAGAAGGTTACAAGTATTAATGAGTAAACTATGATTTAATATGTGTCCCTACCCACATCTAAAATCCTTGAGGTGGTAAAGAGATTGATGTGACATTTGGTATGATTAAGATATCTAATGTATCGTGGATGCAGTTCCCGCATGTGTTTGTGTTGTTTCCATGGATGTACCTTTCCCGTGTTGAGGTTTCGCACACGGATGGAATTCATATTTTGCCTCGGGTCCCTAGGCAAAAGACTAGATAGCCTCAATCCCAATGTATGTGTTAGCAGGGAGAAACGTAGTCTTTTTGTGCCCCAATGTAGTTCTGGTGGTTGCGTGATGGTGTTCGACGATGCATGGCAGGTAGTCTTGTCTTTGCTTTTAGTCATAGGGATAATACGGGAGGCCGATTGGGGCTGATCACTCGAGTTGGTTTCATGTATTGATGCTATGAAGGGAGTTCCGAAGAAAAAGGTAGCAAAGGTAATAAGAGAAAAACGGAAGGTAGTTGTAGGCCTTTCCGACTACGATGAATGAGTGGAGAATCAGATCCTTTGAAGCAAATATTGTGCTCTGGTTTGTGCCCTACCTCACGAACCCTTACCAACAGGCAAGGTTCGAAATCTCGATTTCGATTTCGTTTCGGTCCCCTCCAAAACCGAAATTTCGGTGAAATTTCGGGAAATTTCGACCGTTTCGGGGGAAATGTCGAAAATGACTCAAAAAAGCCATTTTTCGATGATTTTTTTGGAAATTAAGATCTTCTGAGTTATTACAACAATAAAGAGCTTACAAATACACACTTATATCACACATATCGCTTATATATGCCCCTTAGATCGCACATATCGGTCATATCGGTCAAATCGATGTTAATGTTGATTCTTGACTGATATGTACTGGAAATTAATATCATCCAATCTAAGATCTTAAAACAACATCTTACAAATGCACACTTATATCACACACATCTCTCATCCATGCGCCTTATATCACACCATATCGGTCATATCAGACATATCGTTGAGCAGTCTGATAGATACTGTAAATGGAAATCAAAATAACTAAGTTAACAACACTTAGAATACATCTTTTGTTCATAAAAATAGAAAAGAATTTTTTATTTAAAAATGTAGATAATGATTAATTAAACAATGTTTTGTTCATAGAAATAACCGTCACAGACAAAGTTCGAATAAATTACAGAATTAATTACATACTTACAATAAAGATGCATCTATTTACGAAGATAAATGACAAACAAATGAAAGGAACAAGCTATATCAAATATATAGAAGCTATAGAGTTTTTTCATCTCCATTGCTTAAACCCAAAGGGGAAGAAGCTCCCCAAGTTGAATAATCGATGTATGTACTATCTTGTCTCAACATACCATGTATCCATGAATTTCAACCGAAATGGGTCGATATGTCGAAATATCACCGAAATTTCGGTCGAAATCCAGGAAATTTTGTACTGAGATCCATGAATTTCAATCGAAATGGGTCGAAATGGATCGAAATGTCGAAATATCACCGAAATTTCGGTCGAAATCCGGGAAATCGATATATATAGGAGTTTCGATACCCATGACCTCTCGAAACCGAAATTTCGGCGAAATTTCGCCGAAATTTCGCGAAATTTCATTCCATGCCAACAGGTAGAAGTTTCGGTTGGCTTCCTATGATCCACGTCAAAGAATGAAATGATGAAAACATTAGTGCAATTAGTAAAGTAATGTGCTGGGAACTTAGCTAGGATGCATATACTTCACCGCATGCCTATGGAGGCATCCCAAGCCTAGGATATCGAATGTCTTAGAGTCATAGCATGAGACCCTCGTTGGTCAAGATCGCATGCTATCTCTTCACTAATGAGGTCAATTAAACATTTAAAATAATGGCACTTAAATAACATAAATAGTTTCTTCTTGTAGAGTCCACTCAAGTAAGAAAATGTCCATTTCCCTTGAGTACTTGCTTGTAGTTACTTTCCTTTTAGTTACAGTTACTTCTTTACACTTGTACAGAATAGAATCCGTACTGAATCCATGCTCATGATGTAGTCTCCTTCTGTGTGGTCCAACAGGTTCGTAGGAACCAACCCCGCAGCAATAGCAGCTTTCTGTTCGAGGAGCTTGAGAATCATTCTTTTTTTTGAAGTCAGAAAGAGGGGGTAATACGTAAGGTGTTCGCTCCATATTTATATAAAACGTAAATTAACCAAAGTACAGCCTCAAACCATTACAAATTCCACGACTCAATAAGACCCTTTGATTGGATACAGATATTCTCCCGATAGAACCTTTGCCTGGAGAAAAGAAGGGCATTCCTACCGAACCAAGTTGCCCACAGAAGGGCCAAAGGACGAAACAGATCTTTCCTTGGATGATGCCTCGCTTCCAGAAGGGAGCCCCATAAAGTGTCAAGGCTCGTTACACAAACCCAGTCCAGATCAGGATCAATCCAAACGGGTGTTGTACACTGACAGAGAAAAAAAAAGCTCCACTGATTCAATCCCAGACCCACAAAGAAGGCACCTGTCAGAAACCACCTCAAAGAATCTGGCACATCGATTTTTCGCCATAATTCTCTTTCGCCTGAGAAGCCATAGGAAGAAGCTAATTCTCTCAGGGAGGCCAAGCCTCCCAGATAAAGTTGCAATCCCTAATCAGGTCTTCCGTTAGCGAGGGAGGCGGCCTGCAGATCGCCCCGTAGACTTTCTTGATCGAGAAAGAGCCATTTTTCCACACCCAATGATCGCGTCCAGCCGAGGGACTCCTCGAGTCTCTCAGGGAGTCAAGCAAAAGAAGAAACTCCTCCAGGTGTTGGTCCGAGAAGTTAGCGGAAAAAAGCGACATCCAGTTTCCGTCACTCCAACAGTTACCAACACACCTCGCGGTCGGCAGCCAAAGCAAAAAGGCGAGAGAAATGGCTCTCCAGTGACCCGTTGCCCGACCAATCATCTGTCCAAAAGGCAAAGGATTCCCCATTACCCAAAATAGGCCAAAAAAGCTCATGGAAGCGCGGAAGAATCGAAAGGATCCCCTTCCAGAAAGGTGAGGGCAACACCCCAGGAAGGTGAGTCGTCGACGATGTACAGGAGATGCGTAAATCCGACGAACGAGAGCACAACATATATCATCGCTGCTCCCCCAAAGTCTGCTTACCCATTTCATCATCAAGGCTTCATTCATCACATCTAGACATATGATACCGAGGTCGTCTTCAGCCTTTGGGAGCATGACAGCCTCCCAATCTACAAGGTGCGTCCCATTCGCCTCCTGGCTGCTTCTGCTCCACAAAAATCTCCGCATCAACCTCTCAAGGCGCTTTTTAATCCCCGCGGGCATAAGGTGAGTAGACATGAAGAAGACCGGAATAGCCGACAGCACCGCCTTCATCAGCACAAGGCGACCCCCCTTAGATAGGATAAGAGGATTTCCACCCAGAACAGCTTTTTCTCCAGTTTGTCAACAACAGGCAACCAATCCGCCAGCTTGACCCTGCCGAGAGCCAGTGGCAGTCCCAAGTAGCGGAGAGGGAGGGAACCACACTCCGTACCCAGCTCAACACTACAGAAGTGTGTCTCATCCTTCGAAAAAGAAAAAGGAACCAACGTAGACTTGCCATGGTTCAGGGACAGCTCGGACATCTCCCCAAACAACTCAAGCGCGAATGCCATCGCATTGGCTTCCTCCCTGCCGCCCTCAATGAAGAAGATGGTGTCATCAGCATACTGCAGATGAGGGAAAACCAGCTCAGCCCTCGAATAGCCACTCGTGGTCCGTTGGCCTGAACCCAGTCCACCAAACATGCAAGAACATCGGAGGCGATGACAAACAGCAAAGGTGCCAGAGGGCATCCATGTCTGCTACCCCTTTGAGGCTGGAAGAAACCGCCCTCTAGACGACCATTCACCAGAACCGCCAAAGAAGCAGTGGTGACACAGCGCTTCATTCAGGAAATCCAGACCTTCGGAAAGCCCCTCCTACGCAAGGCCGACCAGAGAAATCGCCAGTCTAGCATGTCGTAAACCTTCGCGAAATCAACCTTCCAAAGCAATGCCTTCCAGTGGCAGTCCCAAGTAGCGGAGAGGGAGGGAACCACACTCCGTACCCAGCTCAACACTACAGAAGTGTGTCTCATCCTTCGAAAAATAAAAAGGAACCAACGTAGACTTGCCATGGTTCAGGGACAGCTCGGACATCTCCCCAAACAACTCAAGCGCGATTGCCATCGCACTGGCTTCCTCCCTGCCGCCCTCAATGAAGAAGATGGTGTCATCAGCATACTGCAGATGAGGGAAAACCAGCTCAGCCCTCGAATAGCCACTCGTGATCCGTTGGCCTGAACCCAGTCCACCAAACATGCAAGAACATCGGAGGCGATGACAAACAGCAAAGGTGCCAGAGGGCATCCATGTCTGCTACCCCTTTGAGGCTGGAAGAAACCGCCCTCTAGACGACCATTCACCAGAACCGCCAAAGAAGCAGTGGTGGCACAGCGCTTCATTCAGGAAATCCAGACCTTCGGAAAGCCCCTCCTACGCAAGGCCGACCAGAGAAATCGCCAGTCTAGCATGTCGTAAACCTTCGCGAAATCAACCTTCCAAAGCAATGCCTTCACCTCGCACCTCTTCCAATCGACAACTATTTCAGAAGCCATAACCAGGCAATCCGCAATCTGCCTCCCAGGGACAAAGGTCGACTGGAAGGGGGAGATAATGTGTTCAAGCACCCTGCTAAGGCTGATAGCAAAGACCTTCACCACGATAAGATATAAGGCGTTGGAAAGCGCAATCGGTCTAAACTCTTCAATTCTTCCAGACGCCTCATGCTTAGGAAGGAGAAAAATCAGAGCCTTATTCAGCTTATTGAAACCTGCATTACACCAGCAACATTCCTCCACTACCCCTAGCACTTCAATCCCCACAACGTCCCAAAACTCCTTGTAAAAGGAGACAAAGAACCCATCTGGACCAGGGGCCTCGTCTGCGTTCAGACTCCAGATAGTTGTCTTCAACTCTTCCAAAGTAACCGGTTGAATCAGGCAGCAAGCGTGAGCAGCCGAAAGCTGTGAGGCATCATGCCCAGTCCACCTCCAACGCCTGACAAACTCTCTCGTCGAAAACTCGTGAAAGTGATCTGCAATCGCCCATTCCATTTCTCTGTCGCCATCCACCCTGACACCATCCACAATCACCGACCGGATAGTGTTGCTACATCGCCTTCCACTAGTAGCCACTCTGTGAAAGAAGGCAGTATTCGCATCTCCCTCCTTGAGCCAGTTGTGCCTAGACCTCTGCTTCCACTCCGCCAAACGTTTCCTGTCCTCCTCAACTATCGTCCTTTGAGCCCCCGCTCTTTGCGCAAGCTCATCCACATTCAGAGTTCTGACATCCTTCAGCTTGTCAAAGCTAGAAACCTCCTCCGCCACCACCTTCCTTACCCCACGATGAGCCTCTCTAGATTCATTCTTGAAGGCGCACAGCCTCACACGCAAAGAGGTTAACTTCTGAACAAACCTTGACGCAGCGGATCCAGAAACCTGCAAAGAGGATCAATGGGACGAGACCAGTTCTCTGAAGGACTCCTCCAGAAGCCAGGCCATTTCGAATCTAAAAAAACCCCTAGAAGGTGAGAGCTCTCCTGGATCCCACACGATCGGAGTGTGATCCGACCGTGTTCTTGCTCTACCGGCAACAAAAGACAAAGGGAACAAGTCTATGAGCTCGACAGAGGCTATGAAGCGATCAATGCGAGAACGAGAGCCAGAACTCCTCCAGGTAAATTTTATGGCCGCGGCATCCAATACCTCCAGCTCCAGGAAATCAACAATCTCCGCAAAATCAGTAGATCCTGAATCCTGACCACCCCGCAGCTTCGACCGTTCCGAAGAGAAATGGGTAACATTGAAATCTCCACCTAGTAACCAAGGACAACCTTGGAAAGCAGCCCTCGCAACCCTCAGATCAGACCATAGTTGTTGCCGGAGGGCGGGCTGACAAGGCCCATAAACGCAGGAGAAAGCAAAGCAAGTACTCTAACAAAGGCCCTCCAAAAGCACCGTGAAAACAAGAGTGCCCCTTAACTCCACCCGAAATGCAAAAGCGGACTCCTTCCAGGCAATAAGCATTCCACCCGCAGAGCCCGAAGCATCGATCGATTAAAAACCCGTGAGGGAGCCCGCATCAAAAGAGTGCCAAAGAGGAGGCACAATTAAGGGGTTTGGGTGACCCGGAGAAGAGGAGGATTGTGGGGTTGAGATTCTTGGAGTGGGGATGTGATGTTGTTTTCTTGCTTGAGAATCATTCTATACCATACATGTTCTGTTGTAGTTCAGTTTTTGGTGGTTTTCTGCAAAGTTTACATCTGCATAGTATTATACTTTTGAGAGACTGGTGATGTATATTGCATTCTCTGACAGGCAGTGGATGTTATATTTGCTTTGTAGAGATGGTACAATTAGGTTATTTTGTATATCATGTAGAATGTATAATGGAATAATGACGCGATACATTTTCTTTCTGTACTTAGCTCGTTATCCTGCATATTATTATCTGCTTGTCGGGTTTCGAACGTGAACCTGTTGTTTGTGAGCTTGGTTGCTGAGTATCGCTATCTGGGGTCATAACAATAGACTCATATGCACAAGCTTTATGTTGACACCATCTTTTGTCTCATCCACTAAACAATGTAATCCACGAATGGCATGCACCAAGATATCTCCATGCATATGCTTTCTTAATTCGTTACCAAGATAAATAAGTAAGAATTCAAGACTAATCCTTGCTATCTGATATCAAAAAGCTTTGTTTTTTTAATGTAATCCAAGTGGCATCCCAAGTTGGAACCCACCACAAAAAAGTATATAAATATATAAAACTTATAGTTTACATAAATTACATAGAGTTACATGTTCCAAGATACAGATAAAGCCCTACAATGCTCAATTACATTTTCTGAGTAGAAATTATTTCCCCCAAAAATGACCTCATTCCTGGCACACCAGATAGCCCAAATCAGCGCAAAACGATAAGCACAATCCCCGTGGCCATAACCACACACCGATCTAATATCCCTCCAGAAACTCGAGCTATCCCTCCCAGCAAGCCAAGATATGTTCGCCATGCTCCACACATGTGCCGAGGATGGGCATGAAAAGAACAAATTACCACCTCTTCCACCATTGATCTGCATCTGTTACACGCCACATCCCCCAACCCCATCACTCGTCCCCTGCGCTCCTTGGTGAGGATCCTGCCAAGCCTGAACAACCACAAGAAAATCTTGATTCGGTTCGGCAACTTGCTTCTCCATATCAGATGTAAGTCCACTCCGACCAACTCCTCCACCTCCCCCAGTCCTCCACAAAGTAATGGTAAGCCTTCTTAATCGAGAATCTACCGTCCCCCCAAACGTAATGATTCCTTTTATCCGTCGGGCCCTCCACAAAGGTTTGCTACCATAATGATTCGCTTGCCTTCATAGACTTTTCTCATAAGTCCATATACAAACCAATGTGTGTCTCTTCTCTAGAAATTCCATAAATAACTTCTCTTTGCACAATATTATAAAGCATTTTCTGCATCAATAAAGTTTATATGAAGGTTCTAACCTAACTTTGAAAACTCCCATCTAATGCTTCAACTATGATCTCAAATGTAAACATATCAATCACGAAACTACCATCTTGCACAACTTCATATGACCCATTAACTCGATACCCCAATACTTTGTACAAGGTCGTGCTTATATATGTGTATAGCTAAGTTGACCCTCCTTGAAATTGCCATCTTGTACAACTTCGTGGTATGATTCAATAATGTGATCTCCCAATATTTTGTACATCTTTGTACATATATAAAAATACAATGATTTTCTTTCTCTAGTAACTTGGAATTTAATTACTTTTCCAAATAACATTTAGTAACTTTGCAAGACATGTAATACCTAAAAGGTGGCACATAACTTTAAAATAAAATGTAAATAATAAAAAAGACATGAGATAATACTTCTATTAATAGCAATGACATTTTGTGGATGTCTTCAAGTGAAGGTACCTCTTAGAATAGCATATTGGTCAGGATCATATTGCTTGTCTGTTGACTTTTGAATCGATCTCTTTTTCTCGGCAAGCTCAGTGCATTGTTTTGCTTCAGAGATACAAGCAGTCAGGTAACTAGACGGGAAGTCGAACGAAGCTGCATCTGCACATATACCCTCCTGACCATCACATTGCATCATCACTAATGGTGTATGTCAAATGAGATATGTGCGCATGTTTTGTTTTGCTGTCAATCAGGGCTTGGATTTTCAAATGACATTTGCTTTTAGCAAGCAATTTAGCCATCTAACTTGGAACTTTTAATTGCTTTATGCATTGAATAAGTAAAATACACATTTTTTGGCAATGGACACCAACATTGCAGGACCACCCTTGTTTGTTACCCGCTAAACTTAAATTGTGTTCAGGCATTATCTGAACCCTGAAGATATAATCTGAAATGGCCTGATGAGCAGATAATGGAAAAATTGTACTATAGTCAATTAATATAGTAGTTCTAGAACTTTTCTTGGAAATTCTAACAAGAAACTCTCAACAACATTTCATGCAAGAAATAGAGGTTAATGGTTCAATTACCAAATTGTGTGCCTCGTCAAATATGAGTACAGTTCCACTCCATGAAAAACCAGAAAGAGAGCCACGTCTTTTAGGATCAATTAGGTAATTGTAAGGTGCAAATATGATATCCACCACTTTGTGAAGCTCTCTTGAGACATAATAAGGACAACTGTGAGAAAATTCAATAGCAATGCTCAACAACAAAGAATGATGCTCAATAACTGCCAAGAAAAATCACAAGTGAATCCACATGAGTATGCAAGAAACATACGGTCCCTTTGTCTTCCCGATATTGACCAAGTCTTCGATATCAAAAGGTTCATTGCCAAGAGTAGGGTTTTTCTTCATAAAATCTGCAACGGACAAGTTGAATAGATACACTATATTGAAAGATTTTGCTCCCAAAATATTACAAAATGTCCTGATGCCGGTGAAAGAGTAGAAGCAGCATTATTTTCAAAAAGGAGACGTGTCTTTTTTTTTTTTGAAAAAGCCCATTAGTTCTATGAACTTCAAACATAAAAAGGCATGTCAGTATATCTTGAGATTACCAGAAGGTTTTAACAAACGTCGCCTAGAAATTCCCACATTTACCGAAATAAAAGGCCCACATGACAATCCAACCAGTGCTGAAAGGGATCTCTTTTACATATTATTACCATCGAACAGACCCTTTTGATCAATTTTCAAAAACAGAAACTTTGGAGCATCAACTTACAGGCCATTGGTATAATTTTAAATAGTACAAGGATTTTTTTTAAATCAACAACGCATAATGCAAGAGAACAATATTGGGAAGAAAGTATAAAAATAGAATTAGATTAACGGAATTAAAAAAATGACATACATGAAAATGCAGCAACTATTATTATTCATCGTGGTTGAATGACAGAAACAAATGTTATGCTTTCAGAATACCAAGACCAGAGAAAACTACTTAGCAAATGTTTTTTTATACTCGATGCATCATAATGAAACATAATATCATCATTGAAAACATGAAAAAGCATAATGTACAGCAAGGGTTTTTTCATCCGATAAAGGATAATGTAAGAAATAACTTCATTTTAGGATATGTCAAACAATACAAAGGAAAAAATCATTGCATGGTATATACATATAGATAACATCAATTTAAAATAGTAGATTTCTCAAAATATGTCGACTCCGCTTATACTCTCAAAAAAAAGAATAATGTATTCTGGAAAATAAACAAACTTACAGCAAGGATTTTTTTCAATTCGACAAAGCATAATGTAAGAAATAACTTCATTTTAGGATATGTCAAACAATACAAAGGAAAAATCCTTGATGTAAGTAATCTATTCTCGCACCTGCACTGGAAGGAAATCTGGCAGCCAGAGAAAAGAATATAACGTGGAACACAGATCGTCCGACGGTAAAGGGGAAGAAAGGAGCCTGAACGTCCGAGAACAGAAAAAGAGAAGGGAGCGGATCGTCCAAGAAAAGAACCGTCCTAAATATGTCGATTGCGAACAAAAAAACGAAGCAACCCTTATACTCTCAAGAGAATAAAATATTCTTCTTCATACCTTCAGAGGGAGGGGATTCCACATTCGAGTTAGAGATCAGAATAACAACAGAAAAGATGAGATCGTCAATCACAGGTATGTGCACCCAAAAAATAGTTGTATCCAAAAAGAACAATATATTCTCGCACCTACAGCGGAAGGGAATCTGCCGGCCGAAGAAGTATAACCGGAAGGGAATATGGTAGTTGGAGAAGACAGTATAACGTGGAAGACAAATCATCGGATAATATAAGGGCAGAAAGAAGCTTGGTCGTCCGAGGTAAAAAAAAGAAGAGGTATGCTCATCTACCTTCCCCTCATCTCATTCATCGACTTCTCACCTCGAATCTTTCCTCTCTAAGATTTTGAGGTACATTATTTGGTATCAGAGTCAGTCAGTAGTCATGTTGTTACCATGATATGACGATCCTAACTCATCGTGCCACATCTTCCATATGGTAAGTGAAGGTCAATTTCTCCAATTAGTTTCATATTATTTAGACATTTTGCACCCTCCACCACCAGTATCAACCCATCACCACCTCAAAATCATCACCATTGAATCACCATAACAAATTTCTGTTTTGTTTCATGATCTCTTTTTTCCCACCGCCTACCTCAGGCATGTCGCCTTCCAACTTTGCCTCCCCCCATGCCATTCTATTGTTGATCATGCAACAAGAGCTGTAAATCGGCAATCAATCCTTCACCCGCATTCATCACAACTCTACTTCCAATCCTTGATGACTATGTCAAGTCCTTACCTCCTCAAAATTGCACCAACTTTTCATCATCCGACGAGTATTGTCAAGTCTATTTCCCAAGACTCACTCCAAAGCCACTGCCTCCTCTGCATCATCACCAATGTAATCATAATCTCCATCTGCAACAACCATCTAAAGTGCCACACTTATTTGAGCATTATTGTTGAAGCATTGTACGCCGCCACCGCCATTGAATACCGATGCCCATCTACATCGAGCTCCAAATTACCGCCGTTGAGGTTGTGTAATATCTAACTACATCAATTTTGTGCCACCTCTCTTCGACCACCTCCTCCTTTATTGTTTCCCTCACCATGTCGATATTCCAACATATCACACCCATTGTTTCATCGTCATTAATGCGAAGTTGCAACTTATTCATAATTGCATTTTTCAAGATGGGGGAACTGATGTAGTCTGATTTTCATTAGTTTCTTTTTTTTATTTTTATTTGATTCTTTATGATCATAAATCCAAATGATGTGTCCTTTTCTTTTAGGGAAAGGTTGAGCCTTTATGAAGAGGCATGTCTCTTAGATGGTACCGCGGCATCATGTGTAATAAGGGAGTATGGACGAATGATATGAATTTTGGTTAACCTTTGAGCTTAATAAATTTCCTCTCCTAAGCATTAATTTTCCTCTTACCCCTCACCCCCATTTCAATCCCCATACCCTTTCTTTCCCCCCTCACATGGCTCGGTGTGCTCCTCTACCTTCCCCTCATCCCATTTGTTCCCTTCACGCCTCCAATCTTGCCTCCTTAAAATTTCGAGCTATATTATCCTTAGTTCGCGATGGAAATCCATTGATCTTTGTGGTCCATATTTGTGTCTCTTAGAGTGCTCCATCATCTAAAAACATGGGGACACCACCAAATCACCTCCCAACCAGTAGGGGGTATTCGCTTTGTTCCCATCAATGTTGTCATCTCTTCTGCTAAACCTCGACAAAGGACAAGGACCCATCTAGGCGAACATCCCCAATAAAAGAATGCTTAAAAGCTTGGTTGATCTTCATTGTCGTTGTCCATAGACAATCAAAATGTCCTCAAAACACCCCCACCAAGATCGCTTGAAGCTGTAGAGAAAACAATCACGGAGTAGGCCTCACTGTCGTGGAGTATCTCCTTTGCAAAGAACCAACTACTTTCTAATCCTCTGACAATGGCAGCTCCTACCACATCAGAAACAAGTAACTGGCCACGGAAGGAAATAGTGAGGTGTCCCTACCTACAAAAATGGAGACGTCGAGTCTTCTTGAAGTTGGATGCCAATACACCTCTGCGAGAGCCCACGGCTGGCATTGCCTGGGCACAACCGAAATCATCAACATGACCTAAGTTCTGGCCTTTCATCCCATTAACCCCCTTCCAATAACCAAAAACAAAATCAGCTATGCTTCCACAGCCATTGCCCCTCAACATCTCTTTTACCACCTATCAATGGGGCCTTCTTACCCAATGGGACTTGTTATGACAATTTATATTGCTTAGGCTATTTCAATAACACTTGAAGATATATGTATTGTAAGGGGGCCTGTAATCTTTTTGTCATGCACATCTGTTGCATGATTCATCTTCAATTTGAGGTGGTAATGGATGTAGATAAGATCATATTGCTAATTTATATGTAGAGAATTTCATCTTTTAGAGTATGTGAGATTAAATGTGCTCAAATTCCTCGTGTATGCTTATGTCGATACAATTTGCGACAATAATATAATTTAACAAGATCCATTCTGAGAAGACTAGTATTCCCTCGATTAAACATGGTCACTCTTGCATATGAATGTAAGGACTCGCTAAAACATTTTATCAGTAAATGGTAATATTGGCATTAAGTTAACATATGCATTGTGTATGCTAATATAGGATTAATACAGTGTATAACTCATTCATGCAAGTTGTTTGCATGTCTCTTCAAGTCACCAGCTTTTCCACCGCAATTTGAAGAGCTAATAAGGGTTTTAAGCGAATGTTGAGGCTATTTTTGTAGTAGCACTTTGAATTAAGATAATGGCAAGAAAATGCACAAACACAGTCACGAACTATCGTAAATCGACAACAACAACAAAGCCTTTTTCCCACAGTTAAGTAGGGTCAGCTACATGGATTCTATGCCTCCATTCAGATCTATCTTGGGTCAATCTCGGACTTATATCCAAAAAACTAAGATCCCTTCGTATAGTCTCATTCCAACACTTCTTGGGCCATCCTCGCCCTCCCTTAGCCGGCTCAACATCCCAAACTCGCATCTCCTAACTGGTGCATCAGCTGACCTTCTTTACAAATGATCAAACCATCTTAAGCGGAAGAAGAAAAATAATTCCATTGTTGGGATTTGAACCTGGATCTCCTATATGAAAGCAAGATATCCTAACCGAACCAGACGACAATGGGTTGTTTAACGACCTATCGTAAATGATAAAGCAGAAAAGAATGTAAAAGATGATATGAATTTATTCTAAGACTTTCCATGCAACTCAACTCACCAAAAGAGAGTCAATGAACTCATTGGATCGATTACCACTTTTCCTCCACGACAAATCTAACCTGCCCCTTTCATCTTAGGCTGACACTTTATGAGTATTTGATCGATTCTTCTTAGTAGGGGACTTCTCCCTTATGCCTATCTAAATTTCAAGTTCGTAAACTAACCCAGCAACCTTCTATTCCCTCCATTCTCTTTTCACCATATTTGACAACTGGAGTGAAAAGGCCTTTCAAAAGCATTTTTATGAGTTTGTATCAAAAGCTTCAATATGGTGTGGAAAATCATGGCTACAGAAGGGAAGGAAAGGCTTGGAAGATCGCAAACAGGACTCATGTTGACAATGTCGATCAAATTTATTCGAGTAAGGATGTGAGGACGGTCAAATCCAAAACATACGACACAATCTATCCAATACAATACGCTTTCAATGTCATTGTAGCACACTTCCCTTTTTTCGAAACAAGAGGGGGAAACACGCACAGATGCCCCACCCTAAGACTTGAACCATGGTCCTTTGTGTGGCATGCACATTGCACTACCAACAAACAATTAAAGTGGGTTCACACATCTTCTCTTTTGGGTTGTGCAATCTCACCTCTATCGGAGAAACCAAAAGGTCAATTAAGATTCCTTATACGGAAACTTCAGACAAGGAGGGATTAGATATTGTCATCACCTTCCCAAAAACCAATGTGTGATGCAGATGATGTTCTTTTGAGTCTGACTTTGTTTCCAATGCTAGCCTCTCACAATTGCTACCGCACATCTTCTGATCGTCTTAGGCGCACTTTTGCTTCCCGAGGTGCTTTCAAACCAAGGTTCGTCCCATCCCTGACTAAACATGTCCACAACTCAAAGTAATTTGAAAAGTCGTACAAGGAACCCTATAATATGTAAACAACTCTTAATAAATGGCCGAAACTCTCAACAATATCTTCAGCTTGGGAGCAAATATATGAATTAGATATTGGAAACGGATCGAAGCTCATCATTATGCATTTTCATCCTATCCCTATTGATCAAAACAATCTTCTTTTCATGTTTTAACTTCTGCTCCCACCTTCTCTTCTTTCTTGTGTGGCACTCTAAGTAAAATGCTTGTACACAAAATCAGACTTCTATTCAGACCTATCCCTCTATGGCACCCCGAATACTATATATTTTCATTAAAATCCATTAAACAGCATTACAAAGAAGGACAAATTTGGTAGAATCGATGGTTTTTTTTAGATGACCCGCGGATGGAGTCGAATCACTAAGAAAAGAGGGAACTTCTGTGACTTTTGTTTCCTTCTTCCTCCAGATGCCTCGTACTTCTATCTTAATCATCGAAGCTCAATAGTTGCTTCTACTATAAGAATGATAGGTAGGCGTGCAGAGACGAGGGACTCCCCTTTGAAATCCTACGGATAAGAATGCCACAAAAATCATTCATATGTCACAATCAGCAGAATGAAGTAGCCTTCCAATTAGAGTGGCGGTGCTAGAGAGGCTCGATCCAAGAAGTGAGTGATTCGGGAAGCTCATATTGACTTCTACAAACTTTAGGATCCGAATAAATGATAAAAATGACCTTTCTTATAAGCATGTCTTTCTTCAAAGAAGAAGAGACCCTTCGTGTCCAGCATTGCACCGTGCTCCATTACCATAAATAAGAGTTCTTGATAGAACTAGTAAAAACCCCAAGCATTTCTGACAAGTTAGGCAGAAGGCTCGTACTACCTGCAGAAGTTGCAACATCACGAGAGGAACCTAAATAGGCCCCATTTAATTCCAATTTGACATCGTTGATAGGCCCACGTCAATTTAGGGAAGCATTACCCTCAGAAGTTGCCACCAATAAATATAAAGAGATAAGAAGCTTACATATTCTAATTGTTATCTAATAGGCCATTCTTATCCCTTCAAATCCATGGCTTTTAAATGTTGCATGGATTATGTTGTGTATCACCCTCATGGTCAACTTTTTATCACCATCCACTATTTTCAAAGCAGACACAATTGGCTACATTGTCTTTATTATCTAAACAACATCATCCAAAAAATTCACGACGTTGCCCAGGGTTTTGTTCCATTTCTTTTTTCTCCAAACCAATATTGTGTTGTTGCATGCTTTGTGACGCTAAAAAATTGAATGAAAAAGCTTACGATTTCGGATTATACAGTATTAATCTCACACAACATTACAGACAAAACATTGGAATAAAATATAGATAAATATTATGATTAACTGTCCTTGATCAACCATATTCATAATGGCCTTCCTCTTCCCAAAATCTTTCAAGATCAGATCAATGCAATGTACAACACATAAGAATTGAAAATATCCCATGATTGTTGGAAGACATTGTTGACGTGGCGCCCTTGTCTACTTAAACTTGCCATTGTCGATCAACACGAATAACATTTCTGGCTCTTAACAATCTCATACGCATCTACATGCTAAGCGTCATTTTCCTGCCACAATATACAAGGAAGTCGATGATTTTCTTCATATAATTCGTCCAAAATCAAAATGAGTATCACCCCCTTCTCGAAGCCTTTTCCTTCAATTCATTAATGTATTCTCCAATATCCTCCTCCATGCATAGGTATTTGTGCACTATCTCGTAAAGAGTTGAAATTTTCACACCTTCCCTTGATATAACAACCTCGCCAATTGCATGTTGCAAAAAAAGTTCCCTTACTACGTTTACTAGAATTCCCTCTCCAGTAAACAATAGGTTGTTAGAGCCATTCAGACTCACTACTTGATATCATCAAACAACCCCATAACATCTTCTACCTTGGATTTTTTTCTCAAACATACTGAATAAATTCACTTTTTACCCATAAGGGCTTTATTCTTTTGTCCTTCTGCTTCTTCTTTAGTAATGTCTCAGTTGCACCACCACATCAACCGGCATTATCACTTCTAGCTCCAACATTAAATCATAGACATCCACCAACAGATCCAGGACCACCACGACTTGTGGATTCTCGCATTTCTTGTTAACTCCATATAGATTCTCGCATTGCCATACTCCATCTTATTTGTCTTTCTCTCAACTGCGATCAACATATCATACGAATAAAAGAATACACTCGGTAGTTTGGGACATTGTCACGAATGCAAAAAAAGAGGGAGGGCTTGGAGTTTGCAAGACGGAGCATATGAACATGCGCTCTTGGCGAAATGGACGCTTAGTCTGTGGGGTGAGTCCGAAGATCTGGTTTGTAGGGTGATTCATAGTATATACGGGATTCGTGGCTCACTGAAGACGGAGCCTATATGATGCAGAACGGATTTTGCGCGTCGACGAAAAAAATATTTGAACGGTGGAATTTTGGTGGAGAAAATGGAGGGGTTGAGAAGAAGAAATCTCGTCGAAAACGAGGGGCTTGGAGAGAGAGAAGCGTGAAGATCGCGTAGGGGAGAAGAGAGAGACGAGAGAGAATAATTCTCAAATTAATTATCAACTGAACTGTCTAACACCATAGCCTATCATCCCTTTATATAGGAGGGATGAGGTTACAAAAATAGACTCAAATTCAAATTTAAACTAATTACCCTAAATTGACTCTAATTAATTAACCAACTAATTTCTAAATTCAAATCGTTAACTAGTTAATCGAGATCACAGGCGATCTCGTTTATTTAATTAAAATTGCAACGACTCCAATAAACGTAAATAAAATTAACATATAAAATTTAAATAAATATGCGGCCTTATAGTTTGGTTCCACGCTGCATCAACTCTCCTCCGCTTTTTAAAAATTCGTCTCCCGACGAATTGTTGGATCTTCGAAGCTTGCCGATTTGATGTCAATTTTCTTGTTCGCCTCGTGGAAGAATAGATGTGGAGCAAACGGTGGAACCCAGATGGCGTTGCTGCAGTGGCCGGAATCGTCAACCTCATGTTGGAAGAACATGTGTGGCGCAAATGGTGGCATCTTCATGAACCTTGTCTTCTAATTGCGGTGATTGAAAAATTGATGAGGCATGAACAACATGGCTTTTGGAGGATCCATGGCAAAGCAATAGCACAATGAGAGGAGAGGAGGAGATGTGGCCAATGAATGAAGCCATCGGGTCTTTAAATAGGAGAGACCCATGGTCCTAATCCTAATAGGATAAGGAAATCTCCCAAACTTCCCTCTTTCAGCACTTCTTTTAAAATATTTCCGCTCCAGAGGGTTGAAGTGTAAATTTTCTACCTCTTCTCTTGAAATATCCCTCCTTAATTTACCATCAACTCCAACCTTTAAATAAAAAGATTTTTGTGGGGGTAAGTTGTTGCAAATTTCCTCAATCAAACAACCATCCCTGAACTTACGGGATGCACCCTTCAATTGAGTGTCGTGTTTCTTCCGTATTAGGGTTTGCTCTTTCCCGGGGTAACAGCGACGGCGGCGGATGGTTCGGTCCCAAGGCCGGCGCAACCAAGGGTGGTGGCCGGGGAAACGGCACTAGAATGGTGGCGAGGGGAGCAACATGTACCAACTGTGGGGCATGGGAAACATGGGTGGCGCAACCGAAGGTCGGGCGGGGGTGGGTAGCAACGACGGTGGCGATGGGGTAGGGTGGTGGAGGGTCCGCAGGGGGTGGGTTTGGGCAGGTGATGAGGGGGCGGTGGCGGAACAGGGGGGCGCAAGGTGAGGGGGAGGTGGCCCGCAGAGAGTGGTGGCGATGAGAGGAAGGGGGAGTAGTGCGGCTGGCACGCGGGAGGATGGCGCGAGGCTGCGATGAGGTGCGAAGGCGAGGGGAGGGGGGCCGCGAGATATGGAGGTGTTGCGGCGAGGATGGGAGGCGGGGCACGAGGATGAGCGCGCTGGGGGAGGTGCAGACGAACGGCGGGGTGCGGTGCGGTAAAGCGCAGGCGGGAGGGAGAATCGGGGTCGGCTTAGTCGCCGGAGGTATAGGAATGGCGAGGTAGGGCTGCAACGGGCTAGGGGCTTCGGGGATGGGTGTTGGGGTTGTGGTTGTCGAGGACGGCAGGGAAGGTACCTAGGATAGTTTGGGCAGTGCCGGGACGGCCTGAGGTGGCGATGGAATCGATTCCGGTGGCGGAATCAGATCTGAAGCATCCTGGACTGCAAGCATTTGGTTGCCGACGGCGAATTTTTCTTCGTCGACATCGGTTTCGGTGATTGGTGTCGTTGGGGCCTCCGATCTGGCGGCGCTCATAGCCTTGAAATTAGCTATCATTTCTTGACATTTGGGCTCGAATTCTTGACATTTGGACCGGAAATCACGCATTGCGTCCATCTTCTTGTTGTAAGCGTCGTTGGCTCGTCGTTTTTGTTCGGACGAACGATGGTCCCTCGATGCATGTCGGTGCGAACGTCTGGACGGATCGTCAGATCGTGATCGTGAGGACGATCTGTAGGCCATGCTCTGATACCAAATGATGCAGAACGGATTTTGCGCGTCGACGAAAAATAAAATATTTGAACGGTGGAATTTTGGTGGAGAAAATGGAGGGGTTGAGAAGAAGAAGAAAACTCGTCGGAAACGAGGGGCTTGGAGAGAGAGAGAAGCGCGAAGATCGCGTAGGGGAGAAGAGAGAGACGAGAGAGAATAATTCTCAAATTAATTATCAACTGAACTGTCTAATACCATAGCCTATCATCCCTTTATATAGGAGGGATGAGGTTACAAAAATAGACTCAAATTCAAATTTAAACTAATTACCCTAAATTGACTCTAACTAATTAACCAACTAATTTCGAAATTCAAATCGTTAACTAACTAATCGAGATCACAGGCGATCTCGTTTATTTAATTAAAATTGCGACGACTCCAATAAACGTAAATAAAATTAACATATAAAATTTAAATAAATATTAAAATTAACATATAAAATTTAAATAAATATACGGCCCTATATTTTGGCTCCACGTTGCATCACTATACGTCTTCCTTCATCTCTTTGGATGGGCATTTCAAAAATCTTGCTGGAGTTAGGGGACCATGTGCGGTCGATGGTGGGCAGTGGGCATGTTTTTTGCTTCTGGGAGGATAATTAGAGTGGTACAGGGTTGCTGATGGAGAGATATCCACGCCTTTTTGCCATTGCGGGTGACCCCAATTCCTTATTGCATCAAGCATGGTCGGCTAACATGTGGTGCCCATCCTTTACCTCAGCCTTTTCTGAACAAAGACTTTATGACTTCACGGCACTGTTGGGGGACCTGTCACAGGGGGATGGCATCGTTGGGTGCAGGGATCATTATGCTTGGAAAGAGGGTAGATTCTCAGTTAAAAAGGCTTATTCTCTTTGCTAGTGCACGGGTTGACATGTACGAGGATCTCAATTGGGACTGCAGACGTATTTGGGCTAGCAAAATTCCGATGCAGACCAAAGTTTTCCTCTGGTTAGTGAGGCGTGGTCGGTTGTTATCCAAAGATCGTAGAGACGGGCTGTTGCACACCTGGGAGACATTGTGTGATAGGTGCAGACTGGAACATGAAGATTTAAGCCACCTCTTCTTCAGCTGCAGGTCGACGGTATGGGAGGGGCGAACATCCAGTGGCTTCAGTATGCGGATGGCTCATCGTTTTGGACCTCCATCAGATCGATTTATGGTAGTTTCCAAGAGGACGCTTCCGTGGCCTTTACCCTCCTCTGGTCAAATTGGTGTGCTATGAATGAGACAGTATTTCGGGGACAATCATTTCATCCGAAGAATGTTTTGGATCACTTCAGGGCACTTAGAAATCTTTGGGATTGTATGTAATATCTAAGTCCCAGTTGTTGTATTTTTCTTTAACTTTTTGTTGTAGTTTTGATGCTATCCTGATATAATATTGTGGTGGGTCCCAACTTGGGACTGTGCCTTCTTTCCTCTCAAAAAAAAAAAGAAATCGTCATCAAAATCAAATAAGATATTGAATTCTCATTAGAAAATAAAAAGTGAATCATGTGTCTCTTCTGGTATCTCCTCTCGATCTTCCCCTCCAATTAAGCCCCCACTTTATCCTTAGCCTTCTTAGGACAAGTGGAGCATTTGGCCGCATTCTCATAACTAGTACAAGACTCACCATATTCATTTAAGAACCTCAAGGGCAGAGAATAACTCACGATTGCCCCAGCAGCTCATTGCTTTGAAATACATGGACCGACTTTCTCCACATCAACAAATTTTTTAAAAGTTACGCAGAGATTCCATGGTTTCTATTGTTTTGCCAAAAAGAAGCAGTATTTCGCCCCTACATTTCAGATACTATCATGGGGAAAAAAGAAGTTGGGGTATTTATGTTGGATAAGTAATGAAATGGAAATTTCAGCAAAATTTCGATAAATTAGACAGCATTTGAAGCAATAGTTCATAAGCGTCAAGGAAAAGTGAAGGCTTGTTGGGATAACAATAGCCATTGGGGGTTTTAATTAATTGGAAGTAACAAATGGCTCCCTGTCTATCGAGAGGAGTTGGGATATTTGAAGGGGTGTTAGAAGATTGAGGTTTAATCATTGAAATTAAGCAAGACTGTGGAGATTCCTTTGTTAAAGAATGAGACCAGATGCATGATATTGAATGTGATGAAGATAACTTGTGTTTTTCTGATACAGAGATAACTAATGATCAGAGAAGCTTGGAGGATTCCATCGATGTATCATGTGGTGGAATCTAATGATGGGTAGCAAGGAATCAAGTATATCGCATGGTTCAAAGATGAGGTGGCAGAATTCAAGAGGAGGATGGAAATACAGACGTTATTAAAGCACACTTGATTCAAAAGGAACTTGACTTGAAGTACTTTAGAAGTAGAAGTTGAACAACAAAAAGGGAGGTTTGCGACAGGAGGTTGTCCACCCTTTATGACATATTTGCGGTTTTTAGACACTTAGAGGACTGGGGCAAAAAGTCATTATGTGCTGGTCCTTATCTCGTTTCATACTTTCCTTTGCTTCAAGGCCAAGTTTAGTTGTAGTTTTCCTTCCTTCAATGCCATGTCGGCCATATCACAGTCTTACTTTTCCTTGGTAAAAGGCCATGAGCCCAACTAAGGCCATAGGCCCGACTAATTTCTTAGCTATCATGTACGTATCTTTAGAAATTAATTAAATGGTTACTGGAGCCCAACTATAACAGGCTTGTTAGCAAAAAATAAAATATGTGTCTGAAAATTCCAAGCTCTTGGCCAACGCTCAAACGTTACTGGGACACCGAACAACCCAGAAAATAGATCATTGTAAATATCTCGGTTATAATAATACCAGATGTTAAATGTCAGACCAGCAATTAAAAGGCTTTACAATATACCAGAACAAATAGATTTTTCCATAAATTATAAACAACATTTTCTTGTTTCCAGGTGCCAAAGTTTGATTTTCTATGCAAAAAGAAAAATATTAAAAATCAAGCTATGAATATACCAGAAACACGAGTATAATGGCTGCAAGTGCGCTTTCTGCATAGGTAGTTGCAGGCCATATCCCGTTCTCTTCCTTGAATAGTCTGCAATTCCGGATGTATGCATAATTGCTCACGAGAACCCAATAATGTCATTTTGGGCCTGCCAGATGTAATGAAAAGAATATTTGAAACTCGCTAATTTGTCATTACCCAACCACCACCAACTGATAAGGATCCCAAAGCTTCCCACTTGTAAGATATCCATGTGAAAACAATTTGATTAAAAAATACAAAGAAATGTAGAACCTGTAGTTGCTTAATTTCAGTTCTCGGATTACTTGTTTAAGCTGACTGTGAGTGCGTGATGTGTAAAAAATCGTGGGAAGATTTGAGCCTTCATTTTGACTTCCATAATCTGAATTTACTTCATTTGTTTTAGTTGAGAAATCGCCCCAAGACTTCCTCCAAGCCAATGTAGCACACAGAAGGCACAAGGTTTTCCCAGTTCCAGTAGGGCTTTCCAGCAGTGCATTACACCCCTGGGAAGGAAGAATACAATGTAAAGGCAGTTCAATCCTTTGCGCAGTATAACTTCTGCAAAAGTAAAACTAATGATGCTATGCAACCTTTTTTTAAAGACCAAGGATGATCGTCCAACACAAATTGTCAATTTGTTAATTATATTAGAATGGAACATACAATTACAATCCCGTTACAACGGAAGAAACAGAAAAGTCCCGACTGCGTTCCATTTTAATGGACTGTTGACGCCCCCAACGCATGATAATGTTACACACTGTTTACCACACTCTAGACATAGTACCTATGCCCATGAAAAACCTTTGCATTCTACTCTTTCCAAATGGTTCACGGAATCGCCGAAGGTTTGTGCCGGTCCTACATAAGCCTGAACGTTTGACCACCCATACTTGCTCTTAACTCCGAAGTTCTCCACAAAACTATGCGATGCAAAAAGGATTTAAGGAATATACAATATTTTAAAATATGAGAAGAAGAATGGGAAGCACAAGGAATGCGGTGTTTTTGGCGAAGAAAGTGCAAAGAGAAGGAGGTTGAAGAATAGAGATGTGGAGAAAACTACAAATTTATAACTTTAAATTTGTCATCTGAACAATGCCTATTAGCCCTTTTTTATACAGAGATGGGTAAGGTTACAAAAATGACGAATCCTTCTCCCACTTTAAGTAGGGTAGGCTACATGGATTCTTGCTCAAATCCATATTGAAAGATCCAACTATTTTTTACGATGGTCATCGCATACCTAATGCAACCCCCACAAGGAGGGATTTGAACACCGGTCTTTTAAGGGTAGGCACATTACACTACCACCTGACCATTGAAGTGGTACAATAAAAAAATATTAAAATCACCCCCAACAAACCCTAATCAGCCCATAAAATAATCAAGTTAAAACCCCTAAAACCCAACTCCTACCGTCCGAGGAGGAGAGAGAAACTCTGGCGATTCCAAGGGTGAAAAAGATGTGATTTTGAGACGTCAATCTTTCGAGATCATTTTACGATTTTTAGTTGAGGTTTTGGTCTACTCCTATGGGTTAGATATTTCCTACTAGCTTTTTCTTGATTTGGTGTGGTTTTTGAACGATCTGGGGAATGTTATTGGCCTTGAAGAAATTTTTCACGTGCAGCAGATATATTCAAGCTTCTCAGTTGGGCGGGCACACATGAGTCAGATGGGGGAGAATCTCCTTAATTAGAAGGGTCTCATAGGGGATCTCAAGGGATCTAAGCTGGAGTTCTGTGAGTATTACGTGTTCAGGAAACAACACAGAAAACAATTCAGTAATGCTATTCACAGGACTAAGGAGACGTTCGACTACATCTATGTTGATTGTTGGGACTCTTCACGGATCCATCTTTGAGAGGTGCCAGAAATTTTCTGTCTATTATTGATGATTACTTTAGGATGGTTTGGGTGTACATGATAAAGCACAAGAGCGAGGCATTTCAAACTTTCAGGCAATGAAAGATCTTTGTGGAGAACCAGATTTCTAAGAAGTAAAATGTCTCCGTACAGATAACGTGCTGGAGTTTTGTTCGTCGAAGTTTAATGAGTTCTGCAAGGTGAAGGGTGTTGTGAGACACCAACAGAATGAATGACCAGGATGATTTGGAAAAGAACAAGATGCATGCTCTCTAATGATGATCTTGATAGATCATTCTGGGCTGAAGTAGTGAATACAGTGTGTTACTTGGTGAATCAGAGTTCTACATCTGCTATCGATTGCAAACACCCATGGAGATATGGTCTGGTAATCATGTTGATTATTCCGTATTACATGTCTTTAATTGTCCTGCATATTATCATGTTAATAAAAGGAAGTTGGAACCAATAGGTAAAGAAATGGGTGTTTACATGATATGGCACATGAGCGAAGGGGTACAAAATCTGGTCCCCTTTTGAATAAAGAGTTATTGTTAGCAGGAATGTTAGATTTGATGAGAATTCATTACATTGGCTTAATTACCCACTACCGACACTAGCGGTTTTCTCATACAAAGTCAATCATTAACTTGTATCCAATTCGTGATGACATCAGTTGAGTCAATATGTAGACTTTCCACTGTATTCTACGGAATCCTACACCCTGGAATATGTTGCCCTTTAGGCCTTGAAAGACTAAAATGAACTCAACATATGGACTCTAGCAGTAGCTCCCGCTATACGCTTTAGCACTTAGCTCCATAATGTTATTCGAGTGCTAGTTTATTGTTTTTCTACCAATTGATTCTTGGTTCTTTTATTACAATTACTTGTTTTATTTTGTGAATATTGTACCGATTAATGTCTAATTATTATGTGTTCACCTCGAAGATCGATATCACATTTCTTGATGTACTTGTATGCTTCGAATGTGATAAAATCACACCTCATGTACACAGTATAAAAACTATGCATTGGCATTAAGGATGAATCCAATCTATAATAAAATCACTGCATTCATTACTTTCACAATATATTCACCGCTATTCTCGAGCGTTGAATCACATACCCAGGAGATGGTGTGCAACATCATTGGATGAGTTTCCACTATATTTTATCACATACCCGGATAATTAGCAACATTATTTTCTCCAACCTCTTCCTCTTCTTTCTCTTTTTATTCATGTTTTGATAGCTTCTGTATCTGCAACCTCTTCTTCTTCTTTCTTTTTATTCATGTTTTGATCAATTTTAGAGAATGAAGATAAAAAAAGATAAACATAATATCCCTCAAATTGGATTGCAAGGGCACTTCAAGGAGGTTGATTAGGAAGTGATTGAATGTGGCAATAGCAGTATGTGATATCAATATCCAACTTTGAATAACAACCATTGTGTTTTTTGTAGTGTACTATTATAGGATGGTAGGAGAACAATCAATCTAAATACTTATGATCAGCAATGTGGACAAAATCGATGGGGCTGAAATTTTCTATTAGCAAGAATTACTCATCAATTATAGGAAATTTAAATATCGACACAGATAAGACGAACCCTATATGTTGATCCAAGACAGAAAATTTGATATTCTTGAACGATGGAACACATACAGTATCCACAGGGAATAACTACTCTAATGGTTGGGTCAACACTGTGATTCTTCTCCTCCGATTACAACCAGCCCGTAGATGACGACTTCTTCTCAACAACAGATTAACTCAACCAAAGAAAAGGAAGGGGATGTTGGATGGGTTCTCTTCTCTCTCATGTAGAAAGCAATCATCTCTCTCTCTTACAAAGGAAATAAATCGTGAGATCATTTATTGCTCCACCCCAAAAATGGAAAGCTCGGTATCAATTGCATGGGTGAACGAGTCCCTCCACATAATTGTTGCATACACCCTCGACTCCCAAACATAGTCTCACATCTAAAACTCATGAAATGTTAGTGTGAATTATAAGTGGTGGAGATTACTACATGATAACTTGGGCTTAAGCATTTTGAGTAGTTGTTAACTGATCCAATTGGGCCCAAACTCAACAAGGTGTTAGGACTGGTCGGGGACCTAAGCTTGAAACATTACAAATTGTATCAGAGCTAGTTTCCCTCTGGTAGTGAAAAGGGCTACCTGAGAAGTAGAGCCACCACTACAAGAAATAGAAAGAAAAGCCTATCTGGAGCGTACAGCCGCCACTATCACAGAGAATTTAAGTGATAGACTATGACATAACGAGGATGTTGTGAATATAAGTAGATGAGATTGTAACACACAAACCCCCAAACATAGTCCCACACAAGGTTCGAAAAAACGAAAGGCAGAACGAGGCGTTTTCCCTGGAAGCGAGGCGAGGCGTAGCCTCGAGGCGGTCGAGGCGTAAGCCTCAGTTTGTATAGAAAAATAATTATAAAATATATAATAAATATATTTATTGGTGAAATAATATAATCTGACAAACATATAGTATGTAACAATGTAATATATGATGATATTACGAAGATAAGAGCATGAAAAAAGAATATGTCAATGCCATAAACCTTTCTACTGAATTTCTACCCAATCAGAAGGAAATCATTGGCTGTAACTATTGCTAAAATTTTTATCTAAAGAGGATTGGCTATAGTTGTCATTATAGATATCCAAGTTGTTGATATGAATCATATGATTTGAATACTAACTATATGTTCTACTGCACTCAAATGAAGAATGGTCTGATATCCTTCCTGTGCCACCATACCCTACCCAAATTTTTTTCTTATATTAGTATTCAAATTCGTATACAGTTTTTTATATGTTTAACGATGTAATAGTAAGAGTTCACTGAAATAATTTGGCATGTTAATGGTAAATATGAATGTGAAAGAGGTCAAAGAGGTCAAATTTAAGCATTCATCTTGCATAAATATATACTCAACAACAAGACCTTTATAAACAAATGAAAATATGAATAGGAATAATTTTTTCCTTTAAAAAAAATACTTGAAAAAGCCCTCACGCCTCACCTAGCGCATACTTGAAAAAGCTTCACGCCTCACCTAGCGCCTCGCCCCGCCTCAGCGCCTCGCCTCGCCTCGACCGCCTCAGGCATCTGAGGCGCACGCCTCAGCCAGGGGGTCTGAGGCGGTCGCCTCAGGGCGTTTTCTCAACACCTCGTTTCGCCTCGACTGCCTCAGCGCCTCGAGGCGCGTTTTTTTAAACCATGGTCCCACATATAAAACTCGCGAAGTATGGGTGTGGATTATAAGCGATGGGAATTACTACTTGACAACTTGAGCTTAAGCATTTTGAGTAGTTGTCAAACGACGAACTGAAAACCTAAGTTCGGGATGTTGCAATAAAAGTTCAGACCCAGTTATTTCTAGTGTTTAGATTCGTAAACGTCGGAGCTGGCAAATATTTGCAAAATGGATCCCTTGGATATAAAGAAAGTTGACTGTTGCTTCCTGCAGTGCAGTGTGTATTCACGAGATGATGAATAATCCGATGAACCCAAACCAAAGATCTCTTTACCACTCCATCCCTTACAATGATCCGTACCCAACACCTGGAATCACAGATCAACTGATCATACCTCATCTTTTCCAGAAAACCGACCTAAAAATCGTGCCTTTTCCACAGTACGCGCATCTAACACATCTTGGCATAGTTTCTAAGCATCGAATAAGGGAAGAATCGACGAGAACAGACCTCCTGGAGAGATTGGATGACCTTGTCCATGTAGACGATCTGGCAGTCGTACGCCTCGAAGGGGAAGTCCACGTCGATCCCCCTTATCTTGTAGATCGGCATTGCGAGAAGCCCGGCGGAGGTGCCTGTGAGGGAGACCAGGCAGAGGATGGGGGAGGAGTCTGAGCTGGGGCTAAAGCCCTAGAAATCGCGAGAGCTCTTTCGGAAGGGCCTTTGGGATTGTGTTGTCGCCGCGACGAGGAGAACGGACTTTCGCGCCAAGCAGGGGCATGTTCGGGATTTCGGGGCAACATGGTATTTCGTCGGCAGATGGACGGTTTGGATGTAACGGCCCGTTTGTTATGCTGCAATAGAGGTGAGAATGGAATCGTCAGTAAGGCATGAATAACGATTACAATGGAAATCGGATTCCTTCGTATATGGGATTTGCCATTCCTAGGTACCCCCTAGGAATTGAGAATCCATTCCTTACAAATGCTAACAATATATTCTTCTTTAGTATTTTTTAATTATTATATTCTTGTTATAAATATATGGTTAGCGATATGGTTATGCGTTTTTCTTTTTTAGATATTGTTTTGGATAGCGACATGAATATGATTTTTTGGATATGGATATATGGACAATGACATGATATGTATATATATGCAAAAAATCGGATAAGTTACAAATATATGCATATATGGATACTAACATAGATATGGGATTTTAATGTGGATGCAGATATAGATACGATTCAATTCTTTTCGATATGGATACAAATGTGGTTACACGATATTCCAGCAGATACGGATACATATATATAATATCTATTATATGGATAAGATATATCCGATGTGATTTATTTTGCGGATACGGATAGGAACATGGATGTACTTTTTTTTCCAGATATGGATATGGACAAGGATATATAATTTTTTCTAATATGGATATGGATGCAGTTTTTAATTTTTTCTAAGACATGCATATTGATTATATTCTAGTGGATACATATATGGACATGGATATGGATTATGATTTTTTTGCAGATACAAATATGGACATGGATGAGGATTTTTTGGCGGAAACGAATATGGACACGAAAATAGATATTTATTTTTTTGTAGCTATAGATATGGATACTGATACAGATACCATTTCTATTTTTTAGGATATGGATACGGGTTACATTTTAGTGGATATGTATACGGACACGGATATGTGTTTTTATTTTTTTGTAAATACAGATACCCATAATATTTTCATTTTTTAGGATACAAATACAGATACGATAATAGAATATTCTATAAGACACATCAATTGCATGGTAATTTCTATTTTAATTTGTCTATTGTTTCCTTATATGAAATATATCAATTATATGAAAAATAAATTGGAATATGCCGATTATTTTTTTCTATTTAACGAAATATATCAAAGAAATATTATTTTCGTTATATTCTTTTCCCTTTCCAAACATAAGAAAGGAACGTGTCTCATAAGAAATGTTTCAATTCCTAATATGCACCAAACAATGGAATGGAAAAACGCATTCCTTTCCATTCCATTGTCAATTCTATTCTTGTCTTGATTCCATTCCATTGCAATTCCTTTCCAACAAACCAAACAGGCCGTAAGGGAATGCGCGCGGGTGAATGTTATGAAAGGTATTTTTACACTCGTATAATCATGTATGCTTTCATTGGTACGCTCAGAATCCCGTATAATCGTGAATTACTTCAAGAACTTTAATTAGTTCCTCCATATTACAAACGGAGTCATGTCGCTAGTTGGCCACACTCATCTAACTTTCACTTATGTTAGTTTGAACATATATATACACACACAGAGAGAAAAGGAAATTTGTTCTATGATTTGGTTGTTACACGAAGCAATTTTCCCTAATTTTTTTATTTTTTTCAAAAATTACACCATGTATATTCATCTATGTATCTCTCTTATGTGTCATTCGAATTTCATCAGAAACAAAGATTCATATGCCCTCCATCTACAACATATAATTATAACGGTCTCAAATTTGTTGTAATCGACATGTTCTGGATGGAGGGCATAGGAGTCTCTGTTTCTGACAAAATTTGAATAACATATAGGATGGATATTGATGAACCTCAGTTTCATCATCTTTATTTCTCATAATTAACCCCCTTGCTTAAAAGTTTGTCAATAATTCCCTGTTAATGTCTAATAATTAACAGAGTCCTTAATAAATTAAAACCCACAAAAAAATGACAAAACAAAATTCGTGGTATTTTTAGACTCAAAAATACCCTCAAAATTATTTCGTGTCTTCGTTTGATCTCTTCTCTAGTTTTGGTCAACATGAAACTTGTAGATCTTGTCAAGATCTACAACTTTCATGTTTTGAGTTTTCTCAAATTCGACCAAATAAGCCCTCAAAAATCAAAAATACAATCTGACTAATCTGATTGGGCCACGTGGCCCAATCTGGGGGAGCCACGTGGCCCGGTCCTTATTGCAGCATCCGCCCTTGTTCCTGGCCGTTGGATGACCTTCAGATCCAACTGTTTCTCTTTCTCCACGTGTGCCTCAACCCTCAGCCATCCGATCGACAACTCCTTCTCATCTAAGCCGTCCACCAGCGCCGCATCCGCAGCTCGCCACGTGGCACAATCTCTACCCTTCATTCACGCCCCCGATCTTCCATCACAGCCGTTAGCCTCACCAGTCGTTCGATCACTCCCCACTTCTCATCACATCCGTAGGATCGCGCTTTATATCCCTCTCGACACGTGGCAACTCCATCCACCGCCGATCATATCACCTCGATCTAATCGGGTCCGTCACTTCGCGCCCCATTGTCAGCCGTTGGATCTCCAGATCCAACGGCCGACTGTCATCGTCAACCTCCAGACCTCCCTCTCTTCCCACGTTCACAACTTCGCACATGTCTCCGCCCTTCCCATTATTTTGACCACCTCCTTCCACCTCTCATCTCGCCAACCACCCCACGACTTGCCCCGATCATCCAGCTCCCTCGCGCACTACTCCACTAACCACGATTCCCTCCCAGTCGACCCAAAACTGCCCTCGAACCCACGTCGTCAACCATCACCTCCGCCACTTCTCTCTTCAAATACACCGGTCCCACGCTCCTTCGCCGGTGTCCACCTGTATGCGGGGCACGGCCCAGCCCTCCTCCTCCTCCCTGTGACAGGGGGAGGAGAGAGGATAGAGCGATGACGACCGGAGCTCCCGGTGAGACCCTCCGCCGATCACGGCGGAGCTGCGGTGCCTCCAGGCCCGCTTGAGCTGCGTCGACCAGCTGGCGACGTACAGCGAAGACCCGGGGCTCCATTGGAGCTCCAGCCCAAGCCACCCGCTCCGCTCCGGCCAGGTAAGTTACCCTTCCTCTTCCTCTGCGATTTTCTATTAATTTCCTTAATTTTCTAGGCCGCCTAGGTCATCCGCGACCTCCATTAAACCCCCTCTTAGCTTCACCATCACTCACCCTCTCACGCGCACGCTTCCGCTCACCCTCTCCTTCCTCCATACCTTAAATCCCCTCCGACCCATCTCCTCCGCCTTCGCGGCGGAGGAGCTTCGAGCTCTCCACTTGCTTCGCCCCCGACGAGCTCCCATTTCACCTCCACTACGCACGCCCCAACAGATAGCTCGCTTCGGCTATGGTTCTAACATTGCAGGTACATAGATGCTCACTGGTCGGAGCTATCACCGGAGACTATTTCTCGAGCGCCTCCTTTGGGGCCCAGGCGGAACCATTCTTATCTAAGGAGCTCAACGTCTTCGTCGTGTTTTAGAGACCATCTCCGACCATTCAGGAGCGACTGCATATCTCAGCCGAGCTCGGGAGGAGGTGGCGGAGTTGGAGCTCCTTCGCCGGAGCTCCAAACTTGCCGCCAGCCGCAGACAAGGGAGAAGAGCAGTTGCCGTTGGATGGTCCCACCCCAGCGACCATCCAACGGCCATGATGAAGCCTCATCACCGCCATCCGATCGCCTCAATCGGGTGGCCCGCATTCGGCCATGTGTCATCATCCGAGCTCCACCGAGCCTAACGCCCAAGCCTGCTATCCGGACCTACTGGCTCGGCTGCTCCGTTCCTCCACGAGCCTGCGCCAAGCCTCGGACCATCCGAGCCTTCGCCGAAGCTAGTCCGAACCTCCGTTGATTCCGAGCCGACTTCCGAGCCTCGAAGGCGCGTGCCTGGCGCGTGCCTTCTGGGCAATTTGCGGAGGAGCCCACAGACTTCTCCAGATTTGCAGAAAGGTCCAGTCCTCACATGCGAACCACGTGCATCAAGGGTTATTTGCACTTATACCCTTGCGGGTTTGTATAATTGCAAATATACCCCTGCGCGTGGGGTTCATTTACAGGGAAGGCCTCGAATTTATTTCTTTTGCATTTTAGTCCTTCTCAGGGACCTTTTTGTAGTTATCTTTTTATGTTTTCTTTCATTTATGCCCTTATCTTTGAACTTGCATATCTCGAGCTACATAGCTCCAATCGAGTTGATTTCAGTTTCATTTCGAAGCTCGTTTGACGTATTTTCTCATGGCATGCTTATTTTAAGTAATGGACACTTTAATGTTGACGTATTATTTTGATAGCTATGTGTCTCTTATTAGTTAATCCATGCCTTGTTCAATCTGAGTTTGTCATCTTAATTAAATCTGGAATTGACTTGTTGTCGACTTTTGCTCATCATTTCATATCTAGGGCATAATTGTGATTTTTTGCATGTGCATTCATTTGCATGATAAAAATTGATAAAAAAATGCATGTTTATTTTAATGCATTGTCTTGTCATGTTATGTCTTACTTTGTCTTGGCATATTTTGACATATAGGCTTTAATTCAACACTTAATTAAATAGACTTAAATCCGATAAATACGAGAGAGGCTCGTGTTCCTGAGTTAGACCTTGGTATCTTGCCAAGTAAAATAAAATCACGATCACCTCATTTCGATTCATTATGGCATATATCTAAATGAGGTGATCGCTTTGACGACCGAAATCGGCCCGACTGCTCCGACATTTCCAAGTACTAATTTAGCATTATTAAAGGGCTGATTTTGCGATTCGTCAGATATGTAGATAAATATATGTGGTGGAATTTTCGGAAAAAAATATGGAAAATTGCTTCGTGTAACAACCAACTTGATTGTTACATAGAACAACCTCCCCATCCTCATATATATATATAGGATTTTTATCCAATGCGCACAAGGCTCATTAGCGTTTCGGTGAGCACCATTTGTAGGCCACACACGTGTATTACCAATTGAGTGGTTACCTATTTCGAAGGATGTTGTTTTTGGAAGGAGATTAATATGCAAAGCGATTTAACAATAAGTGGTATTCCAATTATATCGCGTTCTAAAAAATAGGAAGATCGTTTTTGAAAGAAAACATTCGAATTGATGATTTCTTGCAGAAAATCGAGATCCAAATACTCAAGTCAGTAATATATATACAATGATCAAGTAAATGGTTGTTGTTAGATAAGTAATATCCAAAACAACATTCAGTAATTTACATTCATTTTATTATATGGTGTAGAATTCAGTAATATATACACAATGGTCAAGTAAGTGCTTGTTGTGAAGTCAGTAAAACCATAACAAATGGTCAGTAATTTCTATATGTATTATTACTTTGAATAGAATTTAGTAATTTAGAGACAATACTCACGTAAATGGTTGTTGCGAGATCAGTGATATCCAAACAACGGTCAGTAATTTACATTCATTTTATTACATGGCGTGTAATTTAGTAATATATACACAACGGACAAGTAAGTGCTTGTTGTGAAGTCAGTAATATCCAAACAACGGTCAGTAATTTACATTCATTTTATTACATGGTGCAGATTTCAATAATATATACATAATGAATAAGTAAGTGCTTGTTGTGAAGTCAGTAAAACCATAACAAATGGTCAGTAATTTACATATGTTTTATTACTTGTAAGTGTTTTATTCTCAAGTAATAGCTACTATGAGATCAATAATAACAAAGTAATGGTTAGTAAGTCATGGGCATTGCTCAAGTAAGAAAGTAACTATTTGTTAATGCAATGCACTTACATGGACAATGATATTTCTAACCATTTGTTATGTTATTACTGATCTCACAACACACATTTATTTGACCATTTTATACATATTACTAAATTCTGTACAATGTAACTATTTGGATGTAAATTATTGATCATTGTCTTGATATTACTGATCTCACAATAAGTATTTACTTGACCGAATTATATTTATTACTATCATAGCATTTGGATCCTCAATCATCCACGTGGAATCATTTATTTGAATCGTTTCTTTCCAAAACCGTCTTCCAATTTTTAAGGATGTTGTATAATAGGAAATATAGAATTTTTTAAATAAGGGGTAGCCTATAATTAGAAATATAGTTATTGTTAATACACGTGTATGGTCTAGAATGGGTGCTCATTGAAACGCTAATGGGCACATGGCTCATTGGATAAGCCATATATAGAGAGAGAGAGAGAGGGGGGGGGGGCTTATCTAGAGGGCCCTATGCCCATTAATGTCTTGGTGAGCACCAATTCTAAGCTATACACGTGTATTAACAATAACTATATTTCTAATTATAGGCTACCACGTATTTAACAATTACTATGTTTCCTATTATACAACGTCCTTAAAAAAGGAAGACAGTTTTGGAAATAAATGCTTGAAATAAATGATTTCGTGCAGATGATTATGATCCAAACGCTATGATAGTAATAAACGTATTTTGGTCAAGTAAATGATTATTGTGGGATCGGTAATATCAAGATAATGATCAGTAATTTACGTCTAAATTATTACCTTGTATAGAATTTAGCAATATGTATACAGTGGTCAAGTAAATGTGTGTTGTGAGATCAATAATAACATAACAAATGGTTAGTAATACCATTTGTGTATGTAATGCGCATTCGATTCATTTCTATAATATTTTTCCTTTTTCGTCAATGAAACGTTCCATTAATTTCACTAATTCATTTTCCTTATGTGCATGTGTTTAATAACTTCTTTTTTAAAGTACTATTTTCATATTAAACGTATAGAAGGAGAATATGTTACGGATTGTATGCTACTTTTTTACTTGAGCAATGTCCGTACCTTGTTGACCATTGCTTTGTTATTATTGCTCTCATAATAGTCACTTATTGAGAATCGTACACATATTACTGAACATGTGATGTATGGCATAGATATATATATATATATATATATATTACTAGACACAAAACAACAACTTACTTAAGAATTGTATATATGTTGCTTGACTAACGTCTCTAAATTATTGAATTATGTTCAAAATAATAATACATATGAAAATTGTTGACCATTTGTTATGCCTTTACTATATTCACAATAAGCACTTGCTTGACAAGTGTGTATATATATTAATGAATTCCGTATCATACAATAAAATGAATGTAAATTACTGACCGTTGTTTATTTATTATTGATCTCGTAACAACCATTACCTTTGTATATATATTACTAACCAGAGTATTTGGATCTTATTTTCTGCAGTAAATCGTCGATTTGAACATGTTCTGTCCAAAACATTCTTCCTTTTCAAGGACGCTATATATTTGGAATAATACTTTTGTTAAATCGTCTTGCATATAAATCTCCTTCCAAAAACGACATCCTTCGAAATATGTAACCACGCAATTGGTAATACGTGTATGACCTAGAATTGGTGCTCACCAAAATGCTAATGGGCATAGAGCTCATTGGATAAAAATCCTATATATAGGGGGAACTTCTAATAAGGTGGACCTTTCCTAGATGCATGAAAAGCCGTATCAATTCAGGCATTTTTCTATTTATTTTACAATTTCTAACTCTATAAATTTAATACTAAATATTAACATAATATGTATATCACGAAATATTTATGAAAACATTAGTATATTTGACAAAAATGATTATTACAATATGGATGATATATTTTACAAAACTATATGATCATCATTATTTTATAATGTGCAGTTTAAATTTAAAAAATTATTACACAATTTATAAATTTTGCAGTGACTTTCCGAAATTCAGGAAAGACCCACCTCGTTGGAAGGGCCCCACGCACACATATATATATTCAACATTGGAAATTCTTTGATTATGTCGAAAATATTAAAAAAAATAGATTGAGGGTGCCTCCGCTAGCTTCTTCTCCACGTCGAGGACAACTCACCTCGCCCTCCCCCCTTAACTCACACTTCCTCTTTGGAGCATTTGTTGGTGCTCAGTCATGGTTGAGAAGAAGATGTGTGCTTTTCGACTGATTGGGCTCTGGTTGATGGGTACACTCCTTCGTCCTTTGTTCAGTCAAAGCAAATCGAAGAATGGCCATCCTTCTCCTCAATTGAAGGGAGGTGCTTCTGTGGTATTCTACATAAATGATCGATGATACTTTGGTGTGCACGAAGGGAAGTGGTGATTCTTCATTCTTGTTGGGGATGCTCGACATGCATGAATGCTCATGGAGATTGATCTGCAAGTGGACTTCTTGGCTCGAGTATTTGGACTATGCTTCGCTTCATTATTACAAGTGATAGTGTGGTGGAGAATCTGAAGCACAAGGAGGTGTTGATGGTCCTATGATTGGGAACTAATTTCTCGAGCTAGAGGTCTCGGAGGGAATGTTAGCTAACAAAAGAGGGAACGCAAAGCTCCAGGAGCATGATAGGGTGGGAGCTTCAAGCTCCTCTCGTATGAACAGAGTGTGAGGGAAACATGGTGAGGTAGATGAAGAAGTGAGGGGGTTCAGGTGAGTGAGGGGGTTTAGTTGGTCGGAATGGGTTGGGTTTCGTATCAAAAGGAAAGAAGAAAATGGAATTTGAGAAAGATGAAGCGGTAGAATGAATAATTATAAAAAGAAAATTAAATGGATAGGAAGAAGAAGAGAAAATAAATATTGTACTTGGGATTGTGTGCGTCAGAAAAGATGACCTTGCTTGGAGGAGCAGGTCGGTCCTTGCCTCGGTCGATGCTCCGATCGGGTCACCGAGAAGTTGAAAGAAGTAATTGTGCATATTGTTGTAATGCATAATAACCTTGGATCACACCTTGTACAAAGCTTCATCATCATCGTTCTCAAGATCTCGTACGATTGATGTCACTATCGAGCTCATCGGTTGGTCTTGGATCATCGATATTGCAACGATGTTGTGAGGGAATCGGAGATCAAAGATAGCAAATCATGTAAGAGACAATGGCAAGATTTTTATAAATGTGATATGCTTTTAAGGGACAAAATTGTAAACTTTTTGATGTTCTTCGTCAAATTTAACGGGGAAAATGGATGGAAGTTAGCGTAAGGTTATGTCACATGAGAGTTAAGTGATGATTTGCCCCGCAGACACTGTCCGACGAGTGCAGATGGATCATACAGTACAATATATATTGCTGCAAAATAGTAAACTCAAACAACCGTAGTGGTATGTACCACTTTCAATCACAAGGCAAGTAATCAACCACAAGAGTACACGTATTAAACTTGAAAACCCTCACGGGTAAAAATCACGACCAGAGTCTCTTGACTCGGGATTTCAACCCGACCCACACAGGTCTTCCACTAAACATGAGTTTCTTGCACGGGCAACCCAACCATATTACATCCTAAGTTTATTGCATGTTCAGCTCAAATGTATACATTAATAAACCTACCAACCTCAATATCAAAAATAAATATGCAATAGAGAATATGAGGCAGAGATAAAAGGATCTTATTAAATGAGGAGCATGCTCGTAAGTCATTGAACGTAGATAACCAACAGTGCCATCGGAATGAAGAACACAAAAGAAAATAGTTATTTAATCTCTCTCAAAGTACATGGTGGAAGTAGAGAGAAGAGAACTTGTTGCTCTTGTTGGATATTGTAGAACGAGGTATGGAATCATATTAATAAGGATAGAGTATCCACAAATGTTGGCTTTGAAAAAGTAGTTGTGAGCAAATCGAGAATGAAGCGGCCTTCAAAAATCTTCCGGAAATGGAATATGATCTATCAGGATACAAATGATGATCGATCAGAATCAAGTGATTGATCATGTAGATTTAGATGATCGATCAAATATCAAAATTGATTAATCATAATATAGTCATTATAATTAAAAGATGATTTATCAAGAAACAAGGTTAATTAATCAAGTGTGATCGATTAGGTCGGAAAGGTTGATCGATCGGTTGGACTCTTTGACCTGAAGGTCAAAGTCAAAGGTTTGAAATGCAATATGTATAATTCTTGAGCTCTTTCACATTCCAAGTCAATTACAAGATGTAAGACTCAATAAAAAGGAAAAATCTCATCTTCTTATTAAGTTCGAGATCCTTCCTTGAGCTTGAGTTGAAGTTCATCAGCCTTGAACTCATCTGAGTTTCGTAGCTTCTTCTTCACTCAATCTTGAGCTCATGATCTTGAGCTCTTTCATGGTTTGGTGGCTTTCCTGTTCTTGATTTAACTACAAGCTCTACGTACAGGTTTTGTCTATCTACACAAGTTTTGTTATCATCAAAATATGCATGCTCATGCACTAACAATCTCATCGACTTATGCATTAACTCACATTAAGCATTACTCCAGGTTTTGGGTGTAATTCTCGATTATAAAGAGTTGTAAGCGTAACAACGAAAGTATACAGTATTATGGGTGCAAAAAATCATATGAAAAACACAAGGTCCTATGTTTTTTTTAGAAACACCCTCCAAAGGGGCCTCAATTCAATCTTCAAAGGAATACGCATAATTCTACTCCCTCCTACAAGAAAATGTTGGATTTCCTTTGTATTTCAAAACCTCTCTACCTCTTCAGTATGCATGAACGTGTGTGCGAGTTTAATTTAAAATATTGCTTTTCCAATATTTGTTTTAAGTCTACATAATTTTCAATTTACGCACAAGTACCTAACCCAACAATGAACTCGGAAATGAGAGACTCATTAAATTCATTTGAACAATCACCTTCCCTCTTTTTGTATCCAGGTTCATATAGTCGTTTTTGGCGTTAAACGATCTCCTCGGTAATGTTGGGTGCATCCAACGAGACTATATGAACTCGTCATCAGTTAATGTCTTGATGAGAGATGAACGGCTCTCTTTTGGCTCTTTGTTAACGAGCAATCCGTCTATATAAAGGACTGTAGTCGTAGACTTTAAAACACAACACACAACACATCAGAAGCATTATGTTCTCCACCCCCATCTGCTCTCCACCACTTGTGCGCTCATTGTGAATTCACGCAGGCGGATTTTGTGCTTTGTTGTTCTACGACGACGAGGGCCAAAGGACGTTGGACGTTGCTCTCTTGCTAGCACCGAGAGACATCATCCATCTGGGAGGTGATTGAATCTAGGAGTCCATCCGCCATCAAGCTCGTGCATAGGAGTGGTGGAATCTGTATTCACGATAATGTCTTTCGACGTGCCTCCATTTCTTAGGCTGGATCTAGGGCTGGCTATTGAGTCACGGCTCGATGGGATAGGCTCGGGCTCGGCTCGATAAGGGCTCGTGAGCTTGGCTCATTAAGCTATTGAGCCGAACCTGAGCCAGATTTTTGGGTTCAATAGCTTACTGAGCCGAGCCCGAGCCGAGCCCTGCTCAGCTCGATAACTCAATAACGAGCTCAATAAGGAATATATATGTGTGCGTGTGTGTTCTATTGTGAAACTACAATGATTTTTATTTTTATTTGTATTAGTTTTGCAACATTGGTAATGGTGGATTATGTGTTTATGTTGTTTATGTAACAACAATGTTGGGTGGACTATGTTGTAGACTTGGATTTTCTACCTTTTATATATGTTAATCTAGGTTATATTCAGATATTTAGTTTTTTTTCTTTTTTATTGACAAGCAGAGTGTTACAATATATATTATAATTTAACTTTTATATACAAACTGGATGGTGGCCTACTGGTAAGGTGGACGATCTTTAAAAAGGAGGCCTTGGGTTCGAGCTCAAGAAAGCACTTTTTCACCAAAAAAACTGTTATTTCCTTAACGAGCCTGAATAGGCTCGAGCCAAGACCAGGCTCGATAAGAGGCTCGGGCTCGATAAAGGGTTTGGCTCAAGACTTATCGAGCCCGAGCTGGCTCGATAACGGCTCGATCGAGCCCATCGAGCTCGAGCCCGAGCTGGCTCGATAAGGGCTCGATCGAGCCCGAGCCCAGCCCTGGCTCGGCTCGTTAGGCTCGATAGCCAACCCTAGCTGGATCTTTCAAACTAATACTCCTTTGTTACTATTTTGATCGCATTTGTTTGCCAATTTTAAAACACAATATCCTTGCAAACAATGCTCGAAAACTACAGTATTTTCCAACATTGTGAAGACAGATTCGCAAGTTTTCTATCTACTGTTTCGTTACTACTTTGTTAATTAAACTTTTGCAAAATGGATCCTAGAGCAATGATGACTTCGGAAGACATTTCTAGTCTTAGACCCGAAAAAATCGTACGATTACAATTCTGTAGATGGCAACAAAAATGAGGTTTTGGCTCACTTCTTTAGGATTAGTCTCTGCTATAACTCCTCTTGAGGAGCCCGAAACTCCTGTAACTCATGTAGATCATGTTAACTCTGCCCTATTCTCAATAAGCTCCACTTACAGTGATCCACTCTCTTCTCCTATCTCGTCTCATCCAAAAATACCTAAAGAGATAGATTACCTTTGTGACAGTAGGATCCTCTCTGGTTTATTCGACGAGCTTTATGACATATACCATATACACCCTACTGCCCTCAAACTTTGGAAAGCTTTATATGATAAGTTTGTTATGCAAGATGCATGATTAGAACGATATGCCTTTATCCAATGGCTTGACTATAAGATGGTGGAGAATAAGTCTGTCTCCGCACAAGTTCTTGAATGTCAAAATCCTGTCTCTAAGTCTATTGATAGTGTCTATAAGCTCGAGGAAAATGTACAAGTAGCCGCTCTAATCGAAAAACTCCCTTCTTCTTAGAAAGATTTCGCTAAATCTCTCCGTCATAAACAAGAGAAGATGAACATGTCTTCCCTCGTAAAGTCTCTTCAAACTGAACATCGTCACAGAGCAAAAGATTCTAAATATGACCCCCGTGTCAATCTAGCAGACCATGTCAACTCAAAAAAGAAACCCCATAAATTCCACCCCAAATCCAAACAACCTTTCAAGAAAGGCAAGCAACCTAATCAGAATATAACACTGATTCTAGGGGTCAACGCATCTGCTATGCGTGTGGCAAGTCCGATCACCTTGCAAACGTATGCAAGAACCATAAGGGACAAAAGAAGCAACCTCATAAGAATGCTGAAGTCAATATGATTTCTGTGGGGGCTGCACTTCTAAAATGTTAGAAATTAACTATGTTATTCTCAATATTAGTTGTGCCTCCCATGATACTTGGTGGCTGGATTCTGGAGTCGTATCTCACATCTGCTATGATAGCTCTTCTTTTCCACCTATCAGGCCGATAACAGTCGTGTCATCTCCTGGGGTGATGATGTCTCCGTAAAACACATCATAGGCTTTGGACGCGTGGATTTAAATCTCACATTAGGGAAAGTCTTGAAGCTACATGATGTCTTACATGTTCTTGAATTTAAGAATAACCTTATTAGTGAAGTCCTAGTTATGTCTTCTGGTTACTCCTTATTAAGTAAGGGAAATAAAGTTGTAATGTCTCGTTTTGGATATTTCATAGGTGTCGGCTATACTTGTAATGGTCTTATCAAGCTTAGTGTTGAATCTTGTAATGGTTCTTCACATATTAATGAGAATTGCATTAGAACTCTTTCTACTATCGTGTCATCTGATCTTTGGTATGCACACTTAGGACACATGAACAAAAATACAATGAAGCGTATGGTTCACTTGGACTTAATTCCCAAAACTAACATAACAAATAAAGAAAGATGTCAAATTTACATGCAAGCCAAAGTGTCTAAGAAACCCTTTAGATCAATAGAAGGAAACTTTGTGCTACTTGAACTAGTCCATATTGATGTGTGTGACCTAAACCATGTTCTCACTCGTGATAACATGCGCTACTTTGTGACTTTTATAGATGATTTTTCAAAGTATTACTATGTTTATTTGCTAAGATCTAAAGACGAGCAAATAGAAAAGTTTAAAGTCTACAAGATCCAAGTAGAAAACCAAACCGATAAGAACATAAAAAGGATTAGATCTGATAGAGGGAGTGGGTATACTTCAAATGAGTTAAACCAGTTGTGTGAGGAACATGGCCTTATACATGAAACCACTGCCCCTTATAACGCTCAGTCTAATGGTGTGGCTGAAAGGAAGAGCAGAACACTTATCGACATGGTCAGTGCCATGTTAGCTAAATCTGGCCTTAACCAATGATTTTTTTGAGGGGGGGGCTTTTAACCGCAAACTATGTACTTAACTGCATCCCTTTAAAACACATAGATAAAACTCCTTATGAACTTTGGTTCAACAGGAAACCGGTTCTAAAATACCTTAAAGTATGGGGATGCTTGGCCAAAGTTAAGATTCATGAAAATAAGAAGAGGAAGTCAGGTCCTAAGACCGTGGACTCTGTTTTCATATGATATGTAGAAAATAGTAATGCTAATAGATTTCTAGTCATAAAATCTGATATCCAAGAAATCCGGGTCAACTCAATACTAGAGATTATACCACGTAGATGCAGTATACTATGAAAGCATCTTTCCTCTCAAATCTTTTCTCCCCATACAAGTTGGTGAAGGAACTTCAAAATCTCATAACTTTGAATCCCCTCAAGATACACCACAAATTATTGAAGAAGCAAAACTATTAAACTAAGAAGTGGTTGAGCCTCCTAATGACCTAGGTCGAGGTAAAAGGACTTGAGTGGCTAAGAACTTTAGTCCCGACTTCTATACTCTCTTAGTAGAAGAAGATCCCAAGACCTATGATGAAGCTATAAAATCAACAGATCATAGTTTCTGGAAGGAAGCAATTGATAATGAAATAGAATCTATAATGAACAACCACACTTGGATTCTGACCGATTTTCCCTCAGAATACAAGACTATTGGATGTAAATGGGTTTTCAGAAAGAAGTTACGAGTAGATGGTTCCATATATAAGTTTAAGGCTATACTTGTAGCCAAAGTACACAAATAAAAAAAAGATGTTGATTACTTTGACACTTATGCTCCTCTAACAAAAAATACATCTACCCGTGTTCTTGTCGCCTTAGCTGCGATTCACAATCTTGAAATCCATGAAATGGATGTCAAGACCTCTTTCCTAAACGACGACCTTGAGGAAGAGATTTACATGGATCAACCTGAAGGGTTCGTAATCCCTAGACAAGAACACAAGGTTTGTATATTAGTAAAATCTTTATATGATTTGAAACAAGCACCTAAGCAGTGGAATGATAAATTTGATAAAATTGTTTTATCTGTTAGCTTCGCTGCTAATGAATCTGATAGATGCACTTATTCTAAGACCTCTGAGAATGGTATTGTAATCACATGCTTGTATGTTGATGACATCTTAATCTTTGGATCAAATTCAAGTATTATCACTGAGACTAAATCTTTCCTTGACCAAAATTTGATATGAAAGATTTAGGAATAATTGATGTTATACTTGGAATAAAATTGAGTAGATCTACTTCTGGCTACACTCTAAATCAGTTTCACTATGTAGAAAAGGTTTTGAATAGGTTTGATATGTACCATAGTGTGCATGTTAGTACTCCATATGATCCTTCACTACATCTTAAGGCACATACTGGTATCCTGTGGATCAGTCTAAATATGCTAAAGCCATAGGAAGCTTGATATATCTAGCCAATTGATAACATAGCATATGCTATCAGTTGGTTGAGTAGGTATACTAGTTGTCATAATGCTGACCATTGGAAGCCTTTAGTTAGAGTTTTTAGAAACCTTAAGGGTACCATGGAATACAGTCTTCAATACAGTGGTTTTCCAATTGTATCAGAAGGCTACACAGATGCAAATTGGATTGCATACTCTGATGAAACCAAGTCTACTAGTGGCTATGTGTTTCGTCTTGGTGGCGCGACAGTCTCTTGGAAATCCTCCAAACAAACTGTTAGAGCAAAATGCACAATGGAGGATGAATTTATAGCTTTGGATCTAGCTTGCTGTCAATCATAGTGGCTAAGAAATCTTTTAATAGATCTACCCATCATTTCAAAGCCTTTTCCTCCAATCTCTATTCATTGTGATAATAGATCTACTATAGATAAAGCTAAACAATCTAAGGATAACCCTGGAAAAAGTTTTATGAGATTGAGATATGAAGAGGCGAGACTTCATTACCCAAGGTGTAATATCCCTACAATTTGTGAAATATGTAGAGAATACTGCTGATCCTCTCACAAAGGGTCTAGCTAGAAAGCTCGTACTCAGATCGTCGAGGGGGATGGGTCTTTTACTCATTAGCTGAACACCATAGTGGTAACTAATCAATCCAAAAACGGAGATCCCATGAGGAATGGTTCAAAGGGACAACTAAGCTGTGTCAGTGTTCGAGGGAAGCACAAATTTAGGAGTTTTACTCCCGACTATCCCTATGACGCATAGTGCTTCGGTGTTATCTTGGTAGAGGAAGAGTTTTTCTCTGAATGGAGTCAAGCCATATATGGTAGGGTGTAGGACCAAACAGTACACCCTCGGAGATTCCTACTAAGTGAGTGTAACCTCAGGATGGGGTTCATGTGAGTTGGGTATTCTCGCTAGAGCACTCATGAAACATATTCTTGTGAAGGTCGTAAGGCGCACACCGATATGAACGTCCTCGTGCCCTCATCTATGTTTGCATGATTGATTGAAATCAAAATCAGAGAGTCTGGTTCAAGACATGGTTCGGATGTAGATGAATTATTGCTAGGCAAGGTTCAAAGTCGCAAGCTACCTATGCTGAAATACATAGTTCAGTCGTATTTTATTTTATGTTAATCCTTTTCTTTTTTTTTTCTTTATCATTCTTTATTTTGTTTCTTTTCTTATTCTTTAAAAGGTTTATGAAATATGTGGGAGAATTTTGTATTTCCTTTGTATTTCAAAATCTCTCTACCTATTTAGTACGCGTGAGCCTGCATGCGAGTTTAATTTAAAATGTTACTTTTTCAAGATTTGTTTTAAGTCTACGCAATTTTCAATTTGTGCACAAGTACCTAACCCAATAATGACCTCGGAACAAACACCTTTCCTTTTTGCTATCCAGGTTCATATAGCCATTTTTGGCATTAAACGGGTCTCCTCGGTAATGTTGGGTGCATCCAACAAGACCATAGGAACTCGTTATGACGTAATGTATTGATGGGAGATGAACAACCGTCTTTTGGCTCTTTGTTAATGGACGGTCTGTAATATAATGGATTGTAGTCTTGGCCTTTAAAACATAACACACAACACAACATAAGCATTCTGTTCTCCACCCCCATCTGCTCTCCATCACTTGTGCGCTCATTGTGAATTTGCATAGGCAGATTTTGTGCTTTGTTTTTCTACGATGATGAGGGCCAACGAACGTTCGACGCTGCTCTCTTGCTAGCACCAGGAGACAGCATCCAGCTGGGAGGTGATTGAATATGGGAGCCATGCAACCATCAAGCTCGTGCATAGGAGCGACGGAATATGTCTTCACGACAGCGTCTTTCGACGTGCCTCCATTTCCCAGGCTGGATCTTTCAAACTAATATTTATTTGTTGCTATTTTGATCGTATTTGCTTGCCAATCATAAACCACAATATCCATGCAAACGGTGCTAGAAAACTATAGTAGTTTCCAACAGAAAACACAACATTCCCAACATAGGGAGCACTATGAGGTGACCAGGGAAGAAAGAAAGAACAAATAAAAGAATAACAAAGAATAACAGAGAAGAGATAGACGTCATGTTCAATGTTAGTATATGAATGTTTCGTACTACACTATACCTTCAGTAATAAGTATCCGCACAATGAGTAAACATGGATGTGCATGATCCAGAGATAGCGATTTGACAGATTAACATAGACCATATTGTGATAGGTAAGCATTTTGAATCTCAAAAATTTGACATTCGCAACACTCTTTTGTAGATAACTCGCCTCCCCCATATGGCGTTGGTTTAAAGTGAAGCCAAGGCAGCATTGATCCATTCGAGAAGTAAGACCCTCCAAGGGAGACATCTTTCAAAGAGGATCCTCTGTTGTGGTGTTGTGACTGTTGTATCCGTGGAAATTGAGATCGAGCGGTTCACATGATTTTGCACGGTACGAACTCACAAAAAGTGCAAAATCGTGTGAACCGCTCGATTAAGATCGAGCGGTTCCCACGGCCATTGCAAACTTTGTTGCATTTTGGTTCACAACAGATGATCCGGGTCCGACGGCTTTAGGTCTAGACTAAACCGCCACTCGTAGAGTCGACTTCAAGTTGGCACAAGATCATCATCATCGACAACAACACGAATGGGTTTGATGCTGCTCCTGAATCATGTAGTAGTGTTGTCGTTGGTCCTACTTCATTTGGTTTATGAATATTGTTGTCGCTCCTAGTGTCGTGGGCACAGGGCTGCAACTACTCCTGGCATCAATATGCTTCATGTTGGTTTTTTTTACTGAATGTTATACCTAAAGAACTTCAGTTATCACATTCAGAAACTATCGAGGCTATAACATTCAAGTTGCATTCAAAACCATATCATCCGAGTCAATAATAATGCAACAAGACTGCCACAAACCAGATTATAGCATGCTAGTTGATGAGAACCCAATAGATAATGATGACATATTCATTTCTACTCAAATACATAATTGTCATACATCAACAATACAGAAGACAATCAAACTAAAATATCACGACATAAAACATCATTATACAAAGACTGTCATTCATTGCATGCCCGAATGAAAAAAATACATCAATGGCACCCCTTTCTATGTGTGTACTATAGTTTAACTGATCTTTCCATTGAAGTGAAATGCCCTAGGCGATTTTCTTTCGAAGCTAATGAGATGGATGTGCTAATCTATACATGCGATATGACATGCGTCCTCGTCATCTTTGCCACACGAATCTAACGATGGAAGGGAAGAATGATAGATGTTCATGTGTTTATTAACATCTTCCCATTCCTCATCATGGGTCGTACGAGGTGGATCCAACGGAACTTGTTTCATCCAAATCGGAGGTCGTTTCGAACTATTATGAATTTTGGAAACAAAAATATGTTGACGTCGGAGAAGTTATCATTAGCTTTTAATCACCATCAATAATATTATTAAATCTTGATAAATGATATTACTGATCATTAAGCTAATTGATCATGATTTATGAATGCTAATCATGGATTAGTAGATGTTAATCACAATTAAAAATAATCAATCATGATCATCATTAATTGTGATTAGTGCTAGTGAAGCGTCATTAACAAAGCCATGGGTTTTGTGATAAAATTGGGTGAAATTATTGGAAAAACTCGCAAGTTACAATGGTAGTGGAGGAAACCATGGTTTTGGACAAAACCATGGGTTCTAAATCATGATTTTCATGAGTTGGGAGCCTATAAGTACACCCCATCCCTTCGTTATCTATAACTTTATTTCCATCCGCCATCACACCTGAGGCCATGAGAGGTTGAGAGAAAGAAAGGGAGGCATGGACGAAGCGCTAGCGAAGCGCTGGAGGGAAGAAGAGGAGAAGGAGGACAGTGTGCTCCTTTCATCGACGACTCCAATGAGGAGGTAAACTTTCCAAGTTCCTTTCCTTTTCTACGTTAATATTAGCAAATAAGGGAAAATTTTAAGCACAACACTGCTTGTGTGCTGGTGGATGTGTTGTCGACAAACATGCTTCACTCACCCATGTCATAAGACATGTCAATTTTTCAATGTATGCTAATAGTGTTGCCATATGATGTAGAAATATAAGTAGCACCATACTTGGGTGTGGCCAACTAGGTCATCGGTGAATGTACACATCACCTACCCCATGATACGAGGTGTAATGGTTATACATCATTTTTCTTCTTTTTAGTTCCTAATTTCATGTATCATCTTGCCTTCCCTTCCAATATTGTCAAAAAAATAAAATATGGTATTTTTTATAGAAATATCATCGGGAAACCTCTTATGAAAATTTATCGAAAATATCATCTGATAAAAGGGAACCTCCGACGATGCTTCGAGAGAATCACGTTCTTTGTGTTCTTCGCGTTATACGTGTGTTCTTCGTATTCTTGATTTAAAAAATAGATTTCAATCATTTCAAGAGTTGTTAATCGTCCTACTTGAATACAAATTGAAATAGGTTGCGATATACCGAAGATATCTTGATAAGGTAACGAAATCCCACCTCTCTGTTGTCAAATTTTCGTATTAAATCAAAGAAATTTATTGATTTTATAATATGTGTTGCTAAGAATGCCAACATGTGGCTTTTGTGAATTTCAAGATGATTAATTGAAGATCTATACCCAAATATTTCATACAATTGAATCGGTGTGGTGATGCATACATATGAGTATTACGTTTCCAAAAATTATGGTAAGCCAGGTATTTCGAAGATATATATATATATATATTATAAAAATAAATATGAGTATTTGTGTGTATGTATACACACCCAACTTGGGATAGAGAAACAAGCTAAAGAATTATGCATAGAATTGTATCATGTGAAAGTATCGTGGCTTAAATTAGATCCAATGATATATTATGTTCTACACTAGGGATGACTTCAAGTAGATACTACATGTTGCGCATGCAACATGTAGGTTGTCAAAGGAAATCCATATGGCAGGACAAACCTAGCAGTACACGATTGTAATAATATGTCAGCACGTGTGATAAATTATTTGCACTACATGGTACTCGGCTGCCATTAGACGTATTGATTGGTGGGAGAAGTGGGCATGTCATGCGAAGGAAAAGTTGGTTTAATAGCAGCTAGGTCACGATAATATGTATTTTAAAGTCGTTGGTATAGACGATTAAATGTTATTAGCTTGTGGTATAAGCTACCGGGTCCTCGAGGATATGGTTTGAGGGTTTGAAAACCCCTGCATAACGAAATAAACGAAACTTATCATACTAGTATCAGAGGATTGATTGATGCAACATGCGTCGGCATATGATAATCATATCAACACAATATTTAATCTGGAGTGTCCACTAATTCGAAGTCTGTAATAGGTGAGGTGAATCATATGAACTAATCCCCGACATGGAATAAAAAGGAGTAGGATTTTATGTAATGAGAAGAAATAATTTTTTTTGTAGTAAGATTTGTTAAATTACCATATCTGTTTACTTTTCTTCTTCGTTACATAGTGATTGCTAATCTCTATCACGTGGTTTTTAAAAATCCAACAAGCAGTGGTGAGCCAAAACAAGGACTTCAACTAGCTAGTCAGCCAACCAACCGATAACAGTTGTTCTAGTAAGGTAACTAATAGTTCGTTTATGTTCTTCTCTTTTAGCTTGATGTACATATATAAGAATATGGTTGGACAATTGTTATTTAAATTTATTTTACAAATAAAAAATCGTGGAAAACTTTCTTTATAACACTCTTATTGTAGTATATTTCCTAATGCTATCTATTTATTATTGGATAAAGTTCCTGCTGAGTAACTAGATTTGCCAAGGGGAGAATCCTACAAGCTGGAATTGGGGTTGTGACATCCGCATTGCATCCCAAAACCTTCTTTGACTAACTTGGTAACCACAACCACCGTGAATCAAACCTTGTAAAATGGATACCTTAATACAAGGAGAAATCCAAGAGACATAAAGCTACAATCGAGTTGGTGATGATATTGATTAACTGCAGGGTTCAATCACCTATGAGCACTGTCAACCATGGAAATGACGAACTAGTCGTCAATTGGTTGACAAGGGCCACACAATCTCCACATACTACCTCTCTCACGTTCAGTGCAATGTATGACCCATACCTTCTTATATAGTTCAACCCACACAAAATTATAGTATCGTTTCATGTGAAACGACTTTATGGAGTACACTAAATTGATTTTGGAGTTTAGCTTGCCATTCTTCATTTCATCTGACCAACTAAAACCATTATCATAATTCATGCAATCATCCCCATTTCTAATATATCAATCACCTTCCCTCATGTTAAAGAATGAAATGTTAGAAATAATAAATGTTTTAGTATGCTTGTCTCCCTCACGATCCTCATTTTCCATCTCCGTGTCTATATTTAGAGGTAAAGGCTCATCATTGTCTTTAGCGACAATGGATCTATCTGTATTTCGGGGTTGTATGGTAACAAGCATAGTTATGATTCTAGTATATAACATTGGATGGCATGCTTCACCTGTTGTATTAAGAATTGTAATTAGATTTTAATTGGAAAATCTATGTGATTACAATTGAAGTTAATTTGGCTTCAATTGGGAAACCAAATGGCTTGGAGGGAAAGTTGGGAATTTCCAAATTTGAAACATGGAAAAGTTTGGATGGAAGTTTAGTACCATACCTTGGAGGTTCAAACTTTTGGTGGCTTATATATGAGCTCACATCCCAAGCTCTTGTAGCAATAGTAGAGAGGAGGAATGGAGGACCACACACGCGCGCGCGCTCCGCTCCGGCTTAGGCTCGGGAGAGTCAATTCGGATCTTGATACTTTTGCTGCGGGTTTCATTTGGTAAGTCGATTAAATTAGTCACACAATTAATTTGGTAAGTTGACTGACCGCGATTTCGGAATCCGAAATGACGTGCCCGTTGAGGGACGTTTTCGGAAATCGAAAGGCACTGTGCTGGGCACAAGACCATCTATATATCCCTTCCCGTCTTGGCTTTGTTCTGGTTCTTCCGTTCACAGACGAACCTGCTTCTCTTTCTCTTAGCCGCAGTTCTCTGAGGTACATTCGAGGACGATCTTGTCGGTGTGCGCAGATGAAGATCGTGTGTCGTCGTATCATGGGAGTGGACCGCCAGTACCCTATACACCGGTATTATGGGGACGATATCCTCTCTAAGGACAATCCATTTTCATGGATGCTTCGGTGATTTCTAATCTAATCTTTCTCTTATTTTGTTTGTCGCAATTTATTTATTGCTTTGCATTTCCTGGATCTTGTCCGGTTTTATGTTTCCGTTCATTTAATTGGTTCATGCCTGCATTCTGTAATCGGATAATGGATTGGAACTGTATGATATCAATGATGTTAATCAGTAATGCTTTTATTTCAATCCATTTGGACTGTGTAATTACTGTATATTATATGCATGGTTGATCCTGGTAACAACAATCTTAGAGAGGATATCCGGAACCATTTTAAAAATCATGTCGGAAAAGATGTTTAAATCGAGGGTAGATACGATGGGTATGCCTGAAAAATTCGATGGTCAGAATTTCAATCGTTAGCAACAACGCATGATGATCTGGTTAACCACCATAGGATTAATCTGTATGCTTGAAACTAACTATGTTACGGTGGAAACAGAAAACCTTACAACCAATAACCAGAAGGTGCAATCTGCGTGGAAAGAACGCGATCGTTTATGTCATGGTTGCATCCTGTTGGCTCTGTCCAACACATTGTTTGACGTGTATTGTTCGTCCACGCAGACTATGAATGGGCTATGGGAAGATTTAGATCGGAAGTATAACACCGAAGACATCAGTATTGAGAAATACTTCGTGGCCAAGTTCTTGAAATTTTCCATGGTCGAAGGGAAGTCTGTTTCTGAACAGGCACACGAGTTCTTACTCCTGCTACATGGTTTAGAAAATGTCGAAATGAAATTTCCAGAGAAGTTTCAAGTCATGTGAATCATAAAAAAAATCCTCAAGTCTTGGGAAGACTTCGGTGTGTCCCTGAAACACATGAAGGGGAAGATTTTCTATGGATGACTTGATGGTGGCAATTGACATGGAGGAGAAACATAGGAAACAAAAGCTTGTGCTTCCTGTCGATATTCAGGCTAAGGTCAATCTCATGACCTCAAAAGGTAAAGATAAGAAGGGAAATGGTGCTAATAACAATAAAATAAAATCAAAGGGCAAGATCCAGAAAAAGGTAAAGAATAAACTCTACTGGCACTGTAATTAGGTTGACCATTGGAAGGACTGCCCACCCTTAAAAGTTCAACCTAAGGCTGTAGATGGGAGTCTGCAAGTGAATATGACCACTATGGGACTCAGGGCTAGCGAGGGGTATGCCTCTATAAAACCTGAACTATACCATATCCATGATCCAAATGAGTGGCTCATGGATACGAGAGCTAATGTAAATATTTGTTCTGACAGAACTTTGTTTTCTTCTTATCAGACCTGCAGTGGTGTGACTGTAAAGATGGGGAACGATTCTGCAGCCATGATGCTAGGGTCGGGACAAGTCAACTTGAGATTCTCCTCTGAACGTGTCTGGACGTTGCATAGGGTGTTGCATGTTCCTGACATCAAGAAGAATATTTTATCTGGCTCTATCTTAGTTAGAAATGGTTTTGAATTAAACTTTAAATATAATAAAGTTGTCATTCTGAGACATAGCACTTTTTATGGAAAATGCTATTTGGCATATTTTGATTTGTTATCTAGAATTAGATGTGATTCAGTAATCATTAATGAAATAAATGTTTTAAATTCTGAATGTTCTAATTCTGTGTCTCTTGTTGTGAATAATTTAGAATCTTGTGATCTGTGGCATGGTAGATTGGGACATGTAAACCTAAATTCAATTAAAAGAATGATGAATTTAGAGTTGATCCCTAAACATACTATTGATAAAACTCGAAAATGTGAAATCTGTGTGCAAGCTAAGAAATGTAGGAAGTCTTTTCAGTCTGTCTCTAGAGATAGTGAGATCTTGGATCTAGTGCACACGGATATCTGTGAGTTTAATGGTGTGATGACCCGAGACAATAAGAAATACTTTATCACCTTTATAGATGATGGCAGTAGATACTGCTATGTATATCTAATGAAAACCAAGGATGAAGCCTTAGAGAAATTTCTTATATTTAAAAATGAGGCAGAGACACAAACAGGAAAAGTGCTTAAACACCTTAGGTCAGATAGAGGAGGTGAATATACCTCTAACTTATCTGATGAACAATGCAAATCGTTTGGCATAGTTCATGAAGTTATGGCCTCATATTCACCGCAATCAAATGGGATAGCAAAACGGAAAAATAGAACCTTAACTAACATAATCAATGCTCTCCTACGGAGTTCTGGACCTCCAAACTATATGTGGGGAGAAGCCTTGAATACGTATTGCCATATTCTGAATAGGGTTCCTCCAAGGCATATGGAAAAGTGTCCTTTTGAACTTTAGAGAAATAGGAATCCAAGCTTAAGATATCTCAAAGTGTGGGGCTGTCTCGCTAAGGTTTTAGTCCCAAAACACAATAGAAAGAAGCTTGCTCCTAAAACTGTTGATGCAGTCTTCTTAGGTTATTTGAAAAATAACTATGCATATAGGTTCTTGGTAATTCGGTCCGAGATACTAGGCATAGATGTCAACACCATTGTTGAACTCCGTGATGCTACCTTCTTTAAGGATGTCTTCCCGTTGAAGACTGGGATTCCTCAGAATCTGACCATTGAGGACACCTCTACATCAAGATCTATTCCAGATCAAGTGAAAAGGATAACGAATGTGAGGGTTGAGGGTCAACCTGAACCCATTGACCTTTCAGAAGAGATTGAGTCAAGGAGGAGTAAAAGACCTCGGATAGACAAGGATCTGGGTAGCGACTTTGTTGTCTACCAGATCGAGGGTGATCCACCATGTTACAAGGAAGCCATGACTTCATCTGAAGCAAAATAATCGAATGAAGCTAGATGGATTCTATTATGGCTAATGGAACTTGGGAGTTAGTTGATTTACCCAAAGGGTGCTCTACTATTGGGTGCAAGTGTGTGTTTAAGAGAAAGCTTAGACCTGACGGGTCAATTGAAAAGTACAAAGCCAGATTAGTTGCCAAGGGCTTTAGGCAAAAGGAAGGTATCGATTATTTTGATACCTATTCCCCTGTGACTAGGATGACCACAATCCGGATGCTTATAGCATTGGTATCTGTATATGATCTCTCTATCCACCAGATGGATGTGAAGACCGCCTTCTTGCATGGCGATCTTAAGGAAGAGATCTATATGGATCAATCTGATGGACTTGTGACCCCCTGAGAATGAGGGAAAGGTTTGCAAGCTTGTCAAATCCCTTTACGGATTGAAACAAGCACCAAAGAAATGACATGATAAATTTGACAAAACTATTTTGTTGTGTGACTTTAAGGTTCATGAATCCGATAAGTGTGTTTATTCCAAGGTGAAAGGTGATGAGTATATTGTCTTGTGCTTGTATGTTGATGACATATTGTTGTTCGAATCGTATATGAGGATTATTAATGAGACTAAGGCATTCTTAAGTAGCAAGTTCGAGATGAAGGATATGGGTGTGCTGATGTGATCTTGGGTCTCAAATTGACAAGGGCAATTGATGGGATTGTATTTCTCAATCTCACTATGTTGAGAAGGTACTTGAGAAATTTGGATATCAAGATTGCAAAGCTGTAAGCACTCCTTTTGATTCATCCAAAACGCTGTTTAACAATAAAAGTGGAGTACTTGTAGCTCAGCTAATGTATTCACAAGTGATAGGAAGTTTAATGTATCTTGCAAATTGCACGAGACCTGATATTTCATGCTCGATTACAAAGCTGAGTAGATACACTAGTTGTCCTGACCGTACTCAATGGAAGGCTCTGGATCGAGTACTGAAGTACTTGAAGGGAACTATTTCCCTTAGTTTACATTATGGTAGGTATCCATATGTACTAGAAGGATATAGTGATGCAAGCTGGATAGGGAAAATAGAGGAGTCTGGGAGTAATGGTGTTATTGGGTATGTATTTACCCTTGGAGGCGTATGCAAGAGTGTCTTATCCCTGGAAGCCTGAGTGTCATTTACGCTGCAAGTTTAGGAAGAGCGTAGGCTCTGAATGGGTTCGAGTCTTTGGGCAGGATGTTAGCAGTGCATCCTTGGAGAACGCCACATATGTGAGTGTTACTGTGGGACGCAGTTAAAGGAAGAAGGTCTTTCCCGAATACACTCATGAAACGGGATAATGGTGCATGGCCTTTAAGAGCACCAACCCTGAAGATTGTACCAAGAACAACACTTTGTTGTTTCTACCGTATACTTTAACGCCAAGGTATGAAGTTCAAGACGTAGTTCACTTCATTCCTGTTAAAGTGAAAGTAGTAAACGCATGTAGTGGTTCAAACCGGAAGGTACCTTTACTAAAAGCAAAGTGTGGCAACCGAAAGTTGTGTTTTAACTCTCTTTGAATCTTTTTTTTTTCAAATTGGTGAATTCGTGGGGGATTGTTGTATTAAAATTTGTAATTAGATTTTAATTAGAAAATCTATGTGATTACAATTGAAGTTAATTTGGTTTCAATTGGGAAACCAAATGGCTTGGAGAGAAAGTTGGGAATTCCCAAATTTGAAATATGGAAAAGTTTGGATGTAAGTTTAGTGCCATACCTTGGAGCTCTAAACTTTTGATGGGCTTATATATGAGCTCACATCCCAAGCTCTTGTAGCAATAGTAGAGAGGAGGAATGGATGACCACACAGGTGCACGCGCTCCGCTCCGTCTCCGTCTCGGGCTTGGGCTCGGGAGAGTCAATTCAGATCTCGATACTTTTATTGCGGGCTGGGCTTGCGACCGTCTATATATATCCCTTCCCCCACTTCGTGTTTCAATACACTCGCAAGAAACTCTCTCACACCGTCTTGGCTTTGTTCTGGTTCTTCCGTTCATGGATGAACCTGCTCCTCTTTCTTTCGGCTGCAGTTCTCTGAGGTACATTCGAGTATGATCTCGTCGATGTGCGCAGACGGAGATCGTGTGCCGTCGTATCATGAGAGCCGATCGTCAGTACCCTACGCACTGGTATTGTGGGGGCGATATCCTATCTGAGGACAGTCCATTTTCATGGACGCTTTGGTGATTTCTAATCTAATCTTTCTCTTATTTTGTTTGCCGCAATTCGTTTATTGCTTTGCCTTTTCTGGATCTCGCCCGATTTTATGTTTCCGTTCATTTAATTGGTTCCTGCCTGTATTCTGTAATCAGATAATGGATTAGAACTGCATGATATTAATGATGTTAATCTGTAATGCCTTTATTTCAATCCATTTGAATCTGTGTAATTACTGTATATTACATGCATGATTGATCCTGGTAACAACATCACCCATCATTTCAACGCATTCCATAACATCGCAGATATCATCATCGTACTATACATTAGATAAAATTCCAGTTCCAGAATCCCCCCACATTATATGAAACAAATGGATTTCAACCCCAACATATCAATGCGAAACACTATTGTGATAGCGCCAATCAAACCATAGTATGTAATTTGGCACTAGTCTTGATTGGTTTTATATGTCCTCACACGTAAGAAACATCCTTGTTGGACTTTGGAATCATTTTAACAAAATGACAAAAACATAAAACTTGTGATAGCCTCCTAAATGTTCATATACAACAACATACAAAACTAAATCAGTTGGTATTGAAAAAATACAAAGTATAGCACATCTCCTAATACAATAAAAAGATATTCACATTAATATAACACGACATTACCAACCAAGACCTTTAAACACATCCAGTAGACCCTAAAAACAAACCCCTCACATTCAAACCCAAATCTCCACCCATAAACAAAGGAGCCCAGCTTGAATCCAAACCCTAACGCTCAACTTGCGAGTTGAGGGAGGCACAAGTAGGCGGCTAAAGAAGGGGCCAGGGACGGAACCAGTATTTCCCATGGGGGGAGGGGGGGAGGCATGGTCCCACCTCAATTTTAAAAATGCTTAATATAATGATTTGAAAATTTTTTGATGCCCCCCCACAACATGACGTGTCACTTCATATTCCTATTCGGGAAAAGATAAATAGGTCGTCATAGGACCAACTCTTTGCCTGGGCAGAAGATCAACAACATTTTCTCTCAAGTCTCCAGTGAAGGTATTCCTTTGCTTTTTCAACTTATACTTTTTGTAGCATATAGTAGCATAGTTATGAGTACATAGTACTTGCTTTCCTATGGATTATATTTTTTTTTGGTCCACTCGGCTATGCTTATGTGTTGTGATGTGGTGGGGTAGTTGGAGATGCAAGTCCAATAACCATTATTTTATTGAGAATTTATCTTTGGTGTAAAAAATAAAAGTAAAAAAGAAGGGACATGAATCATAAGGATCTCATGGAGGATGAGGATTAAGACCATGATGATTTCCCTATGGCTATGGGTATAGCTGGATAGGGTGATGTTGAGGTTTTTTGTCGATACCTTTTGGTATAAAAAAGGAGTGTGCTAGTGGCTTAAGTGCAAATCATGACGGGTCTTGTCATGCATTGGTATACATCAAAGTATGGTTTAGATAATGAAATTGAATGGGATGTGTAATGGCGATGGGATGCTTGGATGCTTGTAACTTTACATTCACATCACCAATACCACATAATGCAAGGAAAGATAATAAGATGATGTGTATTGAATATATATATAAATAGGATTGATTATTTGATATCAAAAAAATTGAGTTTACAATTTTTATATGATAATATGCACATCTTCTAACTGAATATATCTTTATATATGTAATATTTACGTTTGAAAGAATGCCACCACAAAGAACTACTATAGATGCATTTTTTAGAAGCAAGATCCTATATTAGAGACTACATCTAAAAGGTGTTTTTTTCCTCCTCATAAATATTTAAAATTTCATGAAAGTGGACATCAATCAACTCGAACGTGATCCTGGTTTACGATCACAGATTTCGGAGTATCCTATTAATCAACTTGATGGAGTTCGACATGCTTATATAAGTTTTGATCCTTCACAACCTATTCTTCATGAGTATCCACTTTCTGGCTCAGAGAAACATCGACGTCGTTTTCAATAATCTTGGTACAAAATATTCCCATCCTGGTTATAATATTCCCCTACAAAGGATGCAGTCTTTTTTCTGCCTTGTTATGCAGTCTTTTTATGCCATGTTATCTTTTTAATAACAAAACAAGTACTCGTTTTGGATCAACAGTATTTACAATTGAAGGATATTCTAATTGAAAGAAGGTGAACAATGGAAAAAATGTGCTTTGTTGGCCCATATTGGTAGAGATCCAAATTCACCACATAATTGTTGTGAGCAATCTTGTCGAGACTTGATGATTCATTCTCAACATATTGATTTAGAATTTCATATTCATGACAATCAACAGATTGCAAATAACATATTGCGACTAAAGGCTACAATTGACTCTATCAAGTAGCTTGCTTTCCAAGCATGTCCATTTCGAGGTCACGATGAGCATATGGATTCGAAAAATCGGGGTAATTTTATTGGATTATCAAAATATTGGCTTCTTATAATGATGATGTTGCTATAATGGTTTTAGATAATGCGCCTGGCAATGCTAAATATACTTCATCGAATACTCAAAAAGAGATCTTAAATATTTTGTCAAATAGAGTATGAAATGCATTAAGGGAAGGAATCTATGATGAAAAGTATTGATGATTATTGACGAAGCTCGAGATGAATCCAAAAAGGAACAAATTGCAATTATTTTACGGTTTGTTGATAATAGTGGCTTTATTCGGGAGTGATTGTTTGATATTATTCATGTTCATGATACTTCTGTTTGTACCTTAAAGAAAGAAATATCATATCTTCTCGCACATTACAATCTCAATGTAAAAAATATTCGAGATCAAGGATATGTTGGTGCTAGTAATATGTGGAGAAATGGAATGGCCTTCAACCTTTATTTCGGAAAGAGTGTCCATTTGCATATTATGTCTATTTCTTAGCACATCGATTACAATTGTCATTGATTACTGCATGCAAAGAAGTGATCCTAATTTATCTTTTCTTTTCTAAATTATCTTCTATTTTAAATATTGTCGTTGCTTCCTCTAAGCGCAATGATGAATTGCATGCCACCCATGCTTCTCAATTGGAGTAACTACTTGCATCTAACGAAATTCAAACTGGTAGAGGGCTCAATCAAGTGTAAACTTTGCAAAGAACTGGTGATACAAGATGAGGTTCATATTTATTACCCATCACTAGTTTGATCAATACGTTTAGTCCTACTTGTGAGGTTCTAAAAAATATCATCAACGATGGATCCACATATGCTCAAAGAGGTGATGCCGTTGCAACTTTTAATGCGATGACATCATTCGAATTTGTTCTAATCCTGCATATTATGAAAGAAATTCTATCAATTACTCATGATCTTTGTCAAGCTTTACAACAGTTGTCTCAAGATATCGTAAATGTAATGAATTTGGTTCGCTTGACAAAAGAACTTATTTAAAAGCTTAGGGAACAAGGGTAAAGTTCTTTAATGGTACAAATGACTTCTTTTTGTCAAAAATACAATGTCATCATACCTGATATGAATTCAATATGTATTGCAGGAAGAGGTCGGGCTCGACATAAAGAAGATCATGTTACAATGGAGCATCACTACAGAGTTGATAATTTTATTATTGTAGTTGGCTCACAACTTTATGAGCTACATAATCGATTCGATACAAATGTTATGGAGCTTCTGATTCTTACTTCTGCATTGGATCCAAAAGATAATTATAAGGCCTTTGATATTGAAAAAATATATGCACTCATAGAAAGATTTTATCCTGAGGATTTTTCTGAGCAAGAGAAATTGCATATGAGATGAAGCAGAAATATTTCATCTCGATGTTGCTCAACATATTCAGTTACAAAACGCATCATCAATTTATGAGCTTTGCCACTTGCTAGTTGAGAGTGGATTGTCAAGAATGTATCCTCTGATTGACATATTGATTTGACTTATATTAGCTCTACATGTATCAACTGCAACTACAGAGCGGGCATTTTTTACCATGAAAATTGTGAAAACCAAACTTCGAACTAAAATGTATGGTGAATTTCTTGCTGATTGTACGATCATATATATTGAGAAGGAGATTGCGCAGACATTTAGCACCGATCTATTGATAAGCGATTCCGATGCTACGAAGGAACGGAGAGCTCCTCTTATGTGAACTTTTGATGTACTTTATGTCTTTTATGATTACTTTTCATTTCATTTTATTTTCATAGCTCCAAAATATATTTTTCAGAAGTGTGTATTTCTCAAAAAATCAAAATCATAGAATGCAAGTTGACTTTTTACTATTTTTTTAATCACGGGCCCTCCTTTGTTGAATTTCCTATATCACCCCTGGAAGGGACAATGTTTGGAGGGTGAGAAGATCGCTAGGAATAAGGGACCGGGGGCAGCAGAAGGCAACCGTGGAGCAATGTCCGGAGGAGGAGATGAATGTGCAGGGCTTCTGACAGGGATTTGGCCTTTATCTGATATCAAACCAAAGCCGCCAAGATGAATGTGTTAACCATGGCCAGTGTAAGCATACTGGACATATCACCATCAACAGGCCAATGCATCTGTTTTGCATGCTTTCCATATAATATATCATGATCGTAACATCCTACTAAAGACGTTAACATAGATACACCATACATCATGTCGTAATGTCCTTGCGGACCCAATGGATCTCATCCGTGTTTGTGTAAATACCAGTCTCCAGAAAAAAAACAAAATGGTGAGCATAGCTGTTCACCGATCAACAAAAAATGGCCGACAATTACTCCTATTTAAGTTAAAAAAAGAGTAGAGATTTCATCGAATATTTATCTCAGCTGCACCAGACACGTCTCTCATCTGCCAAAAGCACATCAATATTCCACCTCTATACACACCGCAAAGAAGGAATGTGCATTGCAGTTGGTAGGCATCTCAGCAGACTCTACCTCACAGTTGCTGCACTAGAAGATACGCCTTCCACAGTATGCAAGAGCGCATCAACCGGCTTTCCCATCTCGTCATCAGAGTCCTCGTATTCAGAATCAGTTACTGTATGCAAGGTGCAATCGGTATTGCGATTTTGTGTCAGCCTCTTCATCTCTGCATGCCCATTACTTGATGCACAAGAATGATGACCAGGGTAAGGTATATTTCTCGAGCTTCGCCGCAAACACGTGGTGTCTATTGTCTTAACTGCTTTTGTCTGTTCTGGGGCAGAATTATCATTTTCTTCCTCTGAACCATCTGTTGATAATAAGAATACCAGTGCATACATTAAACAATATAATATCGGATCCAAATCAATTAACAGAGAAACGAAACAGATTAAAATCATATTAATCAAATGTTTCCCAATCATTATCCGATTATTCAATGCAAACAGGAACCGATTAAAAGAACAGAAACATAAAAAACACGGGCATGATCCAGAAAGGGTAAAGCAATAAACGTATTGCGGCAAGCAAAATAAAACAGAGATCAGTTTAGAAGTCACCGAAGCGTCCATGTAATGGACTGTCCTTAGAGAAGATATCGCCCCCACAATACCGGTGCGTAGGGTACTGGCGATCCGCTCCCAGGATACGACGGTTCACGATCGTCGTCGGCGCACACCAACGGGATCGTCCTCGATTGTACCTCAGAGAACTGCAGCCGAGAGAGAAAGAAGAAGACGTTCGTCCGCGAGAGGAAGAACCAAAGAGAAACGGCGTGAGAGAGGTTTTTCTTGCGAGTGAAGAAAAACCGAGTCGAGTGAGGGATATAAATAGAGGGGCTCGCGTCCTAAAAACGCAACCTTTGGTTTCCAAAAATGCGTCCCGAAAACGCATCCTTTCGGATCCCAAAAAAACACGCCCATAATGGCGAGTTTAATCGACTTACCAAATGAAACCCACAGCAAAAGTATCGAGATCCGAGATCCGAATTGACTCTCCGGAGCCGGAGCCGGAGCCCGAGCCCGAGCCCGAGCCCGAGCCCGAGTGAAAAGCGAGATTGCGAGAGCCGCTAAATAGCGGTCTGACAAGTCAGACTCACTGTCGCTGCCGCGACTGCTCAAACTTCCTCGGTCTTCAACAATTAACCCACACAATCAATCAGAGAATGAATAGCAAGGATTAAAATTTATTATACCCTACTAAAAATGTACAATGGCAAGCAAGTAGGGGTCGAACACAAGAAGCAAATGTGTAAAGCACGGATAAAAATCCAACCCTAGGTCTAACAAGCTACTTAGCCAATCTAAAATTTTTGTGGGTTTTTGATTTTTATTGTTTTTATTTAATTTTTTTAATTTTATATTTTTGTATTTTGGTTTTTAATTTGATGATTTTTATATTTTATATTTTATATTTTTTTATTTCTTTTTCAATATTGGAGGATTAAGACAATATAATAGAAGGCAAGCTACGGTAATTATAAAAATGCACAAAAATAACCAAAAATTCAGAACTAAGATGTTTTTGGTATTTTTATAATTTTTTACTGTTTTTGTGATTTTTGGGGATTTTTCAAGGTGTTTTTGGTATTTTTAAATGCTGAAATAAGAGAAAACAGTAGTAAGAAGGCTGGCTGGGAATAAAATGTAATTTAAAAATAGCAACCAGTACTCAAAATATTTCACACTATTTTTCTAATAAAAAGGACAAAATAAGGGATAAACAGAAGCTGAGTTTGTATTTTTTGGATTTTTCTACTATTTTATATATTTTTTTTGAAGTTTTTGAGTGTTTTTAAATTTTTAGTGTTTTTCTTTTGAGATTTTTAATGATTTTTGGCTGGAAGTTAAAACAAACTAAAAGACACAAAATATATTTTTTTGGAATTTTTCTGGAGTGTTTTTATATTTTTTAGTGATTTTCTAATGCAAATAGTGCTGAAAATAGATGTTTTTGATTTTTAATAAATATAAAAATGCAATAATTATGAAAAATAAAAATATGACATAAATCTACAATGCAACAGGAAGCTTAATGCAATTTTTGTGGATTTTTTAGTGATTGATGGAGGCATGCAAAAATTAGCGATAGCAGCAAGAAACCACAAGCAGGCCAGGGGCATTAACGTAATTGCGCAAGAATCCAGGGGTCTATATGCAATAGTCCCAGAAACTTCATAACTAACATTAAGGATTCATGCTCTAAACAGAAATATTAAGAAACAAAGAGGACCCTCCTACAAAAACGCCAGAGGTCACGTGATGTACACGCGCCTGGCGGGGGCAAACCTGCAATAACGTGAAAGTTCGAGGGTCGGTTCGCAATATTACAAAAACTTTTATAACCGCAGGCAAGAGTTTATGAACGCAAAATAAATTAGCAGAAATGGCTGGGTTTGGTTAGCAAAATACCCAGCAGGGGCGATCGAACAGATGTGCGCGCGTCACTTAAGACACGTGGCGCAACGTGGGCTCGCGATACCCCTTCATCTTGACGGTGCAGATTAGATGCGGAGGCTCCGATCTGACGGCTTGCGCCTGGGCGCTGGCGTACGGTGGATGATGGGGCACTAATACACGTGTCACGCCCCTGGTGCCCGATACCTCTTCAATGCCTGCGGTCCAGATTAGATCTGGTGCCCCGATCGGTCGGCTGAAAGCTCACAAAATCCGACGACGCCTGTAGCCTCGTCAAGAACACGGGGAGATCAAGCGGTTCTGGCGCTTCGAGGATGAACGGCCGAAGAACACGGCCCCAGAATCTTTGTAGTGCCAAAATCTTGACGCTCAGAACGCGCAGGTCACATAGAATGGCCGTACCACCTTCCTGGAACAGTCCCCTGTCGAACAATCGCTTCAAAAAGGCGGAGAGACCGTCGGAGCGCCGCCGAACAGTTGGGGGAGGAGGACGGCCCAGGTGGTCTGTCCTCGAACAAAATCGACCCCCAGGTGGGGTCTTCGAGCTTCTGGGACCTGCAAAACCGATGGATGAAGAAGTTGGGGGCAAAATGCCCCAACTTCGCGGAGGGTTTCACACAAGGGACCGCTAGATGGAAAGGTGGAAATGGCCGGCGAACTCGCTGCCGGCCGCGGTGAATCGAGATGCGAGGAGGGTCGCTAATCAAAGATCTTGAAAGGGGAAAGATTCCTGTGGCTACCTAACACTAAAGTTTCAAAGAACAAGAAGAAAAGAGGTGTGGAAAGGGAAAGAAAGGCCTCACCAACGCGTGCGGGCAAGGTGCTCCGGCGACCGCTTCGGCAAGGGGATCTACCTCAATTCGACGCCACCTCGGTCCAAGGAGAAGCCTGCCGAACTCCTGCTGTCACCAGGAGTGTCTTCAAGGTCTTAGGTTAGGATTTTGGTGGTGGAAGAGGGACCAAAGTGAAATGGAGAGGTTTGGAGCTTATTTGAAAAGTTGGCCGAGAGGGCACCTTTGACGAGGCGTGGCTCGCGAAACCATGGTCAAAAGTCGCATCAAATCCTTGGGCGTGTAAGACCTTTGAACAAGGATCAAAAGTCGTGAAGACAATGACCCCAAAAAACGCAAGACTTGTTCTCAAAAAATCCGCAAAGATTGGCCAAAGTCATTCTGACATGTTGGCAGAGGGTGGTCAGACAGTTGACCAGTGGTCAACTGTCCAGGCCTCCTGGTTGGTCCACGTGGACCAACCAGGAAAAACCTCTAGAAAATTATTTAAAAAATAGTAAATAACCTTATTTTGTTTAGGTTATAAAATAAAAAGTGCTTATAAATTTATGTAGTATTTTATTATTATTTTTAATTATTTTTATGAAGTATATTTTTACAAGTTTGCATTTATACCCCTATAGGTATCTATATCTATATATTTAAGTATTTTATTTTTATTTAGGTATTTTTAATTTATTTTATTTTGGTTTTTATTTTCTAAAATTATAAAATACTTTTATATACACAAATATAATTTTATTTTAATTTTCTGATATATTTTATACACTTAATAAAATGAAAGTGTTGTTTGTATAGGTATAGCTACATGTATTATACCTATGTATTATAATATATACAAGTATTTTTATTTGTGTTTTATTTATGTTTTTATTCTGATTTTAATGCACATAATTATTACAAGTATTATTTACAACATTATAAAAATATAAAATAATAAATAAATAATAAATTGAATATTTTAATATGTACAAGTATACAATGTGGGTCCAAAAGCCAACTTTCAGACCGTAGCTCCGCCAAATGCGAAACCACCGCCATTGGATAGCTTATTTTCTTCTATATACGATTAAAGGTGAGTACGCTGCATTTGGAGTTGTCGTTTGTGAGATACGGGTCTGGGAAGTTGGGATTCTGGATTTTTATTCAGACCATAACTTTTTATCTGTTCATTATTTTTCTATGGAATCAATTTTGTATTTTTCTTTATAAAATTATCTACAACTTTCATGTACAAAGTTTCTTTATTTGATGTATAAAAAGTGGAACCAAAAATAGGTCCCAAAATGAATAGAGAATGAATAGAATGTATAGGTATTTACACTGTATTTTGGCCCTTATCTCCCCCTACTTTATTCCTTGTCGACCTATTCATCAAGATGCCTAGGTCTCGGGGTTTCGGGTCATAAAATATTTACAATATTTTATTCTTTTTCTTTTCTTTTCTTTATTCTATAATTTTGGCTTTAAAAACCGCATTTTATACAATATTTACACACATATGCATGAATGCTAAAATGCATGAATAAGGCCTATTTACACGCATTTACTAGGGTTTTTAAGGCCAAAATGATAGAATAAAGATGATGAAACGTGGATTCATCACCGAGCCGGAGCCGGAGCCGGAGACGGAGCGGAGCGGAGCGCGCGCGCGCGTGTGTGGTCCTCCATTCCTCATCTCTACTATTGCTACAAGAGCTTGGGGTGTGGACTCGTATATAAGTCCACCAAAAGTTTAGATCTCCAAGGTATGGTACTAAACTTCCACCCAAACTCAACCATGTTTCAAATTTGGGAATTCCCACTTTCCCTCCAATCATTTGGTTTCCCAATTGAAACCAAATTGAATGGCAATTGTAGTTACATAGACTTTCCAATTAAAGTCTAAATACAACTTTGAATACAACAATCCCACACGAATTCACCAATTCGAAAAAGAGACTCAAAAGGTATTCAAGAGACTTCTTTCGGCTGCCCACACTTTGCTTTCAGTAAAGGTACCTTCCGGTTTGAACCTCTACCTGAGTTTACTACTTTCACTTTAACAGGAACGAAGTGAACTACGTCTTGAACTTCAGACCTGGGTGTTAAAGTATACGGTAGAAACAACAACGCGTTGTTCTTGGTACAATCTTCAGGGTTGGTGCTCTTAAAGACCATGCACCCTTATCATGTTTCATGAGTGTGTTCAGGAAAGACCCTCTTCCTTTAACTGCGGCCCACAGTAACACTCACATAGGTGGCGTTCTCCAAGGATGCACTGCTAACATCCTGCCCAAAGGCTTGAACCCTTCAGAGCCTACGCTCTTCCTAAACTTGCAGCTTAAATGGCACTCAGGCTTCCAGGGATAAGACACTCATGCTTGCGCATTAAACTTAGAGTGCCAACCAGTTCTCCAAACAGCTTGTTATTACCACATTGAACCTACTTTGTGGGATCTCCACTCAGTTAGGTTGGGTTGCTACTGTAGAGGAACTCCCAATGGGTCTCAGTCCCATCCCAAGCCTAGACTTTAGGACTAAAGATCTATCAAGTCCCTTAGTCAACGGATCTGCCGTGTTGTCTTTGGATCCAACAAAATCCACTGCCAACACTCCTCGAGACACCAAATCCCTTAACGTCTTAAGTCTGATTTGTATGTGTATCCTTGTTTTCTGATTGAACTTCGAACTCTTGATCTTGGCAATTGTGGTCATATTATCACAATGTACCGAGATCGCAGGAACAGGCTGACCTACCATGGGAATTTCAGACAGAAGTTGCCTTAGCCATTCAGCCTCAATTCCAGTGGTGTCCAAAGCACACAGCTCGGCCTCAAAAGTAGATCGAGCTAGAATGGTCTGCTTCACAGACCTCCAGGAGACTGCACCGCCTCCAAGGGTAAATACATACCCTGTAACACCATTACTCCTAGACTCCTCTATTTTCCCTATCCAGCTTGCATCACTGTATCCTTCTAGTACAGATGGATGTCTACCGTAATGCAAACTAAGGGAAATAGTTCCCTTCAAGTACTTCAGTACTCGATCCAGAGCCTCCCAGTGAGTACGGTCGGGACAGCTAGTGTATCTACTCAGCTTTGCAACCAAGAATGAAATATCAGGTCTCGTGCAATTTGCAAGATACATTAAACTTCCTATTACTTGTGAATACCTTAGCTGGGCTACAGGTACTCCACTTTTATTCTTAAACAGCATTTTGGATGAATCAAAAGGAGTGCTTACAGCTTTGCAATCTTGATATCCAAATTTCTCAAGTACCTTCTCAACATAGTGAGATTGAGAAATTACAATCCCATCAACTGACCTTGTCAGTTTGAGACCCAAGATTACATCAGCAGCACCCATGTCCTTCATCTCAAACTTGCTACTCAAGAAAGCCTTAGTCTCATTAATAATCCTCATATGTGATCCAAACAACAATATGTCATCAACATATAGGCACAAGACAATACACTCATCACCTTTCACCTTGGAATAGACACACTTATCGGATTCATGAACCTTAAAGCCACATGACAAAATAGTCTTGTCAAACTTTTCATGCCACTGCTTTGGTGCTTGTTTCAATCCGTAAAGGGATTTGACAAGCTTGTAAACCTTTCCCTCATTCCCAGGAGTCACAAGCCCATCAGGTTGATCCATATAGATCTCTTCCTCAAGATCGCCATACAAGAAGGCAGTCTTCACATCCATCTGGTGGATAGAGAGATCATATACAGATGCCAATGCTATGAGCATCCGGATTGTGGTCATCCTAGTCACAGGGGAATATGTATCAAAATAATCGATACCTTCCTTTTGCCTAAAGCCCTTGGCAACTAATCTGGCTTTGTACTTTTCAATTGATCCGTCAGGTCTAAGCTTTCTCTTAAACACCCACTTGCACCCAATAGTAGAGCACCCTTTGGGTAAATCAACCAACTCCCAAGTCCCATTAGCCATAATGGAATCCATCTCAGATTTGATGGCTTCCTTCCATTGTTTTGCTTCAGACGAAGCCATGACTTCCTTGTAACTTGGTGGATCACCCTCGATCTGTTAGACAACAAAGTCGCTACCCAGATCCTTGGCTATCCGAGGTCTTTTACTCCTCCTTGGCTCAATCTCTTCAGAAAGATCATTGGGTTCAGGTTGAGTCTCAACCCCCACATTCGATATCCTTTCCACTTGATCTGGAATAGATCCTGATGTGGAGGCGTCCTCAATGGTCAGATTCTGAGGAATCCCTGTCTTCAATGGGAAGACATCCTCAATGAAGGTAGCATCACAGAGTTCAACAATAGTGTTGACATCTATGCCCGGTATCTCGGACCGAATTACCAAGAACCTATATGCATAGCTATTTTCTAGATAACCTAAGAAGACCGCATCAACAGTTTTAGGACCAAGTTTCTTTCTCTTGTGTTCTGGGACTAAAACCTTAGCGAGACAGCCCCACACTTTGAGATATCTTAAACTCGGTTTCCTATTTCTCCAAAGTTCAAAGGGACACTTTTCCATATGTCTTGGAGGCACCCTATTCAGAATGTGGCAAGCCGTATTCAAGGCTTCTCTCCACATATAGGTTGGAAGTCCAGAACTCTGTAGGAGAGCATTGATCATGTCAGTTAAGGTTTATTTTTCCGTTCTGCTATTCCATTTGATTGCGGTGAATAAGGGGCCGTAACTTCATGAACTATGCCAAATGATTTGCATTGTTCATCAAATAAGTTAGAGGTATATTCACCTCCTCTATCTAACCTAAGGCGTTTAAGCACTTTTCCTGTTTGTGTCTCAGCCTCATTCTTAAAAATAAGAAATTTCTCTAAGGCTTCATCCTTGGTTTTCATTAGATGTACATAGCAGTATCTACTACCATCATCTATAAAGGTGATAAAGTATTTCTTATTGTCTCGGGTCAACACACCATTAAACTCACAGATATCTGTGTGCACTAGATCCAAGATCTCACTATCTCTAGAGACAGACTGAAAAGACTTCCTAGGTGTCTTTGCTTGCACACATATCTCACATTTTTGAGTTTTGTCAATCGTGTGTTTAGGGATCAATTTTAAATTCATCATTCTTTTAATTGAATTTAGATTTATATGTCCCAATCTACCATGCCACAGATCACAAGATTCAAGATTATTCACAACATGAGACACAGAACTAGAACATTCAGCATTCAAAACATTCAATTCATTAATGTTTACTGAATCACATCTAATTCTAAATAACAAATCAAAGTCGGCCAACTAGCCTTTACCATAAAAGACACCATGTCTCAGAATAACAACTTTATTACATTTAAAGTTTAATTCAAAACCATTTCTAACTAAGATAGAGCCAGATAACACATTCTTCTTGATGTCAGGAACATGCAGCACCCTGTGCAACGTCCAGACACGTCCAGAGGAGAACCTCAAGTTGACTTGTCCCGACCCTAGCACCCTGGCTGCAGAATCGTTCCCCATCTTCACAGTCCCGCCGCTGCAGGTCTGATAAGAAGAAAATAACGTTCTGTCAGAACATATATTTACATTGGCTCCCGTATCCACGAGCCACTCATTTGGATCATGGATACTGTATAGTTCAGGTTTTACAGAGACATACCCCTCGCTAGCCCCGAGTCCCATAGTGATCATGTTCACTTGTGGACTCCCGTTTGTAGCCTTAGGTCGAGCCTTCAAGGACGGACAGTCCTTCTTCCAATGGCCAACCTGATTACAGTGCCAGTAGGGTTTATTCTTTGCCTTTTTCTGGATCTTGCCCTTTGGTTTCATTTTATTGTTATTGGGTCCCTTTCCCTTCTTATCCTTGCCCTTCGAGGTCATTAGATTGACCTTAGCCTGAATATCAACAGGAAGCACAGGTTTTTGTTTCTTGTGTTCCTCCTCTATGGCAATAGCCACCATCAAGTCATCCATAGAAATTTTCCCCTTTCTGTGTTTCAGGGTCATACCGAAGTCTTCCCACGACTTTGGGAATTTTTCTATGATGCACATGACCTGAAACTTCTCTGGAAGTTTCATTTCGGCATCCTCTAAACCATGGAGCAGGAGTAAAAACTCGTGTGCCTATTCAGAAACAGACTTCCCTTCGGCCATGGAAAATATCAAAAATTTGGCTACGGAGTAATTCTCAATACCGAGATCTTCGGTGCTATACTTCCGATCCAAGTCTTCCCATAGCCCCTTCGCAGTCTGCGTGGACGAACAATATACGCCAAACAAAGTGTTGGACAGAGCCAACAAGATGCAACCATGACATATACGGTCGCGTTCCTTCCACGCGGATTGCGCCTTATGGCTATCGGGTGAGGGGTTTTCCGCCTCCACCGTAGGACAGTCAGTTTCAAGCATCGAGATTAACCCTATGGTGGTTAACCAGATCTTCATGCGTTGTTGCCAACGCTTAAAATTCTGTCCACCGAATTTTTCAGGCATACCCGTCATATCTACCCTCGATTTAAACATTGTTTCCGACATTTTAGAATCGGTTCCAGTTATCTTCTCTAAGATTGTTGATAATAAGAATACCAGTGCATACATTAAACAATATAATATCGGATCCAAATGAATTAACAGAGAAACGAAACAGATTAAAATCATATTAATCAAATGTTTCCCAATCATTATCCGATTATTCAATGCAAACAGGAACCGATTAAAAGAACAGAAACATAAAAAACACGGGCATGATCCAGAAAGGGTAAAGCAATAAACGTATTGCGGCAAGCAAAATAAAACAGAGATCAGTTTAGAAGTCACCGAAGCGTCCATGTAATGGACTGTCCTTAGAGAAGATATCGCCCCCACAATACCGGTGCGTAGGGTACTGGCGATCCGCTCCCAGGATACGACGGTTCACGATCGTCGTCGGCGCACACCAACGGGATCGTCCTCGATTGTACCTCAGAGAACTGCAGCCGAGAGAGAAAGAAGAAGACGTTCGTCCGCGAGAGGAAGAACCAAAGAGAAACGGCGTGAGAGAGGTTTTTCTTGTGAGTGAAGAAAAACCGAGTCGAGTGAGGGATATAAATAGAGGGGCTCGCGTCCTAAAAACGCAACCTTTGGTTTCCAAAAATACGTCCCGAAAACGCATCCTTTCGGATCCCAAAAAAACGCGCCCATAATGGCGAGTTGAATTCCCATTTAAGTCGACTTACCAAATTAATCGTGTGATTAATTTAATCGACTTACCAAATGAAACCCACAGCAAAAGTATCCGGAGCCGGAGACGTAGCCGGAGACGGAGCGGAGCACGCGCGCGCGCGTGTGTGGTCCTCCATTCCTCATCTCTACTATTGCTACAAGAGCTTGGGGTGTGGACTCATATATAAGTCCACCAAAAGTTTAGATCTCCAAGGTATGGTACTAAACTTCCACCCAAACTCAACCATGTTTCAAATTTGGGAATTCCCACTTTCCCTCCAAACCATTTGGTTTCTCAATTGAAACCAAATTGAATGGCAATTGTAATTACATAGACTTTCCAATTAAAGTCTAAATACAACTTTGAATACAACACCATCATTATCAGAATCATCAGTGTGATCGTTTCCCTGTTTGTAATCCCCATCCTCCTCATTGTCACTGGTCATGTGTTTATCATCATTGCTGCCTTCTTGTAAAGTAGTATGCATCGTATTCGCTAACCCACTGTGCATATCAGCTGCCTTCCTCTTCCTGCACAAGAAATTTTACCAGAAAATTGAGTGGTTGTAATTGATGTCATACGTATAAAAAAACTAATTCATACACAATATTGCAAAATTATGGATAAATCTTCACATCCGTCCCTTCAAGGGGGAGAGAACTCACATTTTTACAGCCCTCCTCTCTTTGAAGGAAAGAATAGAGCAAAAAACCCAATAATATGTAGAAGTTTTTTTTAGGCTCAATAATATGTAGAAGTTGGACTTGAAAGTAACAAAAAGTGGAAAAAAATGATAACATATAGGTTTAAATTTAAACCTGAAATGTTAACAAGGCAAACAGGAACAATCTTAAGGTATTTCTGACCTTTCAATTTGAAGCGCTTCATCGATACTCCGGTCGTATTCATCTGCATAGACATTTACTGGCATCAATAACCAGACAACTACATAGAACATGTGATGGCATTGGCCAAAATAGCAATAGAGCAAACTATCCATTTGAGAGCAAAAAAGCAATGCATTGCAATTTTAATGGGGAGAAGATTAAAGTGTGTAGCGTCGGGGTGCGGCCTACTCCCCAGATGATCCGTTATATCTATGGGTTACTTCAGTCCTGGAAGCTAGAGCGGACTGTGTAGCGTCGCCTACGGTTTTCTGGAGAGGAATATGCTCAACTCTGCCTGACGTGGGGCGTTTTCTAAGCCCACGACTAGGGAACGGACGGGGTTTTCAGTTCTGGACCGATGATTGGTCTGGTCTTGGTAGGATGAGTGAGCGCTTTCCACGGCTTTATGCGTTGGCTTCCAACAGGGAGGCATCGGTGGCGGAGATATGGTCGGATGGCGTGTGGACACCGATATTTACTTCATCTCTGTTAGAACAACGGATTGAAGAGAACTGAGTATTTCAACCTTGTTGGGAAATATCGAGGGTCCTAGTGCGGAGAGGGATCATTGGCACTGGAGGGATGGAACATTCTCAGTCAGGAGGGCTTACAGGGGCCTTGTGGGGTAGCAACCGGTGGATGACACAGGGATGAGGAGTGACTGTTCGAGAGTATGGAAATGGAAGATCCTTCGAGGGTGAAGATTTTTGTTCTGGCTGCTCAAGAGGGAGCAGATTTTAACAGCGGGGCCAGGAGGGCGATAATTTTTCTTAATGCTGAGGCTGGGTGCATGCGATGCAGGTCAGAGTCGGAAGACATTAATCATTTGTTTTTTAGATGCCCCAGCTCTGTTGAGGTGTGGCAAAAGAGAGATTGTATGGGGTTAAACTGGGGAGACAAGTCGTCTTTTTGGAGCTCACTTGGAGGAGGGTGGTCGGGCTCTGAGGAAGGGAGAATTAAAGTTTGTGCAACTGTGTGGGCTTTATGGCTGGCTAGAAATGATGTAATTTTTAGGGAGGGAGGTTTTATGTAGACAATGTTTTGGGGCACACCACTGCCCTTTTTCAGTTGTGGCGGATGTAATCTTTTCGTTTTTATTTTGATTTTTATAATTTTTTGGCTAGATCTCTAAAGGAGATCTATCCCACCGTTCTCTCAAAAAAAAAGATTAAAGTGTACTTTGTAATAATGTAAGGTCAAAGGTGAGAGATGAACCCTGTAGAACTGCAGGTCTACAATTGTCAGAGCACTTGAAATTATCATTTTCAAAGAAAAAATATTAGTTTCCGCTTCAATTAAAAATTGATTTCCAAATGATTCAAACTTAAGAAAATTAAAGCTCTTGTTTGAATTGAAGATTGTGAAAAAATCATACCAAATTTTCTGTAGCACTGGCCTTAAAATCTCTTCACTCTCCCGGTTCTCTCTTATCCAATCGTCCATTCCAAGAGATGTTCATGGTTACAGGGTCAGCTGGAACTCTAATCCAATCTAAGACAGAGATTTCCCCCTGGTTCTCTCTTATCCAATCCCCCATTTCTAGAGATGTTCATGGTTACCAAGTCAGATGGAAACCTAACCCAATCTGAGATGGTTGACCCTAAACACATGTATATCCAAAAACACGATGATGACGCCTCCACATCAATGCTTCGACGATTACAAGCCCCCCATATGAATTAAACAGAGAAAATACTAACTTCATATGTAAATCATTGATATGATAATATTAATAAAAATATTAAAAAAAGTCTATATATAAAATTGATGAACCATAAGGACAAGTAGATTAGACAAGTAGATTAAGCAGTTACTAATGATGAACCATAAGGACAACTCTGATCTTAGTCGTCCAATTCAACCAATCAAGCAACTAACAAGAGCTTGATGCCGGATACAAAACATTTTCAATCCAGTTCATCCAGAAATTCCACTGTTATGATGCCGTCATCATCTTCACTCTCTTCATCATATGACAATTCCTCTAATTCATTCAAATTCGATAGTGAGGTTAAGCCACCAGCATGCATTTGGCTTCTTCTATGTTGTACCGAATCTTCTTTACTAGTGGCCTCAACCACTAAGTTCCATGTCACCCCAAATCCTTGAAACATGTCATCATCTCATTCATCTTCACCAATCCACTCTCTCACATAAGTTATGATTATTTGATGCAAACGGATCATTTTATTTTTAAAGATGATGATCCCTTAACTTGGAGTAGAATTTGACATATACCAAGTCATTCAATCTCTTGAATTCAAGGTTCTTCCTTTTCTTTGTTTGAATCTACAAATATGCACAAATATGTAATTAACAACATCATTAACATTGGATAACATATAACATGTGTTGCACTAATTATAGAGCCTCCAGCTCAGAAGTGCTCCAATTCCATTCGCAACCAAATGAAGATGCCAACATAATTTTCATTGCCATCTCCTTCAAATATGGCGTCTCAATGCCATGCAATCCCCACCGAACTGGCTATTTATAAGAATAAATTTAGCATCTTAATTATTAAGAGTAAAACATATAAGTTTAAGACTTCTTAATGAAAATTTATACCTAAATTACAATCACCATCATTAATTGATCTTTGCCAAACAACCAAAAGTTAGCCAAATGACCAATCTCCAACTTGATATAAAGGCAATGCTTTCAGAGTGATGATATATTGAACCTCTAAATCATGATAGAATGTGTCCGTACATTACAAGAACCCCCTCAAATGAGCTAAGTACACTACATTCTTGCATATAAATGTGTATTGGTATGTTATTTTTTTTAATAATTAGGATGATCACAATTCGTGAAAAAAATCATTTTTAACGATTTTCGATCAGACAGACCAATACGATATCGATATTTCCTACCTTGCCCTCCACGAAACTCTTGATTCTAAACCCGTCATGACTAGATAATCCCTTTTACAATATTACATTAATTACATTCTTTGCATTTATTTTTCTAATAGATAAATCTTATACCAAAGAAACATTGTCTCGCTAATCATTGTATGCATTTTTTGAATCAAATGACTCATCTCAATGTCATTCATTGTCTTACATGAATAAAACAGGTGTTCTAAGTGTGCTTAACTTATCTACTTTGATTCTAATTCCAATGTTTATTAATCACCAATCAACAGTAAAAACAATATGTTCGATATATGTGCGGTGTAAGGATCATAGATGTTAGATGATCTATATGTGTCATCTAAGTGTATATTTGTAGGTTATTTTATGTTATAAGAACTTGGATTAAATTCATTTCCAATCCCTATAGGTTAGGAATCGACATTAACATCGCTATGTTCGATACGACCGATATGTGCGATATATGGGGTATAAATGATCGACATGTGTGATATAAGTGCGTATTTGCAGGTTAATTGTTGTTTTAATATCTTGGATGATTTTAATTTCTTAAAACAACAAAAATGATTTTTTTAGCCATTTCCAACATTTCCACCGATATAATCGATATATCGACAATATATCCCGATATATCATTTTCCAAACGGACCGATACAATATCGATATTTCCTACCTTGGTCAAAGGTATGCCTTCATCCAATTTGAGCATTGTCGCTATAGTATAAATGAGAATTCAAATAATATACAACAAGATGAAGGGAAACTCATATCAATTGATGAGGCAACTTCACCATGCTTTGTCTTGAATCATTTGCATTCTCTCTATAGACTCAATTTGTGTTTTTATTCATCACATATTGCAATGTGAAATATGTATTAGCAAATCTTATTTGCCACAATCTCATTATTTCAACCTTTTTGTGTAAATTGAAGTATCAAGTTCAAAGCATTTTTTTATTGTAAATGAAGATAGTCAATATTCTTGCCTTTGTGATGGTATTTTTCACCTGTGTATCTTTCTCAATCTGTTCTAGTATAAGATCAATGCAACAAACTGTAGATGAACACCAAAAGATCGGCAAGTACTTGCCTACTTGGTCCTCAATATTCCTCATGATGCCATATTGGCGGATATATTATCTGTCAGAAGTCGGACCACATTATCAGGCCCAACTTCCACGTTGAACTTATCGACTAAGGAAGTGATGTACTTGGCAATATAAACAATATGTAAATGAGTCAATATAATTCAAGAAACTTTTTAAAAGCTGTCAGTTGACACAAATATTCATGATGCTCCTTCCTCTCCTATCGGTACATAAATATTTCATAATGGAGCATCTGACATTCTTCCAACAATCATGATGGTAAGGAAATTTCAGTACATAAGCATAATCAGAGATAAAGAATAAAAAACAATAAAGAACACCTGAATTTTACACGGAAGCCTACTCAATAAGGAGCGGGATGAAACCACAGGAGAATGCCTTAGAGAGTTGGCGTGTCTATTATGTTTCTCAATAAATACAGAAGGTGTGGGGCTTCTGGGCTTATTATATAGCCACACTTATATGCTTTGTTCATGAAAGCGTCCGTGTGCCTAAGCGGCCTCCTCAGAGCATCGATTACCTGAAGCTCCGCTTTATGCGCCATTTGCGCATATATGGTCTGCATATGCAGGTTGTGCGGGCGCATATGCGCTCTGTGCGCTCGCTTAAGGTCCAGTTGGGTAATCGAATCCGGATCTTAAGATCCAGATCTTGTATTATTTTGATTCTATATATTAAATCAGATCATTTAATACTATCTTTAATGATTTGATATTTAGTTGTACTATTTTGAGCTCTACATTAAAATCATTTTTCTTATATCTTCTGTTGGACCACATTTATTTATAAATTCAGTTTAGTTGTAGTCACTTTTGTAGATATTTATTTATTTTTAAATAAAAATTAGAAAACCACGTAGAACCGCATATATCCCGCATATGCCCCTGCATACCATTTAATCGCTATTCAGTGACCTGTTCGAACGCATACGTATACCGCTTTCCTGAACCTTGCTTATATGTGCATAGTACATCACATGTTTATGTCATTACCTACATGGGCTTCCCCGTCATTACAACCACATTTAACAACAATCAAGTCACCGCCGTCATCGCCTCCTGCAGTGCCATCTCCATCACCGGTCCTAACAAACCTTGCAGCCCCCCGTCTAGCCCCCTGACACCACCCTATTGGACCCATTGTCACCCCCTCTCGTTAGCGCAACCACACCACCACCGCAGCTTGCACCACCACCTCCACCAGCCTCCCTCTGACCTTGCCTCCCATTTGGATGCCCCCAGCTCCAACATTGTCACAACCCACTCCCATCATCCTAAGACCTTTGCACGTGCTATCAACAATGCAGTAGCCCCCATCCATTACGCAAGGCACAACCGTGCTGCCATCGAAGCCACCAGCAACTCATCGACGTGTTAAACCCCACCGATCGTGCCATCTTCTGCATGAATCTCACTGTCATCGTTCTCGGAGGTACCATCGATGTCCATATAGGAGGACAAAAACCCTAACGAGGTTAGGAAGCCCGATTCCAAGACTTCCCATCTAACCTCAATGGGAATCATACTCCCCAAGAAAGAAATAAAGTTGACGTGTGATATTTTCAAAGATCATCCCCACTCAAAAGTTATTTGCCAAATGGTGAAAGTGGGTAAGTACCTAAGGAGAAGAATCTACTTACACGAGGGGGTAGAAAAATTGTAGGGACACCCTCCGATTGAGAAGAACTACAAATGTAATGCTAAATTGGAGGGAAGACACGAAATTGGAGCAATTGTTCCACGAATTCGACAAAGCTTCTTCGATCCCGCAATAAAAAACAACGCCACTCACCAAGAGATGAGTTTTTCGAAGCGACAAAGAGTTGATGCAACGTGGGACATCAAATTAGGGCAAATATAACATTTATCTGTTCGATTTTGTTCAATTAGATTTTCTGTTTGTTTAATTCGAGTTTAATTAAATTACTATTAAGGTAATTACGTACGTTGAATTTTTTTATTTCAATTTAAATAAGGAGATTGTGTGTGATCTCCAATTAACTAATTAGTCAAATTAAATTAAATAGTTAGTTGGTTAGAGTTTTTTAGAGTCAATTAAGATAAGTTAAGATTTGAATTTTATTACGTTTCTATTTCTTAATCCCACTCCTCTTCAATAAAGGAGATGGTAGTCTTTTGTTTGGAAACGTGTTCAAGTTGAATCAAATTTGGAGTTTTTCCATTTACCTCTATCCCTCTCTCTTCTCCCTCCACACGATCTCCGTGATTCTTTCCCGAATCTCGTGCAACCGACGTGCTTCTCTTCTCCACCCTCCAGTTTCTTCTTCGACCAAATATTTTCCACCGTCAAAAAAAATTCCCACCATTGAAATTTTTGGTTTGCAGCATTAACCCCTCTTCCATGAGCCAAGCACACTCGAATCTAACATGAAGGAGGTTCAAGTGATTTCCCTCCACTCCCGTGGAAAAGGGATGTAATAAGAGTGTGAATGAGGCAATGATCTCGCCAAATCCAGCTGAAAGTCTCGCAAAAGTTCCACAAATACCAGAAAGTAATCCTTGCAAGATCACAAGGTTGAATATCTCTGATTGTATCAGCAATTGAAGGCATCCATAATCTCAAGTGGCAAACAGACAACGAAGAGCATCCCAGTGTTCACTGCACAATTTAACATCAATTAAACCATATGTGTTAGTAAGAAGCAGCAACATTCCATTTGATTTTCTTCTGAGTGACAATATCATTGAGTATTATCGATCAAACACCTCATCTTACAGAATGAGAATATCGTCACTCCAACCCACCGAGTCCCCCAACTTGACATCATGGAGTTTATCAGACAATTAGCATCAATTAAACCATACGTGTTAGTAAAAACCAGCAACATGCCATCTAATTTTCTTCCGAGAGACAATATCATTAAGAATTATCAGTCAAACACCTCATCTGGTAGAATGTAAATATTGCCATTCCAACCCACCGAGTCTCCCAACACTGCTTATAGAAATCACAACTGTGAAAGCAATAATACGATCAACACCATTAAATTTATTATTATGATCACTCTAAGAGCTTATATGTGTCTCTCCAAACAAAACCACGCCAATAATCTGATCCGCCAAGAGCCCAACATCACCCAATATATCTAAGGATCCCTTCAACCCTATATCTACTTACCATCAAAGTAATTGATATATAATCCTCTACCATCTCCTTTTTAACAAGAAAATAAAAATATGAGGATTGTATCGATCAAACTCACTAAAAAATAGAGGCGTGAATAAAAGTTTTGAAGTACTATTATTGTAATAATCAAGGTTTAAAAAAATGCTAGTCGGTTCAAGGCGTATTCCCGAAATGTGAGGCAATAAGTAAACCTCATTTTTTGGGAAATAAAATAAAAATATCGAAATACATTAAAAATATATAATAATAATAACAAGATTTGCCAAAAATATATTCAAACATAATTTTACACTGGTAATAGATACAACAAGCAAACATTTAGATTCCGTGGGGCATTCCCTACTAGCGACGAGTTGCATCGCCCGAATGCAATGAGAAGTTGGCAAGGGTCGCTACATCGTTGTCTAGATGCAAGCTTCTCGCATGATGGACACATACGAGTAAAGAAGTTAGCCCAAAAGAGGTTGCAAAAGAAGTTGCGGATAGGTAGTTGGAACATTGATACTTTGATTGGCAAATCGATAGAGATTGTAGATACAACGGAAAGAATGAAGATTCATATACTATGTCTCCAAGAGACAAAATGGGTTGGAGAGAAATTAAGGGAGATCGAGAAGACAAGCTTTAAACTTTGGTATTCAGATAAAGATAATGGCAAAAATGGTTTTGGAGTGGTTGATCATAAGGATTTGAAGGATTATATGGTTGAGATGCAAAAATTCAGGGATCAAAATATCTTGCTAAGATTGGTGCTCGAAGAAGAAATTATGAATATCATCTCAGTTTATGCATCGCAAATTGGTATAGATGAAAGAATTAAACAAGCTTTCTGGGAGGATTTTGATAAGACTATGCAAGGAATCCAACAGAAAAAGATGATTTGCCAAGGTGGAGATCTTAATGGATATGTGTGAAGGAAACTTCGAGGTATGCTAATGTTCATGGAGGACATGGCTTTGGGGATAGAAATGAAGAGGGAAAGGTCTTTTTTGGATTTTGTAACAACTTATAATCTTTTCATAGCAAACACTCTCTTTTAGAAGAGGGAGGTGCATTTAATTACTTATAAGAGTGGCTCGACTAGAACACAGATAGATTACTTTGCGTTGAGAAGAAGAGATCGATTGTGTTGCAAAGAATGCAAAGTAATCCCAAGAGAGAGTTTGATCACTCAACATCGCTAAGTCATGGATGTGCAAATAAAAGGGTTGGTAAAGAAAAAAGGGTTTCCAAGATCAGTAGAACTAGATGGTGGAATCTTCAATTGAAACAATCAAGCTTCAGATAGAAGGATTTAGAAAACTTATCTTGGGATTGTAACAGAACAGAAGTGCAAACGAGATATAGGTTGCAGTAACATCTTGTATTCGAAGGGTCGCCAAAGAGATGATAGGAGAGTCAAAGGGAGGAGCACCATGCCAAAAGGAAGCTTGGTGATGGAGTGGAGGGGAGCAAAAAAACTCAATATTAAAAGAGCATGCTTTAAAGCTATGTCTAAGGATAGAATAGATGAAATTGCTCAAACTACAAGGTCGCGAAGAAGGAAGCAAAGAAAACTGCAAGCGAAGATAAGTCAAAAGCTTATGAAGTTTTGTACAAAAATCTCGAGTTTAAGGAGGGCCAAAAGGATATATTCAGGTTGACTAAAGCAAGAGAAAGAAAGACCAAAGACCTTTCTCAAGTGAGATGCATTAAGGATGATGAAGGTCACGCACTTGTTACTCATAAAGATGTAGAGACTAGTTGGAAGTAGTACTTCCATAAGCTTTTCATTAGGGAAGGAAATAGAGAGATCACTTTGGGAGATCTAGCTAGTAGTGAAAGTTACTTAAATCGTGCAAGCTATAAACAAATACAAAAGAAGTAGAGGAGGCTTTGAAAGTTATGAGACCCGGTAAAGGTGTAGGGCATGATGACATTCCTATAAAAGTTTGGAGAGTTTTAGGTGAGTGTGGTTTGACTTGGCTTACAAATTTATTCAATGCTATTTGGCGAAGCAAGAAAATGTTTGGTGATTGGAGGAGAAGCATCGTGGTGCCTTTTTATAAGAACAAAGGAGACATTCAAAATTGTTCTAATTACATATGTATCAAGTTGATGAGTCATACTATGAAAATTTGGGAACATGTGATCGAAAGAAGGTTGAGGAAAGTTTTCAAAATATAAGAAAACCAATTTGAATTCATGCTAGGTCGCTCAATTATTCAAGCCATCCATTTGCTGAGGAGAACAATGGAGATGTATACAAGTAAAAAAAACCTTCATATGATTTTCATTGATTTGGAGAAGGCTTATGATTCTCCCACGGGAGATGTTGTGGAGAGTTTTGAAGAAGATATAAGTACATGTCTTATACATTAACCTCATCAAAGGTATGTATAATAGGGCTTTATCTTGTGTAAAGGATACAGTCTGGAAAGACTCACTATTTTGACACCAACATTGATATGCATCAAGGTTCAACATTGAGTCCGTTCCTTTTTACTTTGATTATGGACGAGTTGACAAGTCACATTCAAGATGAGATACCTTGATATATGTTATTCATCGATGATATTGTGTTGATTGATGATACTAGAGATGGAGTAAATGAGAAACATGAGGTCAGGAGACATGTATTGAAGACCAAAGGATTTCCTATAAGGCTAAGAATGAATAAATGGAGTGCACTTTTGATGGAAGCAATGGTGAAAGAATCGAGGTAAAGATTAGTGACGATAACATTCAGAAGAGAGATTCTTTTAAATATTTGGGATTTATTTTGCAACATGATGGGGAAATTGATGGAGATGTTATTAATAGAATAAATGCAGGTTGGCTAAAGTGAAGAGGAGCCTCTATTGTTCTCTGTGATAAGAAATTCCTTTGAAAATCAAAGGAATGTTTTACAAAGCAGTCGCAAGACCTGTGCTCTATGGATCTGAATGTTGGTTCATAATAAACGTGTGCAGAGAATGGCAATAGCAGAAATGAAAAAGTTAAGGTGGATGTGCGGACACATACACGTAAAGATCGGATTCAGAATGATGTGATCAGAATGAATGTTAGTGTAGCTCCGATCGAGGATAAGATGCAAGAAAATCGCTTAAGGTGGTTTGGCCATTTGCAAAGGAGGTCAGCTGATGCACGAGTGAGGAGATGCGAGTTTTGGGATGTTGAGCCGACTAAGAGAGGGCGAGGAAGGCCCAAGAAGTGTGGAATGAGACTATATGAAGGGATCTTAGTTTCTTGGATCTAAGCCCGAGAATGACACAAGATAGATATGAATGGAGGCAAAGAATCCATGTAGCCGGCCCTACTTAATGTGGGAAAAGGCTTTGTCATTGTTGAAAAGATGTAACACATAAGCGATGAATGCATTGAAGTTCAAAAAACTAATATTAGGCATGTGATTGCTTTCTCTATTCACAACAAAACGCAATAATTATTTTACCCCATGTGTTTCTTTTCAACGGTGCTTCTTCATATATGTGATAAATATTTTAAAAGCAACCAAATAACAACATCAAGTTGCAAACTTGCAACTAGTATAAAAAAATTATTACAATTCAAACACAATCGCGTATGTTATGTACAATAGAACTAGTATATGTGGATGCAATGAGATAAACTAAATATGATGTACATAAAATCATTGAGTTTCACTTATTTCAAGCAATCTCTTCTTTTGTATGGACTTATTTATAGAAGTATGCAACGTTTAACATGGAAACAAAAACACTAGCATAAAAATATATAGTGTCTAGGGTGAAACAAGGTCACGTGCAAATCACATAACCTAAATAAAAAAACCCACACTTGAGGCCTACGCCTCAGCCTCGTCTCGACCACCTCATACACCTTATAGTACCTTGAGGCTTATGCCCCAGAACTTCCGAGCTAGGCTTAAACTTAGAATCGTGTTTTTATCGAAAAATGCATCGCGGCTTACGCCTTACAGCCCAAGGTGCGCCTTTAAAACAATGGTCATAACCAATAGATATATTGATATGTAGTAGCGATGTGCTACCTATAGTAGAACTATATTCTGAAAGCCATGATGATAACCTCTTCAACAAAAATGAGGTAACGAATGATATAGCTATTAAACAAAAATATAAATCAAAATAAAGAAAGAATGAAAATAGAGGTCTTCAATTCAAACTTGAATTTAACTCTTTAAGCTTGTGTCTAACTGAATTGCTTTGGATTTAGACCTAAAATTTCTATATTAACTAAAAAGAACTTCTTCAAACAATATAAACCTCTCTAAGAACACAAAACATCGACAAGAAATGGATGAAAATTCACTAATATAGGCAAATTTTAATAAACGTGAGGGGTAGATTCTTCTTTTTGCCATTTTGCCGAAACATGAAATTTCACCAACAATTGACATTTCGCCAACATTTTGTCAAATTTCTGGAAAAAGAAAAAAATAAAACCTTTCGATTTCTCTAACATTGAAAAAAATGGAAACTTCAAAAAAAATTCAACCAAATTTCAGGTCATTGCAACCACATCTCACTAAAGAAGGTAACTACATTCTCATTCACACCGACCACCATTTTTTTTTTGAAAAAGAAAAATAAACTTTTAGTGGGATGACCTTGACAACCCCTACACATGGATCCTTAACCCTCATAGGCCCCCAACTTCACACTGATAAAGAATAGATCGATGACATCTCATCTCATGCATCACTCGTGCACCTCATTCCGAGAAAAAAACTCGTAATTGTCGGCAACACATCCACACTTCATGCACCATCCAATCCCACCGTAACCCCCATCTTCTAAGCATGTCTAAACACCAACCCAACAGGAACACGCCTCACATCCCACCCTACAAAAATCACATTTATACCCACAATTTCATACTTCTGCACACCAGCATTTTTTCCTCCACAATAATATCTCCCTTCAAACAATCGCTGCAACAAATTGCCACAGGACTCTCTTCTCTCTTGTCATCTTTTGATTCAAAACCATTGAAATTCAATGAAACAAGATATCGAATCCAAGCATAGGAAAAGATCCAACCACACCATCAAACCCACCAACTTTAATCGGGTCAAAATTCCGAAGGTAAAAACCGACCCTAAAGTAAAAGGGAGGAGAAGCTCGCAAAAAAATCTACATGTGATTAAAGGCTATGAGAACATGTTATCGTGAAGCAATAAGACAAATGCTCCACAAAACCCCCAAGGTTGTGTCATGAACAAGTGTCCTTCGAGCTCAAAGTGATAAAAATCTCCAAAAATAGGGGGAGTTATGCCTTCTAAGATTTTCACCATGTATGCATTGGCTTCTACAATCATCAACTTCAACCTCAAAAAACATTGTCGACACACCATTCCACATTGACTCCCTCAACCATCGCCACCTCTTATACTTCAAGTGAGAACACCACCATGGCATGATCAAAAATCATGAACAACAAACATGGTTTCTCTACCAAGAATATTGTCGCTATAAAGTTCAATGTAACACAATCCACCATCCCAACTGTCACACCCCTAAATTCAGTGATCGAGAATGGTTGTGCAGACCCGGTAGCGGATGCTCGAGAATGATCGATGGAGCTAGGACTTCAGGAGGAGTCCAAAATACGTGGATATCAGGGAGGTTATTCACGAGAGTCTGGAGGCTCTGCCGTACGTGATGGAGAAGCGTCACACAGGACACTGGCTCGATAGCAGAGTGTCGTGGTGCTAGTAGCAGTGTGAGCAGCAAGTACATACAACAGTGCAAGACATGACGGTGGATGCGCGTAGCAGTACATACGCGAGGGCAGAAGGGCGGTACATAGTGAAGCAGTACGCATCTAGGAGCAATGCGGTACGGTCACATAGGCGTACGCACGAAGGCGCACGGTATCGGTATTGATACATGGCGATCCAAGGAGGCATGGAGCGATGCAGGTGCTGAGTACGAGCATTGTGAGCATGCTCGGCATTACGCGTACAAGAGTGGTCTGGAGGCCACGATAGCGAAGTTCTGGAGGACTTCCCCTTAGCATGCAGAACGCTAAGGGAGGGTTTACCGCACGAGGGTCTGGAGGCCGCGGGTTCCCTTATGGCAGAAGACCAAGTGTTTGGTAGCACTTGGTGAATTATGGCAAAGCTAAATCAGCAGGGCGTTGGAGCGCATGCGTGCTGGTGACTGGGCGGTTAACTGGGCGTCAACTGTGCGGGAAGGCGAAATGACAACAAGGGAGTCGAAGAGACGAGCAGACGAAGAGTTGCTGAGGAACGCAAAGGGTTGCCGAAGAACTCGAAGGGTCTCTTGTGTCTTTATGTATCATTATTGTAGATGTAATAATGAGTGTCCCTTGGGTTGCCTTGAGTCTTGTATATAAGGAGGGGTGGTGGCTCATTTGTAAACACACTGTGTAAAGAGTACACAGAGTGTCCACCCACTCCAGAGAGAGTTCCCCTTCTAATAAGAGAAGAGCTTTGTGTCCGTACTTTTGTATGATTGTTTGGTTGCGTTCTTGAGCGTTCTTGAGCGAGTTCTTGAGAGTGTTCTTGAGCGATCCGAGAGTTCGTGCTCATGCTTGTGTCTGAGCGTCGGTGTGTTAGCAAGCAGGAGTATCGAGAAGAGTTGGAGCACGTCCGTGACCGTTCTACTCGGGAAGGTTGGTTAGCTACGGGTTAGCTAACGCCGCACAGGATCGGTCAAAATCGATAGCGGGATTTTGACCCTGTGACAAGTGGTGTCAGAGATAAAGACGATACCATTCGTTGGTACGAATTGGTATCAGAGCTAAAGGCGATACCATTCGTTGGTACGAATTGGTATCAGAGCTTGGTCGGTGCCAAGAAGCGGGCAAAGCTATGAGCGGTTGTTGGTGCAAACGATCGCGGGAACGAAGGATACTTATTGGTGCAGATACATCTTCAATCAGCGGAGCGAAGATGGTGGGTGTTACCGATTACGTACCAGCATTGGAGCAGGCGATGGCAGAAGTGGAGTCCACCATTGGGACTCATGCCCATCGCATCGTCGTCTTGAGGATCGCTCTTCAGAAGGATCGGATGTTGGGGACAAGACCCAACGCTCAGCGGAGCAGATCAAATCTTTGGAGGACAAACTGGAGGCGTTCAACACGATAATGGAGGATCTACGCAGCGAGATCTCCCTCATCAAGAAGGCATTGGCGAACAGCGGGAGCTCCACGGAGGTGCAGCGACACAAGGTACCTGAGCCCAAACCCTTTACAGGTACGCGGAGTGTCAAGGATTTGGAGAACTTCTTATGAGATATGGAAGTTTACTTCGAGGCGACCAAGACGAGGGAAGCCGAGAAGGTCAGTTTGGCATCGATATATATGTCAAGCGACGCAAAGCTATGGTTGAGGAGCCGTGCAGCAGATGAGGCGAGACCGAAGATATCCGGGTGGGATGATCTAGTCATGGAACTGAAGGCGCAGTTCCTGCCGAAGAACACTGCGTGGGTGGCACGGGAGGCTCTTCGACGCCTGAAGCAGGCAGGCACTGCTCGTGAGTACGTGAAGCAGTTCACGTCCTTGTTGCTGGACATCAAGGGAATGTCAGAGGAGGACAAGCTGTTCAATTTCACGATCAGGTTGCAAAGCTGGGCGCAAGCCGAACTGTGGAGGCAGGGAGTGAAGGACCTTAATTCAACAATCGTGGTGGCGGATGCGTTGCTCGATTACGATGCCCAATCAGGCCACAACGTTGAGGAAAAGGAGTTCGCCAGCAAGCAGAAGGCGCAGTCGAAGGACAAGGGCAAAGGTGTTGCCCATGATCCACCAACGGAGGAACGGGAGTACTCCAAGAAGAGGGAGCAACCCAAGAGCAAGGGATGCTTCATATGCGATGGACCGCATCGGGCACAGGAGTGCCCAAAGAAGGAGAAGCTGAACTCTCTTCGTACGAACGAGGAGGACGAAGAATAAGGTGAGGTACGCTTGTGAGCAATCGGTGCTATGCGCAAGGTACGCCTCACGACACTTTCGAGCTAGAGCTTCGAATTCGGTGGAGCGAGGGAACTCCACAACAAAGAGCTTTGGAGGAGCCAAGGCTCGATCGAGGACGCACAGGAGTGCGCAGGTGCGTGCGGAGCACCAACGTGTGTGCTGCAGACACACAACCGAAGCCACGGATAGGAGAAAATCCGTGCACGAGAAGGCGATGCAAAGCTCTGGAGGACGATGCAGTATGGACAAGAGGCTACACGTCCATGAGGGTGGAGTGGTGACGAACCAGACGACTAACGATCTCGCAGGAGGCAAGATATCGAAGATGCTCGGAGCACAGGAGGTGCTCAGTTCCCAGGATGCGGGGATGCCCATAAGGAACGATCAGCATCGACAACGAGCAAGCGTGGAGGTGAGTACTCCACATGTGGAGCTGGAGCTGCCACAAACCAGCGATGGAGCTGATGTATCCAGGAGGGATACATCGAGAACATGAGCTGACGAGGAAGCTCCATTTCTCACGACGAAGACCAAGTCATGGAGGGATGCGGTTCGTGAGAAGACCATGTGCAGGAAGGGAGGTGGTGCACGCTTGCACCACCCTTCCAAATGAACGGCATTAGGAGGTACGTAGCGGATGGAGGATCATGACGGGACGCCACCTGGAGAGGGAATGCTCGGTTGAGGACAACCGATTCTTCAGGTGGGGGAGGCTTGTCACACCCCTAAATTCAGTGATCGAGAATGGTCATGCAGACCCGGTAGCGGATGCTCGAGAATGATCGATGGAGTTAGGACTTCAGGAGGAGTCCAAAATACGTGGATATCAGGAAGGTTATTCACGAGAGTCTGGAGGCTCTACCGTACGTGATGGAGAAGCATCACACAGAACACTGGCTCGATAGCAGAGTGTCGTGGTGCTGCTAGCAGTGTAAGCAGCGAGTACAGACAGCAGTGCAAGACATGACGGTGGATGCACGTAGCAGTACATACGCGAGCGCAGAAGGGCAGTACGTAGTGAAGCAGTACGCATTTAGGAGCAATGCGGTACGGTTAAATAGGCGTGCGCACGAAGGCGCACGGTATCGGTATTGATGCATGGCGATCCAAGGAGGCATGGAGCGTTGCAGGTGCTGAGTACGAGCATTGTGAGCATGCTCGGTATTACGCGTACAAGAGTGGTCTGGAGGCCACGATAGCGAAGTTCTGGAGGACTTACCCTTAGCATGCAGAACGCTAAGGAAGGGTTTACCGCACGAGGGTCTGGAGGCCGCGGGTTCCCTTATGGCACAAGACCAAGTGTTTGGTGGCACTTGATGAATTATGGCAAAGCTGCATCAGCAGGGCGTTGGAGCGCATGCGTGCTGGTGATTGGGCGGTTTACTGGGCGTCAACTGTGCGGGAAGACGAAAGGACAACAAGGGAGTCGAAGAGACGAGCATACGAAGAGTTGCTGAGGAACGCGAAGGGTTGCCGAAGAACGCGAAGGGTCTCTTGTGTCTTTATGTATCATTATTGTAGATGTAATAATGAGTGTCCCTTGGGTTGCATTGAGTCTTGTATATAAGGAGGGGTGGTGGCTCATTTGTAAACACACAATGTAAAGATTACACAGAGTGTCCACCCACTCCAGAGAGAGTTCCCCTTCTAATAACAGAAGAGCTTTGTGCCCGTGCTTTTGTGTGATTGTTTGGTTGTGTTCTTGAGCGTTCTTGAGCGAGATCTTGAGAGTGTTCTTGAGCGATCCGAGAGTTCGTGCCCGTGCTTGTGTCTGAGCGTCGATGCGTTAGCAAGTAGGAGTATCGAGAAGAGTTGGAGCGCATCCGTGACCGTTCTACTCGGGAAGGCTGGTTAGCTACGGGTTAGCTAACACCGCACAGGATCGGTCAAAATCGATAGCAGGATTTTGACCCTGTGACACCAACCACCATGTTAGAGGACCCACCTAACAAGAGATTGTATATCACCACTTCCCTTACTTCACCCAAAGGTACCAACACAAAACAAAGAACTCGCCCCGACAAGAAAGGCATCCCAGAAAATCAGTCAACTCTGGCACCAACATACAATTGTCCCATCATGCAACAAAAACCATCTCTAGATCATGCCACTCACCACTCGGTAATCCGCCTCCTCTTACAAAAATCGCATCAAACCGACGAACCACCCATGTGAACCGTGTCTCCCCTAGAGGAGGGCGCGAGGCACTCCCACCAAGTGATGTCACATGCCATGCACTTCTCCATTCATCCATCCACAAACGGACACCCATCGATATCCTTGCTTGGATTTAGATGCACCACCACCAATTTCTTGATAGCTCGGTCTCTCTTCCAAACTCCATACATTGTATAGGATTCCTATGATGACCAACATTCTACGTCAAAACTCACCCACAAGTCTCTACGAGAACTTTTGAAGTGCTCATGCCTTCATGGCATAAGTGAAACCCAAATCCTAATGATCCATGCTCCGAGGCCATCTGACCATAGGAAACAAACAGCAATCCTCCTTTTTATCCTTCTGTTGACCTCCCTCCCTCTTTAGTGTTGGTGGCTCTCATCTACCCTACCTCTCTCGCACATACCTCTATCGCCACCATCACTCCTTAAGAGCAACACAAGAGACGATTTTAACATGGTGAATTGGATTCAAGTTCATGTGTATTAAATTGGATGGTGAGGGCGGAGAGTTTATTAGCAAATTACTAAATATGTTATGCTCATTAATCCAACTTAATCCATATGCGCATGTGCATCTATGTAATATTACTAAGAAATTTTGCAAGGGGAACTAACTTTAGATCGCTTCCAATAGTGTATTTAAAGTCAGCTTAATCCAAGCAGAGTGTAGACGGTCTCACAGTTGCCAAATAATTTCTGTTATTTAAAATTCTACCATTGTGGAAGAGGTCAAAATTCAATAATAACGTGAGTATCAAGTAGCATACGTTTGACCATCAAACTGAAAAATGGTACAGAACTGAAAAAGTGCAAGAAATGATCCATGTAAACAATACCAAATGTGTATCTTGCAGGGTTGCGGTCACGACAAGAACGTCTGCTCCCTACCGCAGCTTGTGAAAATCCAGTCAACTGTAAGGCCACTCTTTGTTGACGTATTTCAGCTCGTTCTTTTTTCTGTTTTAATGGATCGATAATTTGATTATAAAAAATTCAGAAGATACAACGACTCAAAAAAGGTACCGAACAAGTAAACAAGAATCGCATTCACATTTAAGAAACTCTAATTGCCAGGAAAACAGCAATTGAACTGCAGTTATTGTTTATTGTCTAGGTTGCATCCACCTCATAACATAAAATAATAATTGCCCATATCCATGGTTCGAAATATAACGATATACTGCCGATATATCAGCATGCATCGATGGGAAGGCAGTATCGATACTACTCTTGCTTTCGATTTCCCGAATATCAACGACATGGTCCCCCGATATATCGGCGATATATCGGGTGTCGGGCAATATATCGATGACAAAGAGAATCTGCCAAATATGCTTTCCGCCCATTTCGCCCGAACTCTACACCTCTCTCATCTCCAAGGTTCTCCAACACTGCCTTGCTTCTTTGAGGTAAAATACTAGATCTTCTTCATTCTTTATGTTGATTGAGTGAATTTTTAGGGGTTTTGTTCCCTATTGGTTAGCTATTGTATATTCTTGTCTTTTTTCTATGATTTGGATTATTTAGTGAGATATAGGGAGAATTATTTTGTGATTTTTGTGTTTTGTTGTGGAATCAAGTTAAGTTTTGAAAGAGCAACTCGGATCTCATGTTCTAGATATAGAAAACAAGATTTTAAGAACCTTTATATTAACTAAAAATTAGTAACTTATTAAGCATTGCCTAACTATGAGCCAGCAACCACGGTAAGATAGAGAATGCAAGCGTTATCCAGAATGATTAGGCGTAAAGCGTCAGTAGGTAGCTTTTAAAGTCTACCATCAAATCTCAGGGCTCAACCCTAGACATGCGGTGGAAAGTGGAAACTACCAAGCTGGAGTACGGTAGGTGCAGAGGGAATTTATGGTGGAGCAGTGAAATGCGTAGGACTCAAAAAGAAACAGAAATTTCATCATATATGGGTGGGCCTGTTGAACGATCATCCTATTCTTGAGTTCCCAAGAGTTTAGTGTTCTCATTAAGCCAAGCCTAGTCACAGTGCAAAGAATATGAGGTGACCATTGATGGGAAAAATAAATGAAATTAGAGTGCTCGGAGATATATAATTAGTGGGGTAAGATCAATTCCTGGCCTACGATCCAGTTATTAGGGGATGGGTTGGCCTTGAATTAAATATTAGATTTATAATTTATTTTTGTATTTTGTCTCATGTGTGATTTATCATGAAATTAGTTAAATCAACTCTAAATCTAAGATGTTTTTTTCTTAGAAATCGAAATATTGAAATATAGATAGTATGATAAACACTAAATATCCAAGACTTTATGCATATTAAGCATGCTAAAAATAATAAATATAATAAATTTGAAAATAAAATAAAAAATAATTAGCAAACAATTGATTGTTCTCATCATGTCTCACAAATGTTTGTTATGTAATTTCTTCGCAGGTTTCAACAATTAACACCATGGGTTCACACTCTAATTCGGATCGGATGGTTTTGATGACCAGAGGAACAGTGGAGAAATTGGTTGGAGGTATGTCACCGCTTCATATGGCAACAAATCAAAATCACGGTGCAACTTCCTTGGAAAGAAATTGAAAGGAGGGGAATTACGAGGCTGAAGTACCATCTTGTTGGTAACAACAAGAATGTTGTCAGGTGCACGCATTGTCACAGAGATGTGAGGGACTTGGTGACCACTAACTTGGATGGGAAAGACAAAGATATAAAGAGGTCAAGAAGGGAAAAACAATCACGGAATTCATGTTCGAGAAAGAGTTCAATGTCCTTTTTGATCCAGATGACGATGGCTTTGTCTACCTTGCTTATATCCAGACAACAACTGAGAGGAGGGCATACAAAAAGGCAAAAAAGGAATCTATGAGGAGCAAATTCGAGAGGAGAGAACTCAGTGGTACACAAGACGACTTCTATGGTGTCGGTGGCAGTGGGAGTGGTTCTGAAGGTGCACCAATACCACCACCCACCAAAAAACACAAGGGGAAGGAAGTTGAGCCCTCCTTGATGAGGAGGGGATTTGTGCATTACAAGCCAAACAAGGATCAAAGGTAGAAAACAGTGAAGTGCATGTTCACAAATGCCAGGGAGAGAGTGGGTAAGGCCATCAACAAGCTCTTTTTGGGGGGAGAATATTCCAGCAAATGTTGCTAGTGGAGCATTTTTACAGCATGCCATCAATGAGATCGTCATCATGGGAACAGGAGTGAAGGCTCCCACATCCTCCGAGATAATGAACAAGTATCTCGAGATGGAGTAGGAAGAGATGAATGAGCACAACACTAAGCTAAGGAAGAGTAGGTCGAAGTATGGATGTCATTGATGTGTGATGGGTGGACGAGCTACACGAGAAAGCATATCGTCAACTTCCTCGTTTACTACAATGGGAAAACTATTTTTTGAAGTAACATGATGCATTTGATCATGTGAAGGACCACAAGTAATTGTTTAAGTTAATGAAGGACATCATCAAGGATGTTGAGAAGGAAAACATTGTGCAAATTGCCACGGACAATGACAGCAACTTCAAGAAAGCAAGTGAAACAATAATGAATTCTAGAAGCTGCAGCATTTTTCAAACACCGTGTGTTGCACATTGTATCGATTTGATGTTGAAGAACTTCAGTAAAAGGAAGTTTGTCCCAAAGGTGGTGGAGCAAGCTAGGACAATCATCAACTTCATTTACAATCATTCTAAAGTGTTGCATTTGATGAGGTGGATGTGCAATGGTGAACTTGTGAGGTCTAGCATCACACACTTTGCAATCAATTTTATAGTGTTGTGGAGCCTTAACCAACACAAGACGGGTTTGAAAACTATGTGTTTCCAAGGGAAATTGTTCTAAATACCCAATGTTCGAATATAATGAGGGAGGAAAGGTGAGACATTGATCAATGATCTTCACTTCTGGGATGATGTGATGAGTCACGAAGATTGTGGATCCGGTTGTGTCTGCATTACGGATTGTGGATGGCGACAAAAGGCCGACCATGTAAATGATCTATGAGGGAATGTGTTGCATGAGAGAGAAGGTCCAAGAAGCAATTGGGAAAAAAGGATACAAAGCCTTGTTGGATAGCAATGACGAATGTTGGACCAAGATGCTCTCACATTCTTTTAATTATTGATAGCACTATTGATGAATTGGATTTTGAGAATTATGCATGCTTGTGTCAAGCTTGTTACTTCAATCCCAAGTACCAGTATAAGCACAATCACAGTCTTGGTACAAATGTTGACCTTCTAACAGTCGTCCAAATTGTGGTAGAGAAGCTTATCAAATATGAGAAAAGGCAAACCATGTGCATGGATGAGGTAATTTAGAATCTAGAGTAGACTTACGTTTTCCAAGTAGTCTCACAAAATATTCATTGGAATTCGGAAGTATTATGTGACAATCAATGACTTCAAACAATGTGCGGGTCAAGTACTTTATGAATGCTTTGGGGTCCTTCTGAAGAAATAATGTGGCCAATGGATGGGGCAATACTCCTCCCAGTAAAGACGAATAAGCCCATCGATTGTGTTGTGATTTATTACTAGCATTAACTATTACCGATTTATCTCTTTTGGATTTTCCGCGACGAAATGATAATTACTATACGGATTGAGGCTCCCAACCAACGAAAGGTAACAGTGAAAGTATTGTCGCAGACTCGCAAACTGCATCTGTCGGTGGTTGTGAAAGGAACGGGAGTATGTTCATACTGATTCAATTGATGAGACGGAACAGGCTGGGAGAATAAAAGCTCCATGATCTTGTCTGTGTGCACAACTTTAGGCTAGATATGAAACATGCAAGGAAGATGAATGACAAAGAGGACTACACAAATCCCGTCGATCTTGCATACATTTTCAAACTGCACGATGATGATGCAGATGAATATATTCTCTAAAGGTTGATGGATTCCAATGGTGCTCCAGTGCTTGATCAACCCGGAGGAAAATCGAATATGAATATAAGTCAGCAAATGGGAGCAGATGTTGGTGACTACCTGGTTAGATCTGGGCAAATCACATACCATCTTGGAGGGTTGGAGCTTAATGCAATTGTTGATGACTTTCTCTCCACCGATTTCAAATCCAAATCCAAATCAAAGCATGATAGTGGAAGTGATGATGATGATGATGGTCATGGTGGATCTGGTGATGGGAAAATATATTCATGGAGGTCAGGGTCAGCAGGGTGTGGTCGCGAACCACATGATACAAGATTCGAGAAAAGGTTCCGTGTAAGACATGAATATAATGAAGCAGTATGGAAACATACATGGACAATTTGTCCCAAGTCCGAGTCCACGACCTATGAACTACGAAGCATATGGACATTGTCATTATCCTACAAACAGTTATATGGATGATTTAATATCATCTGTAGGTTCATTAAGCCACATGGATATTGACAGCTCTTATCATGGAGAAACACCACGTCCCATGGGTGGATATGGATCATCACACGATGAGAGATCATTTGCCATCATCTCAAAATACTTTCATACACCTCGTGAACCTCCTCATCAAGCGCAGACAGCTCCATCATATGGATACATCGAGTATGGATACAGCAGCTACAGTGGTGAAAGCTATCAAGGTAGTCAATATGAGCATAGCGAGTGCAACTATTTTGGTGGTGACAGCTATGGTATCTTCCCTGACTTCTACATAGTTGTGCCTCCTCCTCCTATGAAAAGAGCGCCTCCTACTCCGTCGTCGTCACCCCGAGGATCTCAAGCCAGTATTCACAGCCTCGTCGTGCTTCTCATGATACTAGATCTAGCGATGCTTATCCGCATATCAAGATACTCATAAGCATCGATGGTTATCAATACATGTAGTATGTGATGGATTACAGTGCCATGTAATCGTACATGACATGGGAGAACTACTACGAGTTCATTGAGTCTGCGATGAGCTATGAGAGACAACAAGGCATGGGGCATACGGATCCAGCACGAAACTCTTGGTTCTGAACACCTCATCACCTGGTAATATCTTTTATAATATTGCACTAATTTACATTTTTTCATTTATTTTTGTGAATAGATAAATCTTTAGTTGTTGTAAGTCTATAATTAATTCTTTACTTCATTGGAACCTTATCCATCATCGAAAGTTATTTATGCAAAAAAACATTATCTCATCAACAATTATCTATATTTTTTTAATCAAATGACTCATCTCAACGCCATTCATTTTCTTCCATGAAAAAAACATGTGTTCAAAGTGTGAATAACTTAGCTATTTTGTTTCAATTTCCAACACTTATCATTCATCAATCAACACTAACAACGAGATGTTCAATATGACCGATATATACGATAAATGGGTCATAGATGATAGATCTGTATGATATAAATATATTTGCGTAAGTTATTTAGTATTCTAAGAACTTGGATGAACTCCATTTCCAATATCTATAAGTCGACAATCAACATTACTAGAATATGTGTGATGTATGAGGTATAAATGAGTGATATGTGTGATATAAGTGTGCATTTGTAGGTTATTTGTTGTTTCAATAAATTGGATGATCTTAATTTGCAAAAAAAATGACAAAAAAATGTTTTTTGAGCCATTCCCTACATTTCCACGATATATTCCAATATATCCTTGATATATCCTTTTTCCAGATGGACCGTTATGATATCAATATTTCAAACAGTGCCATATCTGTGCAGATATAGGCACCATTTGACCATGCCAGATCACCAAAACCTGCCACTACAAGTTGTCAATATGCATGCCTATTGATGGCTCAGGACAATATGTATCTTGGATTTCGACCCTATCTCGAAACAAATGTGTAGGTATTTTTGGATGTCAACTAACTGAAACAGCAAAATGCATTCCAGTCAAATTACTAAAGAAACCAAATACCTTGCACCGTTTCTCAACCAAATGAATTACTTCATCTTCCAGAACATTTGCAATATTAACATCTTCATAAGCCTTGCTCTCTGAAAGCTTGCCCTGTGCAACAAGCAGTTGTAATAGTAACGAGAAATGAGGATCAACTAAAATGGTCTATTGAAAGGGAGTAACTACAACTTGCCGATATTTATTTAAAGCTTACTGCAATCTCACGAAATTGCTTAAGATCACATGCAAGGGTCTCGTTCAGAAAGTTAATCTCCTCTGCTGAGCAATTCCTTCCTTTCAGCTTCTGCTTGGAGTCAGGCACCATACTTCCTCTATACAATCTATAACCCATCACGTTGTCACCATCCCACCTTAAAGGAAAAAATTAAGCAAAAGATTAAAAGAGACCGGTTTTACTCGATTGAGGACAAAATGTCAGCTCGTAACAAGACAAAGAGAAAGCAAATTACCAATAATCATAACCTTCAGAGTCTCTACCAACCTTCCCTTTGCAAAATGTAGAAGGTGAGGTACCCTTCTTCAAGGTTTCGTCAACATAAGCAATAATATCGTCTTGCTGCAAGAAAAAGCATATACAAGAGCAGATTTTACTAAGAGAAGCACATTAATAGAAAAATATAGGAGTATTACCACCACACGGATTTCACAGATTGCTTTTAAGATCATCAAGCGTGATATAGGATCCATATTTTTGTACATAGAGACCTCAACTCTGTCCAATAATATACACTAAGTTGTAAGCAACAGGTCTCTCACCAGGAAAAATAATCTAGTGCACAAATTTTTCGTACCCACGATTTGCTGTAATGGGAGCATCACCTTCACCCACCTGCCCAAGAACATTTTGATATATACACGTCACATTCTCCTCGTGTTACAAAAGTCCTATAAACATAACAACTTGGTAGCAAAACAGGCAACGGTTTGTTGAGATATACCCAGGTCCACCACAAATCTATCTGTTTGCATACAAGGGTCACCCACATATCAGGAGCATCGACGTTTTTGCCAACTGGTGGTATCCCCTGCAACATTCACGTTATTTCAATTTGTGGTACTTACAGGCAAGAATCATTGCATAAATCAACTTCCAAGTTTAGTTTGTACCAAACATTGCTCAAAAGCATCTAGAAAAAATAATAATCTTCATAGCAATAGCTATATATGATTTACAAGAAAATCCACATTCGAAAGAGCATGACAAACGATTGTTTCGTCCAATCAAGCTCGGTGTACGGAATTGAGATGAGACTGAAAAAAAATAAGTAAGCATTCAAAGATTTAACTGATGAATGTCATGAGTTCACGGCTAAGCAAGTGCACTTCTACGAACAAATATCTAACCCAAAAGCTCGCATTTTCCAAGCAGCTTGTCTTCATACCATCAAAAGAACTTCCAAACACAGAAGCAGTACGTATTACGTATTTAAAAAACGTCATTTGACTTCTTCACCTATCGTTCGGAAAACGCCTCGGGGACAACTCATTCCGCTTACTTTACATCGAATTCTAGCCCGAAAAAACGAAGTAAATTCGCCTGAGGGGTACCCGTGGAATCTTATTCCACGGGACCCCCAGGCGAACATATAATTTTTTAAGTACCATAAGGAAGCCGTGACCTCAAGTCACGGCTTCCATAGAAGGGAGCCGTCTCTTGAAGTCACGGCTTCCACTAAAGGAAGCCGTGACTTCAAGTCACGGCTTCGGGCCTATATACCCAGACCGCGCCCGCCCGCAGCCCCCACGCGCACTGGACAGCCCTCCGCCGTTCTCCCTGCGGCAAGCCCCCCTCCTCCTCCTCCATTTGCGAGCTCCACCCGCCGTTACACCCCGTCCCCGACGCTCCGTACGTGTGCACGCCCCCTCCCGTACCGCCACGTCCTCTCATTCCTCTTGTAGAGGTTCTTCATTCTCATCCACTGTTAGTGAACCCTAGCATTGTTTTTTTAACTTTTTATTTGTATTTTGTGTAAGCCATATAATTTAATTACTCATTTTTTCACTATATAGTCGAAGCAATAGAAGTTTTGTGCTTGTGCCATGTTGGTGGTAAGATTTGTAAGGTGGACAAAGAAGTCCGATACGAGGGTGGTCGGGTGAAACCCATAAAAATTGGGATGGGTATGACATTCAATGGATTGGTCGAGATGATTGCAAAATCATTTCGTCTTGACCTAACAAATGGTTCCGAGTTACGTGTGTTTCACAGGATGACAGAGAATAATGAGACCTTTTTGGTTGATGTGGAGTATGATGGTGACATTGCCGATGTTTTGAACTACGTTGAGATGATGGGAAGCTCCTACAGACCAGTTCTATTTACTGACCTTGTATGTACAAGAGATCCTATGTCTATACGCCAGGTTGCTGCGACGACTCCAAGAGCACATGTTGATCCCCAAACTTTAGGGCCCTCTCTGAATGACCCCATGTACACTATAGGGGAGGATCACGATCCCGAGATTGATCGCTTGATGGAGGATACCCCACAGAACACTGATGATGAAATGGAAAATGATGATGATGAAATGCTGAACGATGAGAACGAGACGGTGCATGTTGAGTCTGTCATTCCATTTTATAACACACGAGGCGGTGATGGTTACATCCGTAATGGTGATGACGTGATGAGAATTCACGTTGGAATGGGAAGTTCAGATGAGCTCAGAAATGGGATGACCTTCAAGTGCAAGGAAGACTTGATTTATTCGGTCAAGTTATTTCACATCAAGCATCATTACAATTTTGAGGTGCACGAATCTGATCGTCATTTATGGATTATTTATTGTAGTGAGAAGAGCAGGGGTTGCCTTTGGCGGTTGCGTGGACATCGTCGCCCACTTGATGGGCTCTTTGTGATTTCAAAATTAGATGCACCACATACCTGCTTGCACCGCGTAGCAAACCAAGACCACCCTCAACTTGATTGCAACTTCATGGCACAGAAATTCCTGAATCAAATCAAGATTTCACCCGCAGTGAAGGTTTCCTACCTGCAGCAATCTATTTCTGACGAGTTCGGGTACATGGTGAGTCGTCGGAGGATATGGGATGCTAGGAGAAAGGGAATAGAGACAGTGTACGGTGATTGGGCGGCTTCCTACAATGAGTTGTCGTACTTGTTTCGCGCGCTGGAGACATCAATTCCAGGAACCGTTACTGATATCTGTGGGGAACCTGTTGGTGGATATGAGAAGGTATTCAAGTGGGCTTTCTGGGCATTTGGTCCATGTATCAGTGCATGGAGACACTGCAGACCTATTGTTAGCATTGATGGTACTCATATGTATGGTAGGTACAAGCAGAAGGTGCTAGTTGCGTGTGGCGTTGATGCAACAAATCACATCCTTCCTCTTGCGTTTGCCTTTGTGAACGAGGAGGACGAAGACAGTTGGTGTTGGTTTCTCGAGAGAGTTCGACTTCATATTTTTGGTGATCGTATTGGTCCAATTTGTGTTATATCTGATCGTGCACCAGGAATTCGAGCTGCCATGCGGCGCCAAGAAGTGCAATTTCAGCCGCCCTATGTGTATTGACGTTTCTGTCTACGTCACGTTGCTAGTAACTTCAATGATGTCTTGAAGAATCAGACGATGAAGAGTTTGGTGATGAGGGCTGGGAGGGCTTACACTCAAAGAAAGTGGACCGCTTACATGGACAAGTTGAAGGAAATGGACGAGAACACATGGTACTGGTTTGACACACACAATTGCCCTCGTGATCAATGGACCACGGAGAAAATAATTCCAGATCCAACAAGAGCTCGGTCGAAGGGCCGGCCTAAATCAAAGCGTATTCATAATGAAATGGACATGCATGAGGATAGAGTCCAACAACAGTGCGGGGCATGTCGTCAACTTGGCCATAATCGTCGACATAGTAGGCACGGGCATTCAAGTTTAAACAAATGTGGGTTATGTCGGGAGAGCGGCCACAATAGGAGGAAATGTCCAAATCGTGGTAACCAAGGTTGTTTAATTTTAGATAATTGTTTCTAATATTGTAATGCTGCATGTATCTTGTTTAAATTGATTGTAATCATTTAGTGATTTCTGTAAACACTAAAATTTTTAATTGTTGCAGATGGAGCCAAATCCCATTGATCGATCTGTTTTACATCTACAGGGCTCCCACAGATCTGGGAGCTGTTTGGCAGGGCGATGTATGTGGAAAAAAAATTATACTGTAAGTTTTTAACATTTCGTTTTATTTTGTTATCTGACCTATTTTTTTCTCCAACTACCATAGGTTGCGAGATGGTTGAGATGTCGACGACGAGAGGGAATACTGCGACATGCCCCCATTGATGAACGGATCGTGGAACATGTTTATGTTGCGGGTTTTGCAGGAGTGATGCATCTGGACTTCATATCACTTGATTGGCATTTAATCACTGCACTGGTTGAGAGATGGCGCATGGGGACTCATACCTTCCACATGCGGCATGGAGATATGACGATCACTTTGCAGGACGTGGCTTATATTTTTGGATTGAAGATCGATGGGCATCCTGTGATTAGGTATACATCATCCCCTAGTTGGCCAGGACTATGCGAGAGACTTCTTGGAGTGAGGCCTGAGAAGCCAAATATTGATGGTGCACGTATCCGCATGACATGGCTTGTTGAGCATTTCTCCGTGCTTCCAGAGTTTGCTGATGAGATCACCATCCTGTAGCACACCCGTGCATATATACTACAGATCTTGGGCGGAGTAGTCTTTCCGGACAAGTCCGGGAACGAGGTTTCTCTTATTTATCTTCCTTTGCTCGAAGACCTGCAGGCCTGTGGACAGTTTTCTTGGGGATCTGCTTGCCTCGCTTTTCTCTACAGACAGTTGTGCATAGCATCCAAGGCAGAAGCAATAGAGATATGTGGGTCTTTGGTCCTATTACAGGTATGGGCATGGGAACATTTTCCTCACATAGCCCCCACTGTTCACCGAAGGCCCGAGTGGGGGGGAAGTCCCTTAGGATGCCGTTGGCGAGCTCAGTTTGATGTCACTACAGAGCCAACACATGTGGTGCGTCCATATCGAGATGCATTTGACCTTCAGACTGCTTCACAGGTAAGAGTTTAAACAGTTGAACTTCAGATGTATTTGCCTCAGATATCTAATAAAATTCTACATATTTTGGCAGGTTGTTTGGAGACCGTACACCGCAGAGGTGATACAGATGCTTCCTCCGTACTGCTTGGAAGCACCGGATCTTCATGTCGCACGAGTACCGCTGATTCATTTCTGTTTGGTTGAGTTGTACACTCCGGATCGTGTGTTACGACAGTTTGGAGCAGTTCAGGGGATCCCAGGCCCATGTAACACATGTCCGAAGCTCCACTCGATAGATCTGCGAGAGAAGATCACCGTTGATTGGATTCAGTTCCACGCCAATTACTTGGGGATGTGGGAGTGCAGGCGAGATTACACTGTGGAGACGATACCCATAGTTCCAGGAGGAGAGGGAGTGACAGATGAATACATGAGTTGGTACAACCGTATCACCCGACGGTTTATTGGTAGACACGGGTGTATGATGGACTTTGTTGTGAGTAATAATTACATTAACATTTCTTTCTCAACATAGAGGGAATATGACTCGAACATGTCTCATTTTGCAGGTGTCGAGGTTTGGAGACATCCATCTAGCAAGGGGTGATCCAGAACGTGTGGCATTTTTGGCGGTTGATTCTGAGCGGCGACTACTAGAAGCCATAGGACGACAATTCAGAGATGGGACAGATGATGATGACGAAGCTGCCGCAAATGAAGAAGGGGTTTCTGAGGACCCCACTCGTACCAGCAGGGCCCGTGGACGAGGACATGGACGAGGACACGAAAGATCAGGAGCTAGAGGTGGTCCGAGGCGACAAGTGGAAGCCGTGACTTCAAGAGACGGCTCCCTTCTATGGAAGTTGTGACTTAAGGTCACGGCTTCCTTAGGGTACTTAAAAAATTATATGTTCGCCTGGGGGTCCCGTGGAATAAGATTCCACGGGTACCCCTCATGCGAATTTACTTCCCGAAAAAACTCCAAACTTCATATAAAACCAGATAAAACATGCTAAAAGCAGCCGAACCTTTAGCAAGGCAACGTGAATCTGCGCCAGCACATCGTCAGGCCGGATCAATCCCTCCTCCACCTCCTCTGCAGTCACCACCAGCTTCATACTGATCACCGGACGGAACACCTATAGCTCGTGATCGGAAGGCTCTCAGATTCAAACATCGTCGACCAAACGAAAATGAACCAAATAGAAGATAATACGCCAGAGTCGCAATCTCACGTGCAGGAAGTGGAGCACGGACGCCAACTCCCACCGATTCCTGAGCTGCGCCCTGACTCGCTCCGCGTCGCCGGTCGATCCTCCCTCGATCCCCTCCGCCATCAGCGACTGTGAGGTCGATCAAGGCGCCACCGATCGAGGTCGCGATGGAGGTTGAAAGGGGAGGATAGGATGGTGGGGGAGGAGAAGGGGTAATCTTCCGCCGAAAACTTTGGAGGGTATTCGCGTTGGAGGGAAGAGGAGCGGAAGGTTGAAATGGAGGGATGGAGATCCCGCCGGCCGTGGTTGCCCGTTTGGTTACTGGGGTACCAGGTGTACCCCAGTGTATCTCCCTCTAAATCTGGTTTGGAAATCTATAAAAATCAAAGTCATATCACATCACATTCCTTATTCCAATCATATTCCAACTCTCATAACTATCCAAGTACTTGCTATTCACAGGTGGATACCTCAACCCATCCCATCCCACTAACCAAATAGGCCCATAGAGGTGGAGGGAGCGGTTCCTGCCTCGGGTTGTGATGTGGTGACGGATTGGCGTGGGTTGCTGCATGCTGGTACTTGAGGGAGATCGGACGTCGGATTGGCATTGAGAGGCGTTGGATGTAACGCGTTGGGGGTGTCTTAGACCTTGTAAGTTGTAATGCCCCCCAAATCCTAATTCCGAACATTATTTATTCCCAACTTATATTTTGAAATTAGTGGGTAATTTGAGGAATGTGTTTTCTTTTGGGTAATTTACATATCGGTTCCGTCTATGAACCGATCCAATTTGGATCTCAAATTTTCGTTTATAATAGGGGTTTTAACCCTACGAACTCTGTAAAATTTGCCAATTACCTATTCGACCTTCGAAACATATTGCCCCCTGGACTCTGTAAACTTGCTCCGTCTTACCACATGGATCCTTCATTTGTGTGTCGTCTTCTTTGTAACCTAACCAGAGTCGTTGACTAACCCTTGTACATCGCAATCACCATAAGCATGCCACGTGTCCTGGTTTTAGGATTTTGATGCGAAGCTCAGATAAAGAGGCATATGCTACGAAGGGCCTTCGTCCTCTCCCATTCCACTTCGACTCCATCGACCTCCCCCCTTCCCTTTTACTCTGTCGGCCTTCCCCCTTCCTTTTCCACTCCATCAACATCTCCCATTTTTTCCCACTCCATCGTGCTCCTGGGTAAGGACTCTCTTCTTCCTCGTCTGAATCAAAGTTGGGTTTAGGGTTTCATGGGATTGGCGAACGAAGGTTAAATAGGTTAGTGTATCTAACTCATGGGCTCTTTTTTTCTTGGTTTCGAACATGCAGGTGTTGATGATGGGCCGGTTTGGTGGACACGAAGGGATCCTCACCGTGTGCATTAAGCATGGAGGATACCTCAAATGGACGCGAGGAATGAAGGGAGAAAAGTATTTGCTCGGACCCGAAGAGAGGATCGGGATCAATCCGGACATCACCTCGTGGTTCGATCTTATGGAAGAAATCTCTAAGGTCGTACCTTGGGAGCCAAGGTGTACGATCGCACTGAAATATAAGATCCCTCGCATAAGAGGGAGCAAGTTTATATAGATTAAGAATGAGAAAGACATGATGGAAATGTTTAATGCACACAATGATGGAACAGAGATCGAGCTCGTGGTGGAGATGACAGACGTAGAGGCTCTGAGTTACATCCAAGCAAAGGAGTTTCTTAGCGAGAAGAATGCATGTGAGGTGTCTGATCTCGTGCTGATTACGGAGAAACTCGAAGACACCATGGATCTTGTATCGCATGCGGAGAACTCTCGAGGTGTCGTGGAGCCACAGTCCCAGGATGTGGATCATGGTGGTGTTGAAGGCTCTGAGATGACTTTCTCGTTTACATATGACCAGTTGGACTGAAACATGGGTGAGGACGTTGCTGGGGATAAGGTTTAGAATTAGCTTGATTTCGAAGTGGGGAGCAATGATGTTGGGACCCCGAGGGGAAATGTGGAAGATGATGGAATGGAGGGTGTGGTTGTGGGTTATCGTGGGACAAAGGGTGTGCTGATAGGTGATCGTGGGACAAAGGGTGTGTCGGTGGGTGATCGTGGGACAGATGGTGCGGCGGTGGTAGTCATGGGATTAGGGATGGCCATAGATGATGGTGGAACCGAGGGCGTGTCTGTGAGCAATTGTGGGGCAGAGGCTTTGTCGATGGATGATCGTGGGACCGGGGGGCGTAGCTGGTGATGGGAATGAGGGTGGTGATGAGATGGGTGGGTCCTCTGTTGACAATGAATAACCTCGTATGACCGGTATAGGAGACGTGTCTGGTGTCGAGAAAAGAGTAGAGCCTTACACCGATCTGGGTAACGATGGTTTGGGAGCTTCTGATGTTGGGATAACCCCGAAGGTTGAAGTACATAGATGCATCAAGCATACAAGAGTATGTGTATGAAGAAAGACACACCCCCAAACACCACCCAACTGAAGATGTACACGATCAGTGGTTGCGCAAGGGACCAATGTAGTCTACCGAGCATCATCCAATTCTGATTCTAATTCCCGTGTTGTCGACGATGATTTGGAGGATAGTGATGATTCGGATGACTTGGATGGCCTTGTCTCTGAGAATAGCTATCATCATCTTCTTGATTTTAATGTGGAGAATGTGAGCGATTGTGAGGGGCTTGAAGCGAGCGTGGATTTGGATTCCCCATCGTTTGAAGTGGGGGTTGAATTTGAAGGCCAAAAAACATTCTGAGTCGTACTTGCATCCCATTGCACCACCGAGGAGTTTGCTGCCAAATACATTAAGAGCGAAAGCAACAGAGTCACGACAGAGTGTAGGGAGGAAGGATGTCCTTGGAGGATACACGCCTCCTTAATACCAAACAACAAGAGGTTCGGAGTAAGTACTTTGGTGGCCGACCGCACTTGCGCTTCAAACAATCTTGCTGGAAGCACCATGGTTGGGCAAGAGTGGGTAGCGCACCAGATATAGGCTTGGGTGAAGCAGAACCCCTCAATCACCGTGAAGCAGTTATCTGATAGACTTAAGGAGGCATTCAAGCTCCGTCTGCCCTATATGACCATTTACAAGGGGGATAGGAGGGCATCATGTGTTTTATTCGGGAGTATTGAGGGGACATATGCGAAGATCCCCTCCCTTTTATTGCATAATTGAAGCATCATAATCCCACTAGTGTCATCTGCTATTTCTTTGAGGATGATGACTCCTTCCTCACGTGTTTCATAACTTTTAAAGCTAATAGAGATGGGTACATGTTTGGGTGTAGACCCTTCCTAGATTTGGATGGATGCCACTTGAAGGGCTAGTACCTCGGGACACTTTTGTCTGCTACTGTCTCAGATGCATCAAATGGGATCTTTCCAGCTGCCTTCACGGTTGTGGAGAATGAGTCCAACGTTACGTGGAAGTGGTTCTTGAACCATTTGTACGAGGCTATCCACTGTGGCGAAGAAAATGTTCTAACAATAATCTCATATGGTCAAAAGGGGCTGACGAGTGCGGTGAAAGACAAAATCCCATGTGCAGAGCATAGGGCCTGTATGAGCCATGTTCATAAGAACTTCAAGATAAAGTATCCGGGGAGTGACTTGAAGCATATATTATGGTCAGCATCCAGAGCTTTTGAGTCAAAGTAATTCCTCCATTCGATGAAGGAGTTGCAACGAGCCAATAAAAGTGCTTTCGACTACATGATAGGAATCAACCATAAATGGGCGAGATTCCAATTCAACACGGCAGCTTACTGCCACTACATCACCGATAATTTTAGTGAGTCTTCAACTCGGGGATCGATGAAGCTCGCCACCTTCCAATATGTGATTTGATAGATTGGATTCGACATAAAATAATGACAACATCGGAAGAGTGGGGATTGAAAGGAGGGAAATGCGAGGAGTGATGGTATCTACTGCTGTGAAACCCCCGAAACCCGAACATGGACTAAAATGCAAAATCCAGCTGGATCTGGGCTAAATTGCAAATCTGCTTTTATTCCAGTGTTCAAAAAAATTATTTTAGTAGTCCATTGTGTAGGGCTCGTCAATAGATTTCCAACGAGTCCAAGAACCCTAAAATGCGACTTCGGGAGTCCAAGTTATGACCATTTTAGCGAGAGGGGGTCCATGTCATATACGGATCCGGACCCGGATCCGAATTCAAGTCCCAACCCATATATCCAGCCCTTTCCCCTTCGTGAAAGTCGCCCATGCCTTTGTTCCCTTCGACCTCCAGCCCCATTCCTCTTCCCTCTCCTTCACCAAACTTCACCGGAGCTCGCCGAAGTGCCTTGGATCGACGATCCGAAGCCGTGCTCGCGTAGGGAAGGTACGATCTCTCCTTCCGCTTGTTGTGGTGTCCACACGAATTTCGACCATCTGTACGATGTCTTCCCTTCCTCTTGCTGTCGGATTCGCACCTTTCATGAACCTTCATATTTGATGACCCATAAAACTAGTGCATATTCTCTGAAGCATGTACTATCTATCATCTGCCCTTCCATTTGGCTTCTTTACTGGAATTGGTTGTATGCAAATATCAGATGTTTGCTTATGCGTGTTGTTGGACCTTAAAGCAACATGAGTTATGATTGAGAGAAAATACTTAGATGACATTCTTGCTAACAAGATCGAGGAGCATAATGCACTCTCCAAAATTCAAGGCACGTCTGTTGCAGCCTTTGAAAATATAACGATTGGGCATAAGGGATGATAAAAAAATTGAGAACATGACAGCAATGGTTACACTTTAATGGCAGAAAACACATAGGAAAGATTAGAAGGAAAAAAACCCACGTAGGAGACATTATTATCTCAACAACTCTCAACATTCTGTTGAGTTTAAAGTTTACAGAGCACTAGGAGTACGAATATTCTCTACAATAGCAGTTTGAGACTTGCAATGTCATCTCTGTGAGAAATAATATTATGGATTGATTACACAGCATTGAGTCATGCAGAGTATAATACGCCACAGTGTATGTTGATGAAAAGGATGTACATACTTGGTTCGATCTGGTTTCCATGTGAATTGGGGGAAAAATCTTATAGTTGATTCAGAACACTCTTGACCGTTCATTATTTTGCCGCATATAGTCGTTTAGCCATTTAATTTCTGTCGAGTGAGACCATGTCGCAGGCACTGTGGGTCATTCCTCTTCTTATAGAAATTGTACTGGTGAGAAAAATCTTCTCAGGTAATACAGAGACTAGGCCATATTTATGCAACGTGCACTTATGATGCTTGGCCACCACCTCCGGCAGTAGTGCAATGAAATTTAAAGTATATGTAGCAGTAATTCAAGCTCTAACAAGTTTGAGATATAATCCTCTACTGTTAACATGATTCGTTAATTTAGGGGAGAATTTGCTCATTGGTCTGCCATGTACCCTTTGCAATATATATACATATATATAATACATGTGAAATGTCTATTCTATACACATTGAATCTTATCTGATCAAGGCACGCAATCAAATTGTAATTTGATCATTAGAAACGGATAGTGGGGACTTGGATTTAGAAGACCGCGTCTTTTATAATGGATAATATGTACTTGAGGCATCCTTAGATATTGTTTTACATCGAGGTCGTGATTGAAATAAGACCATCCCCGTCTCTATTGTAAGATCATACGTTAAATGGGAATGACACATGATTTAACGAAGTATTTCATATCTCCCGACAGTTCAGTGACATTATCATCTTGTGGGACAGATTTTTATGATGAAAGGGTAGATGGAGTTAGGTGCCGTCATGGGAGGGGCATGCACCCTTGAGGCCCCGGGTAGAAGTCTAGTTGACCGCGATCCCAACTGCTACTGTAGCTGCGATGGTTGGGGGACATGTTGCTTGGCACACCGAGGTGCTGATCTGACGATGTTGGCCTCGGCACTTGCGTGCTTTAGCACGGTGCTCGAGCGCGGGCCAAGTAGTCGTGGTTGGTCGGCTAGTATTTCGCTTGTCACTTAGAGTTAACACTCGTGTACGGGCCAATGTAGGCCACATTGGTCGGTATTCCAAGTGGGAGCGCTAAGAGGAGAGTTCTGAAAAATGTGGTTAATGAAGTTGGGAATGGGATGTGAACTCCTGTTCATAAGGAGGATTGGGCTAATCGCGAAGATTCGCGGGTTGGAATATATTTTGTGAATCAGAAGTACAATAGTGAAGTGGAGCTGAGTGGACGTGTTGGGAACTTAGTTAGGATGCATTGTACCCCATCGCATGCCTACGGAGGCACCCCAACCCTAAAGTATTCTTTTTGCCTTAGAGTCATAGTGTGAGGTCTCATCCAGACCAAGACCACATACTATCCACGAAGCTTGGTTACTCATATCCATATCTAATAACCATGATAAAAGTGTGATTCTTGTGAAATCTGATTACCTAGTTTCTTTCTCTTTTGCACATATTTAAATTATATCCTGCTTGTTGTTGTATAGTTTTATCTAATTCGTATTGGGCAACTTTGCTCATAACGTACCTACATGTGGAATCCGCAGGTCCTCAACAGTGAGCAGTTTGGAGACATCACTTTTAGTGCAGCTTCACTACACTTCTTGTATCACAGTTGGTAGTAGTTTTTACGGTCTTCTTTACTTGTAGTTTCTTTTTGAGAGACATGACATGTAATGTATAATTGTGGACATCTATATTTATGCTTACATGTAATTTTTGTGGACATGGAAATGGATAATAGATTGTAATGGAATTGGTGAATGGAAATACACGTGCTTGTAAACATGTTGAATGCAATGAGAAAAAAATTTATTTCCTTTGCATGTTGCTTTTTCTCCTGCTTTTATGAATGTAAAATATTCAAATGTGGAATTATGTGCGTGGATCGGTTTGCTGAGTACCCGGATCCTAGGGGCGTCACAACTGCACCCGACTATGCAAGGACCTCAACCAAGAATCTACAAGGGTTCATCGTAAGGAGGTCAAGCGAGAGCAGTCTAGAGGTGGAACGTCCCACTGATCGTGATGTATGTGATCTCATTGCAAAACAATGCACATGTAAGGTGATGACATGTCTCTAGATTGCCTTGCACACATGCTTCTGTGACCATCTCAAGTCTGCGCAACGTGAATTGGGATGACTACTTATACAATTATTATAGTAGTAGCCGTTGTCGAAGGACCTATGCGGAGTCAATCACCGTTTACCCGACAAGTTGTGTTGGACACCCATTAAATTAGCGTACAATGTAATGTGTGAGGCCCCCGGAAAGACCAAATAAGAATCGAATAAGAGCGAGGAATGAGGAGAAAGGGACCCGGCACAAATGCACAAGGTGTGGTTGTTTTGGCCATCACAGAAGCACATGCAAAGATCTGATAAACCCACGAACCAAAGCTATCGATAATATATTGCAAGACGGAACCCAAGTGTTGGCATCCATGGAAGATCTAAGTTGGAGAATCTGCACTCAGCAGTCTTCTACTTTGGGAGCGCGAAGGTATGCCACATTAGAGTCATTTGGTGGCCTCTATGTACGAATTTGAGTCTTCTTTTTTTGATGATTCCTTGCTCCTTGTAGTGGAGTAGCTATTAGGGCAGGAGCCTTTCAGAGGATCACCAACGTTGCTGGAGAGGTTGGTCCAAGTATCCAGAAGAGAGGTCGATTGAAGAAAGCGACACGAATTGGAGAAGATGGCCATGGCATTGCCAGACAAGGTTAAAAATCCCATATCATTTTGGATTTTCTTTATTAGATAATATCTCTGTTGGATAATTTCTTAAGGTCGGATTATATTTCAAGTGTTTGCAGCTCTGTGATTTCCCGCAATCCAAGAAGTTTTCAGCAAGTACTTTTGCAAGGTTTGGTTCGATTCCAAACTTGAAGTTACCAATTCTACTTGCAGAAGTATACATATGACAACTTATAGTTGGACATTTTTTTTATTTTCAGATAGGGCTACTGGTTAGAGACATGTTTTTTGGGGCGGAAGTTTGATGGAGCAATATGTATTTTAGGCAGAAGCTTGATGATTTGGACAACACGTAGAGAATATACTTCTTGATTTGGAGTGTTGGTTTTTTGGATCTGCTTGTTGTGTAATCTGGGTTTTTTTGTTCAACATCTAATATAAACACTAGCTTGTACTTACTTGCGGTGTGAACAACAGGGACATATTGTGTTGATGATAGTCTGTGAGTGAATGCATACAAATCTAGAGTTCTGTTTTGGTTGCATTGCAGGTAGGGACGCAAAGGACGAATATGGATATGAATATAGGTGTTACCATATCCTTATGCGTTTCAAAATATGGATACAAATACGAAAACGGATATCATACGGATATCGAAAAATGAATACCGTATCTTTAAATACAGATATGGATTCGGAATCGGATAATCATGACTCATATATGAATATTTGAGAAATGGATACGGACTATCCTATAAATATTAAGTGCCTCCTCATACTTTTAATTAGACATTACGTCTTTACGATCTTGTAATCGATGGGTGACTAATCCTAAATTCAATAAACTTACAATGTTACATAATAAATAAGAAAATAAATTAAATTATTGAATGAAATAAATTGAATAACATATAATAATAGTGTACGATGACGTACCTCTGTCTTCCTTCATTTGAAATATTTCCAAAATATATGAAATACTGCAACATTATAACCAAATAATAAGATAAAGGTGATATAGTATATTTTGTGAAATGACATCACGGTAAATTATAAAAGTTCATATCTTTTTTTGACATTTCATGATGAGGTGCAATTTCGTGTCAGTGCTACATTGAGGCATGCAAAACACTTGTGAAGCTGAAATATTGCATGTCTTATTGACCCGAAATGTAAAAAACAACTATAAACTAAAGTTTTTTCATGAGTACATACTATAACAACAAAGTTCCATAAAAGGAAAAAGATGATTTAAATTAGTTCCACGATAGTTCAAAAATCAAATTCTACAAACTCAAAATAAATTGGTTAAGATTCAACTCAAAATAAATTGGATAACGATTCTTGAATCATGACACGAACGATCTTCTCTTTTCTTCTTCTTGATATCACCTACAATACAAGGCAATGTCGATGTTTAAGAATATATCTGATTTTATAAAAGATATAATTTATGAAACTATTATACCAAAAATCACCATCCTCCATGCCATCAATTCCACAAGCATTTGCTTCCTCTATATAGTTGACTAAAATGGGAACCATTTGCAAATGTCAAAGCAAGATTACAAAAAGCAAGATAGATGGTCTTTTAAATTCTATAATAGACTCGTTTTAGAGGAATACTTACTTGAACTAGACGGTGCAACTTGAGAAGGAATGTCTTCAACATCCTCCAAGATGTTATAATCATTGGATGCATCACATGAATCTAACAGACATAAATATTATGAGTTTGTATGGATTGTCATTAAAGTAATAAAGCAGACATGAAAAAACATACGATTCATTTCATTTCTCATACAATCTTGTGCACATATCAATTCCTCTACCATCTCTGGATTCAATCTACTCGGATATGCATCTACTACTCGATCACCAGTGCTGAATGCAGATTCAGAGGCAACAGTGGATACATGAATAACAAGAATGTCTTTGGCCATTTTTCAAAGAATGGGATATCGCACAACATTTTGCTTCCACTGTGAAATAATATCAAAGTTGCTTTCACAGTCATCTTTCCATCGCAAACAATTTTTCTTTCAATACTCATCGAGTTCAGATTCTGCAGGTTTGGTATCCTCATCATCCGTCACTTGTGCAAATATACCTTTTCTTTTTTCTGCAGTTGCTTGGTTGCATTTTGGATGGAATCGATATCATGGAAGCATTTGATATTTTCAACCGAGTGTTGCCAATAATAACATAAGAATCAAAAAGACTTTTGATTACTTCATAAAGTTCATCCAACCTGTTTTCTCTTCTACTTCATAAATATCATTGAAGTAGATCTGGATTGCCTTCATCTTATATCACGGGTAAAAAAAATAAGAAACAACAAATAATTCATCACACATGTTCCAATATTTGTCGAATTTCATCTTCATCGTAGTTGCCATGGAAATGACAATGACATCCTTGCTTTTGAGACACTCTATGAAAAGTAACTGTATTTCACAGATTTCAACAAAAAAATAGATTCGACGTATCATAATTAGACCCATATAATAATTCAGTGGCATCATAAGAATGCTTCAAGCACCCTCCCAACATTTTAATATAATCTCATTCTTCATCAGTAAGACGATGTATGAAATTAGCATCCTGAAATTTAAATCTCTTGAATACATCCTTATACTGCAAACTAGTTTCCAACATGAGATATGTAGAATTCCATCTTGTGCATCAATATAGTGACATGCTTTGTTTCACGCTTGGATTTATTTGTTGCGATGTTTCAAGAAATATTATTTCCATTTGCAGCGGACATGTAACATATTTAATGCAGAGCCGGACTTTCTCAATTGATTTGGCTATCACCTTGAGACCATCTTGCACAATAAGATTTATAATATGGCCGGTGCATCGGACATGAAAAAATAAACCTTTGAGAGGTATAACATCACTGAGACCGTTTTAAGATGTCGAATAGCAACATCGCTAGCTCTGTTATTGTCAATTGTCACTATGAACAACTTCTAACTAAGTTTATCAAAAATTCTTGACATGAAATAACCACTTATGTCAATACCGATTGACCCATGAACATTAAAAAAACTGATTATCATTTTTTGCAAACTCCACGAATCATCAACAAAATATGCCATCATACATATATATGATTTATTCTGAGAGGTGGTTGTCCATTTATCCGCAGTCAAACTAACCCTCGAAGATAAATTAGTAAAAACCTGATAAAGCTTCTGCTTCTCATCGGTATAAATTGTCTTGCAAAGTTTAGCAATTGTTGTGCGGGAAGGTATTTTGTGCTGAGGATGAAGAGACAAAATATATTTTCAAAAAGCAGAGTGAGTCATCATATTAAAGGGTATCCGTGGATAATTATAGCCTTAACCAATAACATTTGGCTATATCCATAATTGAAGCTATTATTTAAAACAGTGATACTCCCATCAACCTTGAACATTGGCTGTAAAAATTATTGTCCGGGCTCAAGCTTAAGCTTAGATGGACAATTCCACACATGATTATTTAGATGGGATGCGCCCTTATCAGAAGTGTGTAAAAGTTCTTTACCACAAGATTTACATTTGGCATATAAAGTCTCAACAATAACCTCATTTCCTTCCACCATTTGTTTCACTTCCTTGTAAATTCTATGAAAACTTATCCAACGAGGTGAGGTTAGTTCTTTTGCTTTATTTGATTTTGATGTTGTTATCTCATCATCATTAAAAGATCCATTGGTTGGATAGGAACTCATATACAAGCCTATGAAATAAAAATAAAGGGTTTTTATCAGTTGTGCCCCTCCGAGATATCGCAATATCAGTTATGCCCCTATCTTTTTGGTAATATCAGTTGTGCCCCCGACTTCTTGGCAATATTTCACTTGTGCCCCTCAGAGGGGCATAACTGATACAAGATTTTTATCAGTTATGCCCCTCTGAGGGGCACAAGTGAAATATTGCCAAGAAGTCGGGGGCACAACTGATATTACCAAAAAGATAGGGGCATAACTGATATTGCGATATCTCAGAGGGGCACAACTGATAAAATCCCAAAAATAAAACTCGTATGATTAACTCTAAGAAATAATACCACCTCAAAACATTGACCACCGAGTGATAAAAAAATTTCAGATTTCGTATACGCGGTATTGGGATGGATGAATTGATTCGAGATTAAGCGATAATCCAATACACCATCACAATACCATAAAATATCCTGGCAACAATTAGGAAAGCCTATGCAAGGCAATATTTTCTTGCCGATTCAAGTTCATTCAGCGAGTATAAGGGCTGGAAAATAGAAGCATATAAATGATGAAAAACTTACGTAAGTGCAAACTGCAAAAGCCCCAAGTTGATGGTCGCTCCCTTTGCAAGCAAACAACCCCGGTCCGTAGAATATCAAGATTGTCAAGCACTTGCAATTGCTAAACTCTATTATGCACGACGAAACAAATAAACATGGACTCCGGAGATAGGTCGTGTGCGAGAAAAAAAGTCTCGGACAGACAGGCTGGTTTTGCCAATTGCCAGTCTTCGGAGAATCGCACGCAAAAGATGGGGATTCGGGAGAGAAACGGAAACACAACGCAAGCTGTTTCGTATTCCAATTAAGTATAGTAAACATTGAGATGGAAACATAGGGCATGTTGGGCGTGGGATTTGAATCTGGACGGTTATGTCTTTTATATAAAAATTTACATATATGCCCACTATATTAGCACATAGATGTACATACCATAAGTGACTCAATAATACAGATATTCATATCCGTATCCGCAAAAAATATATACATCTGTATCCGTATCCTTATCCATATTCGACAAAAATATATAACGGTGTTCGTATCTGAATCCGTATCCGCAAAAAAACGAAACCAGTACCGTATCCGTATCCATATATGCTAAAATACGAAAATGTATATCTGTATACGCTTTAAGCGGATACAGTAATGGACGAATACAGATATATCCGCATCTGGTTGCATCCCTAATTGCATGTCAAAATCCGTGTACTTAAGATTGACTTCTACCAGCAATACAATGCAAGGATGAGAGCATACGAAGAGGCACATCCCCCACATTGTGGCAATACATCCAGTTCTTCTCGAGGCATTCTACATGAGTTTAGTTGCAAGGAATACAAGTCCATAAATTGACAGAATCCTCACACAAAAGCCTATGTTGTTGATCTGCACTCTTGTAGTTGCAAGCTCACATTTTTTCATCTTCAATTCTTTGTCCATCTTACCTAACTTTTGCAAGAATCGTAACTCTATTTTATTTCTTATTGGGAGGTCTAATCAATGGGCATGTTGACATCGACCCATCCAAAAAAATTACAGCTTCGATCCAGACATGTATAGAATTTCTACCCCTTACTTCATGGTCTCGAGGATGTCTTCACCGCAGCAAAGCTTCGACATCCGCATCTAACTCGATCGCTACCAGAGACATTAAAGGCAGAGAGCTGCTCAATCTCATAACCTAAAAACCACGTCAAATATGATTTTTGTTATATAAACATTAATGTAAAATATGATTATTGTAATATAAACATCCGTGTAATACTTCTGGAGGAACACTCAACCCATCAATATAAAATTTTCAAGGTGGTTCTCTTCACAGTGTTCTTACCTCTTTGAAATGTAGCAAAAAAATCTCATGTGATCTCTTCATGTACTCCCAGGTTGTACTCCCAAGTTGAAGAAAAACTCTCGAAGTTTGGCCTTTAGACATGGTTGTTGAAGCTTAAAAGGAGTTGTTGGGAAGTGAGGGACGTCTAGGTCATTCACCCCCATGGTCCACATATTAGGGGTAAAATAGGGCATTCACAACTGATAAAATGGTCATCGGTATAAAAATAGATGGTGGTAAAAGTTTACGGGGTACATGGAAAAATATGTTGTTTCAAAGGTCGAGGAAGTATTTGGCAAAGTTTACAGTGTTTGTGGGCTAAACATCCTTTTACAATAAATTAGTCCCCATTTCGTTTTCAAAAATGGCAAAGGATATTCCCGTTAGAATATTTGTGGTGACTGAGTTGAAATGAATACCAAGTCCCTTTCCGCGTTCATTTTCTCATGCCTCACATGTTTCCAACTTCTCTCCTTTCAAACCCCCGTGACCCACCCAACCTCACCTACCCTTCTGACCTCACAGATCCCTGACCGCCCAATCCTGACCCCTCTGTCCGTGTCCAACAAGATCCCTTTCTCCTAAGATGTACAATAGCTAGACTACGACATGATGGGGCTCCTGCATGTGGCTCGGTATCGCCAGCGCCACTAGAGAGGCCTATGTGGTATGGTTCGGAAATGCGGTCCATGCGACCGCATATGCGTATTCGGTCACTTGATCGAAGCGCATATTCCATATGTGGCAATATGCGGTCCAAACACATATGCGGTCCGCATATGCGGGATATGCGGCCGCATATCTGATAGGATTCATGTTAATTCGTGGCATGTTGACGACACATTAACTGATTTTTTTCCGAACAACTCTTATATCATCATTTACATTGATGCAATCTTTCATTATTCGTGTATATGTTGCATTTGAGAATATAATATAGGGTATTTTTTCTCATATCTATTTCCCGCATTGTTCTCAACACTTATTGATGAATTGTTTACTACTTTTTGAATTTCCTATCTAATGAAAGTCATTCTAATTCTTTAATAAAACATGAAATAATTGACTAACAGTTTGCCACTTTACATTTTTGTCCTTCTAATAAATTTTATATGAAAGTTCAATTTTCCCCTATATTTTGTTTCAACATGTTTTATCCAAATCTTGGGTGTATGATTTGTATACCTATGATTATTTTTATCTTTTGTTATCTATAGGATGTAATATACATATTAAAACTCTTCTTATAGAATTCATGTGTTCCATGTTGATTCCAAATTTGTATATGTACATATATGCATTAAATTCAAAATATTCACTAAAGAATAATCAATATATAATATCATGCTTATACGTATCTTATTAATTATATTATCTTATTTGAAAATTTTGATTTTGGGTTTTGTTAGATCAACAACCTTTTTTTAATCACATTTTATTGTTTATTTTATAATATTTTAAATTAAAATATTACAAACCGCATAAACCACACATACTTTTGTATACTCTTCCGCATATCCGCTTACTCACTTTAGACCGCATGACCGAACGAATACCACATACCGCATTTCTGAATCTACTAGTAACACTGCGATGAAGCTCAAGGCCAAGAAGAAGGCCAAAGAAACGAAGCATGTTACGATACTGGTGGTGGCTAAAGCCGTCTGAGAAGGCAGCGAACCCAATCTCAATATCCATACGAGCCAATTGAGGTTGGTTCTTCTTTGTAGACGAGTTCCCCGTTATGGAGATGGGGGAGCTGGAGTCTCTGCCGCTGTGCTTCCCGAACGATATGAATGGTTTGGAGGACTTGAATTTCGACATGAACGAGGAGTATGTGGAATGAAAGAGCGGATCTCTACAGTTAATATGATCAAAACATTGGATTATGCGTGCGTTGTATTATAGGTTAAGAGAGGGGTTTTGAGAGTTTCCCACTGGACTTGTTCAATTTTCGCCAGCCCCTCATCCACTTTGGATTGGAGTTTCTATAAGAGTTGTTTGCTTATTGTTGATGCCTCGTTTTAAATGGAGAGAGCAGTACTATGTGTATGTGCTACAATTCCTCAAGTGGAAAATAGATTGTGTTGATGGGATTTGGCACATATTATTTTAGTAAAGCTTTGTGTATTGTGTGTATTTGATAATGCATGGTGCTTTAGATGGTCATCGAGAGGGAGAGGCTCATCGCAGCCCGGGATGGTGAGGTTGGCTTCGTTTAGCTGCATGGTTGGGCAGGGTTGGGTTGAGGTACACCGGTGTACCCCTCCTTTCAACCCTCTCAATTCTCCTCACATTTTACTTTTCATAGGATTATCCCAACCCAACTCAGCCCAGCCCAACCCAGCAACCAAATGATGCTAAAGGGTAGGGGAGGTTGATGGGTTACGAGGGTTTGAAAGGGGAGAATTTGGATTCAAGTGGGTAAGGGAGAGTGAAAGAGGGAAAGGGTACTTGTATTCATTCCTTGTGGTCACGATGCTCAAATGTTATAACGAGAAACTCCTTTGCCATTTTCAAAAATAGAATGGGGATCCAATTAGTTACAAATGAAAGATTGGGACCCAATTTGAGGTCGGCTCTGTAGATGGGGACCCGATCTATAAACTATCATTTTGTTTTTCATGAATAACCATGAGTAGTTTCCAGTGGCATGCTATGTGTTTAAAACGGTATAATACAATGCAAGGCACTCCTTTTTTTCTTGCATAAACGTACGACGGGAAAACTCCAGTTGCTTTCTAGTTCATGTGGGGGATCAATAAAGGAGTAGTTTTTCGAAGCTTTATTTATTGGATACGTCAATGACTCGTGTTTCTAATGTCGTGGAAATTGTATATTGAGGACGACGGCGACTTAACTGCGTGCGGTTTTCGAAAAAGTGGAAATGTATATTACCGATGGTTGGTTATATCATCCATCCATCTTACAGTGGAATGATGATTTCTCCGTGGTTGTCACAGACGCAGGCTCAAATACATGCACCAATACCTAAATCGATGCCACTATCACCGCAATTGCTGTAGTCGATGATGTTGCTTCGTCTACCTCTCGATCATATTCCCTACCCACCGTGACACCAATCCCAATGCTTGCACCCCTGCCTAAAGATGCTAGTTGAACCGAATCATTCGAATTCGATTATGATTCGTTCGATAAAAATTCGAAAAAAGTTTGATTTGAAATCAAATGAATTGAATTTGAATTTAACTTGTGCATTCGATTCCCAAATGAATTGCATCTGAATTAACTTGTATTCGTTCGATAAAAATTTGATTCGATTCGATATTTATATACATACATATGTGTATATATGTATCTATATATTTATCTTCATATACATAGTACATGCATGTATACATGCATATAATACATACATATTTACGTACATACATGTAATACCCACTCTAAGTCTATTGTGATCCTTTCCAAATATTCTTGTGCAAGGAATTATAGCATAATTACATCAACAGATTGTCATGTATTTATTCAAATTCATTTGTAAGTAAATAGATGCAGAAAACAATATATGAATATGTATTTAAAAGTTACGACGTTTAATTTACATTGAAAGATTTAGCATTTGCATTATATCTCTAAGCATAACATGTGCAAGCATCTAATGATACTCTAAAACCAACTTACTACAGTTATTAAGTGCTCATTCTTAAGCTTATAATCATATATAGGCTCCATTGGTATGATTTATCATGTTCAAACTTCACTGTTATGATTTACATACTTCCACAATACACCGACATGGCTTCTCAATGCGTGACATGTATATGCAACATTAGGCACCATTAGTGGGACTCTATCTCTTTCATTTATCCTTTATAACTAAGTTCAAGTGGTTTGACTTCGAAATATGTTATGAGTCAAAGATGTGTGCCCTTCATTCATCGATTATACAAAAACATCTAAGTTCTCATCTTCTTAGCATAATGGTAATAGCTTAAATATGAGTTACTTTGTATAAGTAATAATCGATCTTAACATGCTATTGAGAAATTTTAAGGCATTAAGAGGATTGCAAAGCACTTTAAGTCATCCCAATTTAATATGTACATGTGTGTGTATGCATGTATAATCCTATTAGTTAAAGACTAAATACTGAATATAAAAAAGAATAGAAAAGGTAAGTTATAAATACTAGAAAAGATCAAATGTTTAAGATAGTTATTCTAATTCCTCACCCACATATTTATTTTCATGTTCCCACATTACTTACACTACCTTTTTCATTATCGACCAAATATTTCAAAAATCCATGGTAGATTATTGTGGCATTTCTCCTAGCACATGAAAATGATGGTTTTGCTACTTCGAATTCCTCAATATTTATCATGGCTCGAAATTTATCTAGATATCTCTCCTCTACTTTTATGTTTTGTTTTTCCATGCATAGAAATCCATGATGATTATCATTGTCAAGACTACATTTGCCATCACATGAGTAATATACAAGTTCTTCTCACGATGATGTAAATTATTCCTTTGTATACCAAAAATTCCGTATATTTTATTTCATGGCTTAGTTTTTCGACAATGAAGATCCCCACGCTTGATGAAGATGTTTTATATTGCTATGTTATTTACGATATTCCTATTATTTTAAATAATAATGTTAATTTGTACCAACTTTCTATATAAGTTTGATCTTATCTTGCTTTAACATGCAATGATAATTATAATGTTCCGCTTTTTCGTCAATGATATCTTAGCTCTTTGATAGCCTCATTAATTAAACTGTATTTATATATTCATCTCATAGAAAAAAAGTATATTTAGATTGTAAAAGATGTATAATAATTGTAAAAAATAGGTACTTTTTTCCATTGTATTGATTATATAGGTTTTTTCCAACTTATCCTAGTGATATATATTCAAATTAGAATTACACAATAAAATATTTATATTATATTATTATTCATATAATATTAGCTATATAAGCTCTACAACATCAATTTACGTTTCAAATTCGAAATAAAATGAATCAAATTTGGAAATTAGAAACTCAAAATGAATTGAATCTGAATTTGCGTTGGCAATTTCGTTTAAGATTCGATTCGAGTTCGGATTCGAAGTTTTTATAATGAATTGAATCAGAATCCTGCCAGATTCGAAGGTGTTCGATTCGATTAGCACCCCTGGACCCGTCCACCACATGCCCCTCCAATTCCCATCATGCCACCTCCACCGTTGCCAATCCCTATTCCACCACATCCAACCCAAACCACACATCCTCCAACCCAACCACTACCTCCAAAATCAACTCTCGTTCCACTGGTACCAATACCACCGTCAAAACCTCCAGCACCTTCCACTCCTCCAATCCCCCACCAAATCCACCACCTCCTCCCATTCGACATCCGCGAACACAAACCTCCTCCTCCAAAACCTCCTCCCATTCCCCCGCCAACACCACCTCCATCACCATCACAAAATCCTCCTCCACCGCTGCCAATTCTTCCATTGGCACCTATGCATACTCCACCGTCGACCCCTCCTCCCAAACCTCCTCCACCACCAACAACAACGCCACTCTCACCTTTAATCCCACTACCTTCCCACAACCATCGAGGACACTAGCTAACCCACCACCACCCGAACCACCTCTGTCACTGCCACAACCCATTGACATGCACCTAGACCATCTCCCCTAATGCCACATCCATGATCTATATAGCTCGACCCGCTGCCACCCAAACCACCTCCATTAGTGCCATCACCATGACCAGTCACGTTCAAACCACTACCATTGTGGCCGTTTTGGATCAACCGTGCCCGCCCCAGCTCCATGATCGATTGAGCTCAACCAATTAGGCCCAATCCGCCACCATGGCCTATTGAGCCAACATAACTCGGCATGCCTCCATGACCCAACGAACCCCTTTTTAAACCACTTTCGCTGCCATCTGGTCCAATTCCGTTACCCAATCGACCATGGCTACCGGTGCACAGTTCGGTTTCTACCGAGACTTGCTCGAGCTCAACGAGACCCTGTTGACCCAGCATTTGAGTTGTGTCACCACCTAATGCCAACCAACTAGGAGTGGGAGGATGATCAAAGAAGCCATTGCGAGCTAGATGTCATGTGTGCATGGAAGGGCCATTCACCATGGATCATATACAGAGGTATGTGTACATGAGTTACGTGAATGCAAACCCATGTCTGTCCTTGTCCATTTCTCAACTCTTCGAAGAAGAAAAAATGGCTTGAATCATGCGGCATTTTTCAAGTTACATGCACGCCAATCACTTCGACGTCAAGCACATGACAATCAAGGATCATTTGATAGAACAATCGAGTGGTCGGTGAGCTTAGAAGGTGATCGTAGCATGATAAAATACATATCTAACCTTCTGAACTGATTTAACTTGACACAACCTTTTGGTGGGTGTGGTATGGGTAGATGATGGAAGGACATATCGATATCGGTATCGATGTCGGTACCATGTCGATACCGATATATCGTCGATATATCGAACGCCATATCGCCGACATCGGAATTCAGCTCGTCTTTTTTGCATGTCGATACCTGATATCGGACATATCGGCGATATATCGGTGATCTGTCGATACCGATATATCGCCGATATATTGCTGATATATCGAGATACGGCCTTCCACTGTTGTATCCAGACGCGGAGTATGCACGAATAACGTCAATGAGGGGTGAGGGATTTTTCTGCTCGTGGTTCAACTTAAAGAGTACAAAGATTTTCTTACTCCTCATTTACTAGTCGTGTCCTTATCTATGCTAACAAGTTTTTTAACCGATGAGAGAAGGTTGATCGATCTCAATAACCACCAATAAAATAGACACATAAGTAACAACTGCAAGTGGAACTCTGTGTTTTTCTGCCGAAGATCACACTACAAATTACCTTCCACATAAATCACGAAATTGTCGTGGAGAAGAGAACAAATCCATACCTTATTAGAGGAAACGACTTCAACGACTGAAAGGTAATTGAAGATATTTAAACGAGCGAAGATGGTAGGCAACGAACTGAGCTTTTGTTTAGTGCCACTGCAATGGATGAAAATAGAGAGCGAGGAAGAGATTCTCTGACATATTTACAAAGTGGATGCATGCTAGGGATGGATCATTCTCTGGATGGGTATTTACAAAGTGGATGCATGTTAGGGCGTGCAACCTGTGGTTGTCGGAATGAACCCGTATTGGTGTGACTCTAACTAGACGGTACATGATTGTCCTATTATGATAAGTGTGATCGGAATGAATGAATGATTTGCAATACATGGTACCGGATGCCAATATCTTTGGGTTGAACAATGGAATGTGAGGTCGTACCTTATGGAAGCATGTGGTGTTATTATTAGAGGTTTTATTACGATGACACTTGAAATAAGCCACCGGTAAAAAATTAAGGTGAAAATCATATGTGGTTTTAAGCAACCGGGTCCTTGAGGACGTATGCATCTGTGTTGAAACAAGCGGTAGGGTCTAAGACCTTGGATTACTAATAAAAGCAATATTATCAGTGGTAGATAGATGATTGGTTGCGGCAGACAGTGGCCTAAGCTCTCCGATTATCAACACAATCCCCAATACCAGAGTGTCCACAGCTCCGGTGTTTGCGGAGGGGAGAGGACAAATCTCCGACGTGGATTAAAATAGATATGAAATAAAGTAGGGTAAATTACATAAAAGGGCCTGGTCTTCTCACGAATTCCCAACTGAGGGACTTTTTTTTAGAAGGTAACAAACATGGGACTCGTGTTGGACATAACGGTGGAGTCCCCAACGACGTTAATGGGGTGGCCTTTTTTTTAGGTTAGTTGGACGAGTATGCCCCCGCCCCAATTAGGTATTTCGTTTTGGGGACTTCCTCCTCACATGGTACGGATGGGCGGCTTATCCTCTTGATCCCTCCCTCCCTGGCGATTCCAAAAGAGGCCGCATCTGAGGAAACTCCGCCTGGCCAGTCGACGACAAGTCGAGGAGGTCAGCAACCCTTCCCATCGTTACTTGAGGTAAACAACTATGGTTTAGGGTTCCAATTTTGGGCGCCCCTGCATTTGGGTTGAAATCTAGGGTTTGATATGGGGCTTGATACGGGAAGGGAAATGGGGATATGAAATTCCTAGACCCGTGCACAGATCTGAGAATGGAGTATGAAATGGATGCGATCGTGCACAACAAATGGGAATTGGGAAATGGAAAGCTCTCCTGCAAGGTCCAGCCCGGCAATGGAGTATGAAATGGCAAATGCGATCGTGCACTGCAATTGCATACATGGAATGGAAGCTCTCCCATATGCTACTAAGGCGTAAATGGTACATCAATTGGAAATACAAAATGGGAAGCTCTCCTGTATGATACAACAATAACGCCCGTGAGCATATTAACACTGCAATTTATTCGGTAGAGAATAATAATGTGGAGGTATACATATCATTCAGATTTGGTTTATGAATGTAAATCCATGTCTTTTGCTTTTAATTTTCAGGAGATAATGTCTTCTTCATCGTCATCACAACAAAGAAGGCCGATGGTTCATCGTAGTGAATGGAAAGAGTACGAGATCGTTGAGAAGTGTAAATGTGGAGTGGAAGCTGTACTTCGAACTTCTTGGACTGACAAAAATCCAGGTCGAAGATTTTATGGATGCTATTGATATGGCAATGGTGGTTGCGATCACTTTTGTTGGTTTGATCCTCCAATTTGCTATCGGGGGAAGGACGTCATATGCGAACTTTTGATGGAAAATAAAATGCTTCGCTCCGAGTTGATGAAGTCAAAAAAAGTTGAAGGTCGTGTTGAAAGAAATTATTGTAACAAGATTAAGGTAGCCGTACTACTATGTTGTCTCTTGATTGTACTAATGTGGCTTCTGTTGTAAGGATTTAATGTTGTAGAACCTTTTGACATTTTATGATTGATGCTTAAATTGGTTTAAATCACAATACTTGTTGATTTGTTTTTTAAGAAAATCTAAGTACTGCATATTAACACTGATCTTCTTTCCTTTTATCAGTCATATTAACACTGAGAAAATCAGAATGTAAGGGTGATTTATTGACAATATTGTAAACTTTTAAGATAGATTTCGGTAACGCAACTTAAGTTACTGAATGGTACAATGTCAGACAGCATCTTTGAGTTGGAAAGTGTTGGAACATTGATATAACAACAACAACCAAACAACAATGCTCCTATGTAGCCACTCATCAGCTAGCGGGTGTGTCCGTGCATACAACTCATTCAACAAAGTTTGTTTTATTTATAAAGCATACATGAGGATGATAACAAGGAATGACAGCTTTCAACGGGCTATCCAACATGTTGATTTGTTCAAGTCCTCCAAGTCATAGGTTGTGTGCCATTCCTATCTGAAACTTTCAAATACAACACCTGGATCTTGGATTGAAATGTACATTTCAATTTGATGATTATGAACATGGATTCCATGCACTAAATCCCCATGTTTTCGGCACCTTGAATACATTGAATTAAATTGCATAGTCAATATTGAGGGATCCCCATGTCGCATCAGATGGCTACATGTACGAAGCTGGAGGTATAAGAGAGTGGTTGAAGGAATATTTGCAGAAGCATGCCAGGTCTTGATGCAACTGTGTTTATTAGTTGTTGATTGGTTTTATGCAGCAATTACAAATCCCCTGTAAATGTTATTGATTTGTTCCATCTCTACTCTGTCACGGAAAATTCCATGTACGAAAATAATTCCCTTGTTCTCCCAAGTGTGTAAATTACAAGTTGTTTATGTTGGATATCAAAAAGTTCTGTAGATTGGACACCTGTAAACATTGTTCCTTCATACCACAAAGAACACAGTGGGAAAAAGTTAGTACATATCACAGTGGAGATTAGTACGTGCTTTGGTCACCTGTAAATTAATATGTCCCTTCGTACCACAAACAACTAACATTATACACATCAAAAATGTTACAACCAAAAAAGTAATCCAGTCCCTACGTCAAGTGAGACTATCCAGCCAAAAAAGTCCACTGGAGTTCCCTGCGTCAAGTGAGACTATCCAGCCAAAAAATTACCACTGGAATTCCCTGCGTCAAGTGAGAGTATCCAGCCAAAAAACTCCACCGAATTGCAAATATGTAGCCACCAAAAAACTCCACCAAATTGCAAATATGTAGCCACCAAAAAATTCCAGTCCCTGCGTCAAGCAAAAAAACCACATGTCATATAGAGCTTCCATCTGTGAGCTTGTATGTACTTCAAACAAAACTATTTGTCGCTTAAGGTTTGTAATACTTACATGACAAGTCAAAGTTGAGATGTTCCCCTTCGGCTTCTTCTTCTCATTTGTGATGGACCCGTCATTGGAGCATGAATTTCCTTGTTGGAAGATCCTCTTGTAGCACCAGGTTCTCTTTTAACGACAAGCTTCTTTCTCAATTGGACTCCCTTGCAAGTTCTTACATTGTGACCATACTTTCCACAACTACCACATTTCAATTGCCCAATATGCCTTTTCAGCTTGTGTGGATTAGGTGCCTCATCCGCTGCCCTTTTTCGTTTCTTTTTGGGCCTTCCTGGAGGTGTGGGAACATTTGGAGGTAAAATAGCATTCACATCCACTATTGGCCATTGAGAACTGTCAGGTACTGGTTGAATGATTGGAGCATAACTCTTGCGATAAGTAGATATATGATAGCAAGCTTCAACATAATCTTCAGGCTTCTCGTTAATTGCAAATATTGCCACTATCCCATGCTTGCAAGGGATTCCAGTCAAATCCCATTCCCTGCATCCACACAATTTCAATGCCAAATCCACTTCATACACTTTTCCCTTGCAATCCACCTCAAACTTGCGCCCCCCAGCATATAGGACCTCCGCATCTCCAACTTCTTTCTTTCTGAATTCCAACTTCGATTGGATCGTAGGGCAAATGGAGCCGCTATAGTTACTCATGGAGTCCCTCTTACTCTGAAACCTAGTCATCAGCTTCCTTCTTATGGATTCCAGCATCGTGACGATTGGTTTGTCACGATAATCCAGTATCATCTTATTCCATGACTCGCAAGGGTTATTTATTAAAAGATCACATTTTGACCATGATCTAAAGCCAACACGTGACCATAGACCACTTTCCTCTTTCATCAACCAGTTGTAAGCATCATCTCCATTTGCCTCTTTTTTCAAACATTCCATTGCTGCGTCAAATTGTGGTTGAGTGGATGCCCTAGCAGCTCTCCAAAAAATCTTCTTCATGGAGACACCTTTGAATTGTTTCTTGAAATTCTCGTACAAATGTCGTGCACAAAATCTATGCTCAACATTTGGCATGAGAATGTTGAATGCTTGCACAAGACCCTATCATCATAAGGAAAACAATATGCATCAAGTGAATTGAAGTGCAAAAATAGGAATATGTGTTGCTACTCAAGAGTTTAAAATATGGAAATTTTTACCTCCTGTCTATCGGAGATGAATGCCCATGCAAACTCGTCAACGGAGCCAATACTTTCTAAAAGGTACTCCAAGAACCATACCCATGAGTCCTTAGTCTCCTGCTCTACCACAACATATGCAAGGGGAAACAATTGATTGTTCCCATCCCTTGCTATGGCACTAAGAAGGTGTCCTCCGCAAGGTCCTTTAAGATGGCAACCATCTAAGCCAATAAAGGGTCTACAACCATCTAAGAAACCCCTCTTAATAGGCTCAAGACAAATGAAGAACCTGCTAAAAGTGCCATTATCAATCTCCAATTTCACTACGCTCCCCGGCATCTTTACTCTAAGGATGGGGGCATAATCCCAAAGACGTGTGTACTGCTCTTTGTGGGAGCCTTCTATCTGAAGCAATGCCTTTCTTTTTGCTCGATATGCCTTCATCTTCCCAATGTTAGCCATGAAATCTCTCCTTGCTGAAGATTGTATTGCGCTAACCTTCCATTCCGGATCATCTTTAAGCATGTCTACATATTGATTTGCTAACCATTTTGATGAAATCAAGTGATTTTGCAATTGTCTTGGGCATGTATGATTTGGTTGGAATGACTTGATTTGAAATGAACGCTCCGAAGTCATCCATGATGCATACAACTTGTAATGGCATGTTACATCTTTACAAGCAACCTGTACTTTTTGTGGCTTGTTTGCAAGGAATTTGATATCATTGCCACTTAAAATATTGGCTTGTCGAATGGCTTGCTTTAATTCACTCGGCCCAGAAAATTTCATGCCAAGTTCAAGAGTGGGATGAGACATTTCTTCATCATCCATATCTTTGTACTTGGGTACACCATCCATCTCGCCGTCACTGCAACCGAGACTAATCAACTCATCAGATGGCAAGTCATAGTCTAACATACCTGAATCACTTGCAACATTCTTTCCCTTATCGCTACTTAGGTTCGGTTCTACCAATGCAAGAGATCTGCTACCTCTACCCTCACAATCACCACCACTTTCATTCACCGGTTCATCTTGGCTAAGATCCTCTATAGGATGTAATAGAAGAGGAGTGGAGAGGGGATGGCGATTGGAGTGCTAAGGGCGAGTTGGGAGCGAAGGGTCGATGGGACGCGAAAGGCGTGGTGGGAGCGACGGGTGGACGGGCCGCGAAGAGCTTTTGGGGAGCGTTGGGATTCTGGGAAGCGAAGGGCGTGGAGACCTAAGGTTCGGGAAGCGAAGGGTGTAGACGCGAGGGAGCGCCACGGCACGGTAGGTGGCCTTTCTCGTCCTCATGGTGCCGGGCTAGACATGGAGTCTGACGAGGTCGGTGGCGGGTGGACCCGGGTTTCTCACGCCAAGCCGGGTAAGCGGTGTTTCCGATGTGACTCTCGTGGCCATATTGCTTCCGATTGCTGTGTTCCCCCCGTTGTTTCCTCTGTGGCAAGCTTGGCCATCGGAGGTCCTTCTGCTGGTCTTCGGCGGTCGTCGCTGGTACGACGCACTTTGCTCCACCGATGCGTGGGAGTGCGCAAAGTCTGTATGGGGGTCGCGATTCTCGTTCATTCGCCCAGGTGGTTGGCGCTGGCGTTGCAAGTGATGAGGGTCTCTCCGACGCTCCTCTTTCTACTGGGGGAGCGTTGCATGGCTTCCAGGCGGGAGGCGGTTCGGGTATCGCGGTGGAATCTGGTGATGCGGTCGCCTCGGAGTTGGGGGTGGAAGCCGAGCCCGAGTTGATGGGTAGGGTGGAGGAAACGACGCAAGTGGCGGAAACGACGCCGGTGATGCCTCTGGGGGGTCGGGGAAAGCTTCCGTAGGTGGCAGCGCGAGGGTGGTTTCGCTACCAGAAGTCGGTTTTTTTGGACGAGGGGGGTGAAGTGGAGCGGTCGAAAGGGGGGAGGGGGCTTGATCAGAAGGAGGTGACGCCAGAGCATGGGAGTTTGGGGGGCTCGAGCGACCACGCAGGCTCGGCCTCCTCGCTCTCCATCGTGGTGGGGGTTCTGCAGAAGCATGTTGATGGGTGGGAGCGCATTCGTGATGGTACGTTGGATTTCTTGGGCGAAAGTTTTGCTGGGGATTTCATCATCTTGGATGCGGCTCAATGCTACGTTCGAGGTCTCTCCCCGGAGCAACGGGAGAACCTTCTTCGGTTCCATGGCGTCGCTGGAGTCAAGTGGCAGAGCTTGCGGGTTTCTGATGGTGGCGCCTCCACGACGGAGGTTTGTGTCGCTGAAGTGAGGGGGGTGCCCTTCCTCTCGCGAACGGTCCATGCTCTTTCGAAGGTTATTTCCCGGTGGGGGCAAGTCCTCAAAATTCTTGATGATGGCCTTGCTCTGGGTGCGGATTGGAGATGCTCCCGTGTTCTGATTGAATTTTCTTCAGCCTTCATTGCCGAATCGGCAGGAAAGGTTCTCTTTGAGTTGATGTCATTGGGTCGCTGGACCTTCAGGCTTGAGTTCTTTTTTCCTCCGATGATGGCGGTGCCGGTTCCTCCTCCACCGGTGGTGGGTTGGCGGGGGTCTACTTCGGCTTCTCCGGCCGTCTAAGATCCTGCACTGAGGGGTGACGGTACGTCTTCTAACTGCCACGTGGCGTCTACCGGGGCTATTTCCGAAGCGTTGCCATGCATGTCTATCTGCTCACGTGGGAGCGAAGAGGCACCTCGGGTCTTGCAATCGTGCGGTGCAATCTTTGATTTGGTGGCTGTTGATATTCTCGACAACGATTCGCTTCCCCCTGAAAATTCCTTTATGACAGCGGGTCTTTCGCACGTGGACCACTCCACGCTCAGGTCGTTCATTCCTTGTGACCCACTTGTTAACAGTATTTGGGCTCCTCAGAGGGCCTCTTCGGAGCAGCTGCTAGCGGATCCTCTATCGCTATCGGATCAACTTTCGCTTTCGGAGCATCTTTATTGGGGACCCGATGTTTTGTGTCCTCGGCCTATCAGATCGGTGCCTTTCTCTTTCGAGATCCATCTGGAAGGACCGCAATATCCTCCCTCCCCGCGGTCGCGGCCGCTGGCATCTTATCCTGGAGGTGATCTTCCTTCGTCCTTTGCGGGGGACGCCTTGGTGCTCCCTCCTGTCTCAACGGGGTGGTCCCCTCTTCTAGAATGCGATGATCTTGACTTGTTTGCTGATGGGGTGGTGACGACCCCCTCGGCTGATGATGCTATGGTTGCGGGACTCTCACCCTCGTCCTGCTATGGTCAGAGCTACTCTCGTAGGCGGCACTTTTGTTCTGATTCATCTATTGTATCTTCCTGTCAGTCTTTGCGTGAGGCAGTGGCGGAGGCGGCAGGCCTCTCCCAGCTCGGTGACCGGTCCCATGATGGTCTTTGATGACCCCTTTCTGCCTCGATGCGGTTTTTTGGGATTCCTTCTTGTTTTAATGAATATTTTGTCCTAGAACGTGCGTGGTCTGGGTGACCCTGATCATCGGCACATTTTGGGCTCGCGCCTTGTGGAATGGGACTGTGATATTGCTTTCATTCAGGAGTCGAAGCTTTCGGTGTTGGATGATGACGTTTGGAGGTCTTTTGGCGTTGATCATCTCAATGCTTTTCGTGCTCTGGATGCGAATGGTGCTAGGGGTGGTGCTATTCTGGCTTGGCGCTCTACGCGTTTTTTCCTTTTCTTCCATGAGGATGGGTCGTCACTCCATCTCGGTGGTGTTGAATTGCTGTTTGTCAAATACTTGTATGGCGTTTACTTGTGCTTATGCCCCTACTTGTCATATTTCTCGCCGCGAGCTTTGGGAGGATTTACGCGAGGATGCAATTATTTTGGGTGACGTGCCTTGGTTGCTAGGGGGTGACTTCAATGTCACTCTGCATTCGCTGGATCGCCCTCGGGGTCGCGGTGGTCTCGACCCGGGTTCTTCGGATTTTATGGATCTTATTAATGACTTGGCTCTTGAACCGCTTGTCCCTAATGACATTTCATACACGTGGCGGAACAACTCCTCGCGGTCGCAGATCGATCGTTTCTTGGCGAATATCAGTATGATGGACTCTTTTCCTTTTTGCGAGGTTACTTTGAGACCGCGATCCTTCTCGGATCATAACCCCATAATTTGGTCGGCTGGTGATGATATTCGACCTTGTGGCATCTTCCGTTACGAGCGTTCTTGGCTTATGGAGCCTGGTTTTCGGGACTTGGTTCGGCATCATTGGACTCAGGTATCTTCGATGGGCAGTGCCGCTCGCCGTTTTGATCATAAGCTTTCGTCTCTCAAAAGGATGCTGGCGTCTTTTAAGAAGGATACTCGCTCTGCTCGCATCGCCACTCGCCTGGCAGCTGGCGAGGTGATTCTGCGCTTTGATCGCATTGAGAACGACAGGGACTTGAATCAGGACGAGTTGGTCGTGCGCGCGGATGCTATGGATAAGGTGAAGCTTGAGGATCGGAAGCGTATGGTTGAGTGGCGCCAACGATCTCGGATGCGGTGGTTGAAGGAGGGCGACGCTAACACCGCGTTTTTTCACAGGATCGCTAGTGGTCGGCGGTGTTCTAACTCTATTTCTTCTTTGCTGGTTAATGGCGCTCATGTCCAGGGGGAGCGGGACTTGGGTCATGCACTGGTGGCCTACTTTAAGGAGTGGTTCGGGCGCCGGTCTGTGCGCCGGTGGCGTTGGTCGGGTAGTGGGGCTAGCGTGCTCCCTCAGGCGGATGCGATGTGCCTAACTCGTCATATATCTATGGAGGAGCTGAAAGAGGCTGTTTGGGCCCTCAACCCCGACGCGGCACCGGGACCCGATGGGTTCCCTGTTTCTTTCTATCGGGAGTTTTGGGATGTGCTTTCTCAGGATGTTTTGGACGTCGCCCGTGAATTTTGTGATGGCAACTACGGGTTTGATAAACTCAACAGGTCCCTTATTGCTCTCATTCCCAAGTCGTCGACTACCAACTGTATTGAGGACTTCCGGTCGATATCCATCTCCAATTCCATCTACCTTTTATCATTGCTAAGGTCCTTGCGCGGCGCCTGGCACCGCTTCTCGATTCTCTCATCTCGCCTTCTCAAGCGGCTTTTGTTCGGGGACGACAAATTAGTGATTACTATGCGGTGGCATCGGAAATTATTCATGCGTGGAGCAAGAACGGAGTTAGGGGGCTTCTTTGGAAGATTGATTTTGCGAAGGCGTACGACTCTTTGGATTGGCGTTTTCTTTGGTCTGTTCTAAAGCGGCGGGGATTTCCCTCGCAATGGATCTCGTGGGTGCGTCGTTGCGTCTCGACGGCCTCTCTCTCGCTTCTTCTCAATGGCTGCTTGGCTGGGGGCTTCTTCCAGCCACGTCGGGGGATTCGACAAGGATGTCCCCTTGCCCCTTTGCTTTTCGTCTTGGCCGCCGACGTCTTGCCCTGCATGATTCATAATGTGGCTGCGGCTGGCCTTACCTGTGGGTGCTCTCTTGGTCCTTACCATGTCCCAATTATTCAGTTTGCGGATGATACGATTTGCTTCATCGAGGGCGATGCTTCGAATGTGGCGGGTATGGCTACCACGTTGGAGCTCTTTAGCGAGGCTTCGGGCCTCCTCATCAATTATGCTAAATCCTCTATGGTTCCATTCTCCACTCCACGTGATGAGGTTGCGGAGTGTATGCGGATTTTGGGCTGCCCGACGGGCGCTCTTCCCTTGGAATATTTGGGGCTTCCCTTGACGGTTGGGCGTGCTCGCTTACGTGATTGGCAGGCCGTGGTTGATCGGATGGAATCTCGTTTGGCTGGATGGCGTGCGGCCCTTCTCTCACGTGGTGGTCGTTTGGTTCTTCTCAAGTCGGTATTATCTTCGATCCCAATTTATTTCTTCTCTGTGAAAGGTATGCCTAAAGGGACCCGTCAGAGGCTGGATTCGTGCTTGCGGAGATTTCTTTGGGGGAAGAAGGGGGACGGGAGGAGGGGTGTTCATTTGGTTGCCTGGGATGAGGTTACGCGGCCAAAGAAGGAGGGGGGGTGGCGGTGAGAAGGTTGGAGGTGGTTAATGAGGCCCTTCTGCTCAAATGGGTGGCTCGGCTTTGGGGCAGGGAGGAAAATCTTATGCTTAATTTCTTGAGGCTGGCGGTGGGGGTTGACCGGCTTTTTGGTTTGGATGGTCGCCTGACGGGGTCTTCCTCACCCTTTTCCCGTGATATCGTCAATACCCTGTCTCGTAATCGATCCCTTTTTGGCATTAAGATGGGGGATGGGTCTTTGATCCGCTTTTGGGGTGACGATTGGACCGGCAGGGGTCCTCTTAAGGAGTTATTTCCTCACCTATTCGCGCTGGTGGCGGATAAGGATGCTAATGTTGCCTCCTACTGGGATGGTGCTTCTTGGGGCCCCAGGTTTGTGGCTAATCTCTCTGACCAGCGGCAGGTGGATTTCATGGCCTTACTTGCTATTCTCGCGGACGCGCCCTCGCCCTCGGTCGGACGCGATCATCTGTCTTGGAAGGACGACACTTTCTCCACCCGTGCGTCTTACCTGGCTATTCTTCCTCCTCTGCCTGCGGCTGATGCTCCTCTTTTTCGGGATTGTCAATTCTTTTGGGGCCTCAGGGTCCCCGAACGAATTGGCATTTTTCTGTGGCTTTTCCATCGTGGGCGTCTGATGACTCGTAGCCGGTGTGCCTTACTATTTCCCAACGTCTCTTCTATCTATGGCCTTTGTGATTTGGAGTCAGAGACTATCGATCATCTATTTTTCCGATGTGGCAGAACCCATGATATCTGGGCTAATATGGACTGGCTTGACGTGTCGGATTCTTCCTCCTTCCGTGAGAGCTTGGTTAGCTCTCGGGCCAGGGTGAGGACGAACCTCCTTACATCTATCGCTCGGCTTTGGTGCATTTGGATTGGTAGAAATGAAGCCCTTTTTGCTCGTCAGAGGTTCTATTCTGAAAACGTGCTCATTTCGGCATCTCGTTTACTTCGCGACTGGTCCGATGGTTAGGGGTTCTATGATGTAATGGGGGTATCTGATTTTTGATACCTTCTATATTTACACTTGTTTTTCTGCTGTACACATTCCGTCTGTAAGTTTTCTCTTAACTTTTTAATAAATTGGGGCGAGCACCATCGAGTGCGCCCCCCGCTTTTGAGCGTAAAAAAAAAGATCCTCTATAGGAGAGAAATCACTATCATCCATATCGTCACCATCACTATCACTTGACATTTGCAATTCAACCTCATCGGCATCTTCCATGCATTTATCTTCAACAACACATGTGACAGTGCAATTTTCATCATCAAGTGATTCAACAAGAATCACCAAAGGCTCTAATTCTTTGTGAAGATTAAATATCTCGAATGCAACTTTATCCGAATCCATCAAAATCAAATTGCAATCTCTACGCGTTGGCTTGTACCACATTCGACATTTATCCTTGTCAAGACCAAGATCACTGAGAAAACCCTGCATCTTGAATAAAGACATCATATCTGGATCCACGTTCTCCACAAAATCCACTTTACCGCCACAATAGTTTCGATTGTCAATCAGTTTGCCGAAATGTCGGATCTCTAAAATGTGGTATTGTGTAGCCATTTCTACAAAACAAATGTATATCACTTAGTACACACCAGCAATATATAATTGTGGAAAATATTTAAGATATACAAAAGAATAACAGGGGGAAATTTCAAAGTGCTCGCAGCAGTGAACCTGATGTAATTTTAAGAATAACAGGGGGAAATAAATCTGCATATAATAAGACTATAATTTCACCTATTCCCCCAGTTTAATATCTCATACTTCAAGTAGGGATTCCTTTAATATCTCATACTTCACCAGCAGAATGATTCCTTTAATATCTCATACTTCAAGTAGGGATTATAATCTCTCATCTTACTAGAATTATGTGTTTTGTCATATGGATTAAGGGACTCAAGACAAGAGGTTGGACCCCCCTAATGTTGATTAATACCTGTAAGACATTCGATGGACATTGGAAACCCAGCGTTTGTCCTTGTTCGTGACATGGAGATGGGTTTTAAGAAGATCGTGAAGATAGCCCATGCTCACGGGGGTAGTGCATCAATTGCCGATGGGTACCCATTCCCAATTATCTTGACATTCTTTTTAATACTAATGTGTAATCTTTGATGCAGTATGGAAAAGAAATGATGCTATTGCAAAGATGAAGACCGAGGTGGTTTCACATTTAACTCATTACAAGTAAATAATCTTTAATACTCCATTCTAGTGCAGTCAAGTGACTTCCATTTTCTGGAAAGCGTGAACGAGAATGGACATGCATGTTCCTCAGGGTAGTTCGTCACTTCCATCCCTGGAATCGACAATAATGATGCAAATGCGGTAATCCTTCTACTTTTCTTTTCATTATGGTCATGCTAAATGGAAGTATGGAACTATGCAGATGCAGAACTACATATAATCTCGGCACTCACCCAATAAGTGCTGCGCACCCCTGTTGATGGGACGCGATATGATCCTTCAAATCGAGACCTCTCGGGCAACCACGGATGAAAGAACATTAAGTGCGGGGCACAACCTAAGTTGGAAGAGCCATTCAAAACACCTCCAAAGGCATTGATCGAGTAGTATCAAGTAGCTCCACGATCATGGACAACCAACAGAGGTCACAGCCAAATCACAACCATCTATCAAACCCTAGATTTCACTTGCCGTATCAAGCCCCATATCAACCCTAGATTACTTCTTCTCACTTCCCGTATCAAGCCCCATATCAAACCCTAGATTTCTACCCAAATGCAGGGACGCCCAAAATCAAAATTCCAACCGATAGTTGTTCACCTGAAACGTCGATGGGAACAGATGCTGAACTAATTCACTTGTCGACGAAGGGTCGGGCGGCGTATCCTCAGATGCGGCGTCTTGCGGAATCGCCAGGGAGGGAGGGTGGAAGAGGAGAGCCGCCCTTCTATGTCGGGTGAGGACGAAGGCCCCAAAATGAATACCCTATTCACGCGGGGGCATACTCGTCCAACTACGCCAAAAATTGGGTAACCCATTCACGTCGTTGGGGACTTCACCGTTAAGTCAAAGACGAGTCCCCTGTTTGTTACAAACCAAAAACCAGTCCCTCAGTTGGGAATTCGTGAAAAGACCAGGCCCTTTTATGTAATTTACCCCATCATGATTACTACATCAACTATTATGCATTCACACTCCATGTATATCCATTCTTTATCTATTAAACCAACAAAGGACATAATTAATAAACATCTTATTTCTTATCCCTCTTTAATACGTCCCTTCCACTTCATTGTTGGGTGAATCAGATTCTGAAGGTTGCTAAAAAAAACCCCATCAAAATCCCATATATGTAATACAAATTTTCCCACTATCATCATTCCTCTCAGCACAGGAGCCCTAAACCCTCAACAAGCACAAGGGGACTAACCGGCGGCCCCTCCTCTCCGCTCCCCACATTCCTCTACCTCCGCTCGCCGGCAGGGTCCTCCTCCTCTTGCGATGTCGCTGGCAGCGTCAACCCCAGACATCTTTGGAGAACGCCAATCCGGGCAGGACGTCCGCACTCAGAACGGTCAGAGATCGATCCCAACCCATCTGTTTGATCCCTGCTTCGATTTCGACGCTTCTGATCGGAGAAGTTTTGTTGATCGCAGTCATGGCGTGCCAGGCGGTCGCCAACATAGTGAAGTCGTCCCTCGGGCCCGTGGGCCTCGACAAGGTAATGGGCATTGAAAAAGACGAGATCTTTGCTGCGATTTCGTAAAGATTTAGCAGTGGTCAGGTTCTTGTAACCCACCATTCAGCAGGCAACCGGGAGAGCTGCTAATCAGTGTTGTTCTAATGCCAGATGCTTGTTGACGATATCGGTGACGTGACAATCACCAATGACGGCGCGACAATCCTCAAGATGTTAGAAGTCGAGCATCCTGCTGCGAAGGTCAGCCAGATACTCTCCTTGTCCGTCTACATCGTATCGGTGTATGAGTATTGATGATATTTTCGCACGCCTATAACTTTAATAGGTACTTGTTGAGCTGGCTGAGCTTCAAGATAAAGAAGTGGGAGATGGGACTACTTCGGTTGTTATCGTTGCTGCAGAGCTGCTCAAGGTAAACATTCCGTGGCTCTTGTTGTTTGAGTTGATCTCTCCTGTCCTCGATACGCTAAACTTTCGTCCAACTCATCTGAGAAATATGGATTTTATTACATGGTTGGTGATGGTGCAGAGGGCAAACGACTTAGTTCGGAACAAAATTCACCCAACATCCATAATCAGCGGTTATAGAGTGAGCTTGTGTTCAAATCGTAGTTGAACATCTTACTTTTTTTTTCTCAAAGAGAACACAATTTAATTGATCTGTAATTTTTTTCCTTTCCGTCACAGCTTGCCATGAGAGAAGCATGCAAATATGTTAATGAGAAGCTGGCCGTGAAGGTACATTTATCCTACTCTGAATTTTAAGCCATTTCCCTCCTTCTTCTTTGATATAAATTTTCATTGCATTTATTGGGTAAGTATCTTTTGTTACTCAACATCCCATGGTCCTTTCAGGTTGAGAAACTTGGAAAGGACTCCCTCATCAACTGTGCCAAGACTAGCATGTCATCCAAATTAATTGCCAGCGACAGCAATTTTTTTGCTAACCTGGTGAGGCACTCATTCATTTAAACTCAGTACATGGACCCGTGAACTCCTTATATTGAGCTGAAACCTGAAAAAACTCACCAAGAAGTAGGATCAATTTTCTCATTAATTCTGGCATAATATTTTCTCATTAATTTTCTTCAGGTGGTAGATGCAGTCCAGGCTATTAAAAGTACTAATGCAAAAGGAGAGGTCAAATATCCTATTAAGGTCAGGTGTTTTTTAACGTTTCTTCATTTTTTTCCAACAGTGCACTGCT